>JACEFZ010025242.1:0-137500 GCA_014155875.1 Cepaea nemoralis | reverse complement strand
ACAATAAAAATATATGTTTAACGTTTTTATTCTGTCCATGTCGCTGTAAATATCCACAATTTATATTGAAGTTACACCAGATAAAATCAGAACTTAGAACGCATGCGCAAACAAAACACCAGTCACGCCTCAGTTTCCCGGCCAGCTGCCTTGTCAACTTCTCGCAGTACTCCCAAATATAATACGCAGCTGAAACAGTGATAACTGCGACTCTACCACGTCAAACAATTTGGTGAACGGTTGCAGTAATTGCCACATGTCATGTCTGTTGCTGACATTGTATTTCTTATTATGTTATGGTGCATGCATACTACTTGGCACCAGTGGCGTCGCCAGGAAGATAGAAGAAGGAGAAAGTTCTATCTTCATGATGATTTAAATTGTGACCTTCTTGGTGTCCTGTTAAAATTGTCATAGCTAATCGCTGCAGTGGCTGAACTGAAAGCTTTGAAAACCTACCTACAACACAGCAGACTAATTATAGCTGGTTTTATGCTATTGTATACATTGGGGTCCTGGAGTCCGGTGGTCGGAAGTTCGTAAACTGAGTTGTGCACCTTCTTGTGTGGCCTAAACAGGAGTCGTTCGGAGCACTGAAAGATACATTTCAGTGCTATGAATATTGTTCTTGAATCCAATCAATCAATCAAAATTACCATCATTGTCTCTTATTTCTTCAAATCGCCTCAAAATCTGTCTGCGCCACTTCTTCCTCTTTTGTCATGCTTCATACCCAATGGGACAATGGTCGATGTCTAGTAAAGGAAAGCTTGCCATATGACACCACAACCTTGAGTATGATAATGGAGGTGGAGCCGGTTGCTGAGAATGGAGGTGGAGGCGGCTGCTGCAGCTTTCCGCTGGTTGGAGAACAAATTGTATACACATGTTGTGATTTTAACTGATTACCAAAGAATCCTGGCAAAGGTAAAGAAAGGCATGCTTCGTGCAGAATGGCTTGTATCCATTAAGTGGTTGCCCGTTGTGGGCATTCGCTGGATCTGTTCTCCTGGACACTCTGCTGTTGTTGAAAATGAACAGGCAGACAGATTGGCTGGTGCCGCATCTTTAAAGGTGATTTGATGCAAGATAAGGCAGATGTGGTGAAGACCCTCTGGGAGAATGTGTTTAATGTAGAAGAACAGATGGACTATCATGGTCTAGAGAGAATGCAGCAGCAGGGGGTAGTCAGAGGATGTGGTCGACAGTTGTCACTCAGAGGTAAAACAAGACGGACATATAATCAGATTGTAACGGGCACCATAAGTATTGGAACTCTAAGCTGGCTTTTGAAGATGAAGCCAGAGCGCTAATGGGAATACCCTGAGTGCAGTGATGTGGTTCTGGACTCAACTCAACTCTTTATCCCTTCCAGCTACTTTGTCTACGGTTATAGGTATATGGTTCCGTCTCATGAAGTGAGGCTATGGAAATCAGGTTATTATTTGCTCGATACGCCACTGCTTAGTACATGCTAGTACAAGCAGTGCGACTTTACTGCTCGCCCTGACATTGTTACAACACAAGTCAGGCAGTGGAAGTTTTTTCTATCCGATTTTGTCGCTTTTAGAGGAAACAATAAATGTTATTTGGTGGTAAATTAAGCGACATGCGTCATGACTTTTCGGGTACTTTAAGTCGGTGGGTCGGTGGGTCGGTGGGTCAGTGGGTCGGTCGGTGGGTCGGTCGGTGGGTCGGTCGGTGGGTGGGTCGGTGGGTCGGTGGGTCGGTGGGTCGGTAGGTCGGTGGGTCGGTGGGTCGGTCGGTGGGTCGGTCGGTGGGTTGGTCGGTGGGTCGGCCAACGGTCGGTCGGTGGGTGGGTGGGTCGGTGGGTCGGTGGGTCGGTCGGTTGGTGGGTCGGTGGGTCGGTCGGTCGGCCAGCGTAGATAGATGCATTTAGACAAAAGAAGTCCGGTTGGAAAGATGAAAAAGTAACAATGATATAGTCCATGTAGAATGATGAAAAATTAAACATACATACAATAATGGGTTTTGAATGTAAACATTCATTCATTATCATTGTAGTCGCTCTTAATATTCCATAACAATATTAAATGTTCATAGCTGGAGTATGGCAAGAAAAACTGCCATCTCCTGTCATTTAAATACTTGTAAATACTACATTACAGCATGCGATCTTTATATTTTTAGTGTGACATTTATTGTCAACTTAAATGGTCCAAAATTACAAATTAGACATAAAAATTGATGCTAAATTTAATAATGCATAGTATAACAATGTAGTAAGTCTCATAAAACGATATTTTCGGGTTTACTTACCGCTTAGAATAGACAGCCTGATTCTCCGGTATAACAAGGAGTTCCGATTTGTCAGAAATGCAGAATGCAAAACAGGGTGGTAAAATCTTTATCAAGTAATCGTGGTCTGTTTTAACTCGTTCTTGAAATAATCGGGGAATTTAACATCACGAGTACTCTAAACCTTCTTAAAACGGAGACTCAAGAAATAGTTGCCTACCAAAACCGCAAATATATTTTCGTTAAAATTCGGTAATCGGTTACTAAAGTGGCTAATATGATATTAGCCCAAGTTTTGTATAGACCCATCGGTGCTTGATGAGTGACTTGGACAATGTCCCCCCCCCCCCCCCCCCAGCCGCCATTTCTTTTCACATTTCCCGGTGCCCTGTTAGGACTGTTCGACCTGAAAGCCAGATGCAGTTTAAAAAAAAAAAATCGATGGGGGATGTGAACACCCTACAAACAGACTGACAAGCAAGCGTGCAAGCCGCTGCTCTTCCGCGGCTTCTTCTGCAGTCTGTGCATGTTTATAAAGTTATAGTGTGTGTGTTTTTTTTTTTTGGGGCCTCAATATAAAATTCAATATCTCAGTAACCAACTGAGGGAAAATGATGAGATTTAGCATATAATCTTATAATAATTATGTCCACCCAACAACAAAAATTTTGTTCTGGAGATTGTACAGCAGATTTCAATGTTTGTTTATATGCGGTATATATTTTATGCCCCCCCCCCCCCCCGCATTCATTCCATCATTTTAAGAGTATTACCGCTTCAGCAAGACACACCCCCGCTGTTTTTGAATTTTGTCTGCGCGGTTTTCACTTTTGGCAGACTGAGAGAATTTATATGGGGTAGTTCAGAGGTGTCGTCAAACTGTGGGTTCTTTTATGAAACGTGATTATATAAATAAACTAGCTGGCTCGGCCCGGCTCCTAGCGGAGATCTATCTATCTATCTATCTATCTATCTATCTATCTATCTATCTATCTATCTATCTATCTATCTATCTATCTATCTATCTATCTATCTATTTATCTATCTATCTATCTATCTATCTATCTATCTATCTATCTATCTATCTATCTATCCATCCATCCATCCATCCATCCATCCATCCATCCATCCATCCATCCATCCATCCATCCATCTATCTATCTATCTATCTATCTATCTATCTATCTATCTATTTACCTACCTACCTACCTACCTACCTGCCGGCCGGCCGACCGACCGACCGACCGACCGATCGACCGACCGACCGACCAACCGACCGACCGACCGATATCTATCTATCTATCTATCTATCTATCTATCTATCTATCTATCTATCTATCTATCTATCTATCTATCTATCTATCTATCTATCTATCTATCTTTCTATCTATCTATCTTTCTATCTATCTATCTTTCTATCTATCTATCTATCTATCTATCTATCTATCTATCTATCTATCTATCTATCTATCTATCTATCTATCTATCTATCTATCTATCTATCTATCTATCTATCTATCTATCTATCTATCTATCTATCTATCTATCTATCTAATCTATCTGTCTGTCTGTCTGCCTGCCTGCCTGCATGCCGGCCGACCCACCCACCCACCGACCGATCGACCCACCCACCGACCCACCGACCGACCGACCGACCGACCCACTCACCCACCCACCCATTCAGCCAGCCAGCCAGCCATCCACCCACCCACCTACCTTTCTGCCTACCTACCTACCTACCTACCTTTCTGTCTGTCTGTCTGTCTGTCTGTCTGTCTGTCTATCTGTCTGTCTGTCTGTCTGTCTGTCTGCGTTATTAAATATTGATAAAAGTTACTGGAAAAAACGTCAGGACCATGTGTTGAAAGAGGAAGAGGACTATTGGAGAAAGGATGGATTTAATTTTATGCAACCGAGAGCAATCATCAACCTACTGGAATCGTCCGACACAGATTAAGGTCTGAGCAGATCGCAGACTTTAATCTACGTACACATTTATTGGGATATTTTGCTCCAACTATTCAGACGAATTGCAGGTCCTAAACATTACAGCATCAGCATCAGCTGAAGAAACAAGAAGGAAATAAAAAATAAGGTAAGAAATATATTCCTTCTACTTTCCTGTTAACTTACAAATTATTTACCCCGTGCCTCTGTAAATTCTCTGTCTTTACTAATATTACACATTGCACCCCTCTCGGGATTTTCCGTGATGAAGTGGTCAAGCGTCTGACTCGGGCTCCGAAGGTTGTATGTTCGATTCCGGGCCGCGTCCTTCATTTCATGATTGCATTTTTTCGGAGACTCCCGAGGGTCGTCGCTGGAGCTACGGAGTTCGTGCTTTGTGCTACGCTTTCCGCGCTGCGGAAAGAAACTGAGCCATATGGGATAAAAACCCGGTGCAATGCAGCCTACCATGTCGATTTTAAGCTAGTTATTTCATTGCACCCACTCCCATACGAATCCGGATACGCCTTTGTGTGTTATCAGAATTGGCAGGTCTCACATTACCGTAAATATAACTTTGTTAGCGATAAATCACTAGTTGTTCAGCAAAACATCAAAGGAATGTCGCCGCTTTCAATGATTTAAGTTGTTTTTGGACCCATCAAAGACATATTCCTTGGGTGGGGGTAAATATAAGACGGCTGGAAAAATTTCATAACGATGCAACAGACAGTTTTCAAAATAATTGATCGTGAATGAAGGCAAACAAATGTGGACATACTATAGATAGTTCACTGACCTGTTATTGTGAATTGTTGCTGGGGTTTTTATGGTAATGTGTGGTCAAGCCGTCTGACCCGGGATTTGTGGACTCGAAGTTTGTGGGTTCGATTCCGGGTCGCATCCTTCGGTTCACGAGTGCAGTTATTCGGAGTCTTCTGAGGATCGTCGCTGGAGCTACAGAGTTTCTGCTTCGTGCGACGCCTTCCGCGTTGCGGAAAGAGACTGAACCATATGGGATAAAAACCCGTTGCAATGAAGTCGACCCTGTCGACTTTTAAGCGACTTTTTATGGTAATGTCAGGATCCTCGCCGGTGCTACGGAGTTCGTGCACTGAGATGAGATCCTCCGGACTCAGGCTTGAGTTAGGAGTAGAACGGAGCACTTAAGGTTACACTTGTGTGCCGTGACGCTGATCCGGCGACTAAACTAAACTAAACTATTATGGTAACGTAATGTCACTTGTAAGAAAAATGATGTTATCACATGAATCATGAACAGGAGATAGGAGATATTGATGAATTTTGTTGTGGAACTGGTAAACCGTAAACTTATGGCTAAAAGTGTGTTGTAGGAGTGTCCGACATATGCAGAACAGAGAAAACTATTTTGGTCTACACTATTCATGTAAGAACACACTTTATGGAGATGTCTAAAACTCAAGTTGATTGCTACTGTCTTTGGATGTATTCATGTTGGTGTCTGAAGTCATCGTATGCAATAAATTCTTGTCACTGGAAATTAGACAAACATTCTTGTAGGTTACATAAAACCAGTTCTAAAAAATGGCTATTAATCCTGGTAAATTAGTAAACACATAAAAGCAATTAATCGACACTTTAGAGATGTGATTTTAAGAAGTATGCTGAAAATTCCCTTGGGTAGCTAAAATAAGTAATCTGAACCAAAATACAACATATCTAGGCAAACCTTCTGGCCTAGGGAGACGGCAGTGGAATATAAAACTCAATGGACCGCTGAGTGAACTAAAAAAGACACTTAAATTCATACAAGAGACAACATTGCAGTTATAGACATATTTCAAGAAGAAGAAGAAGAAGAAGAAGAAGAAGAAGAAGAAGAAGAAGAAGAAGAAGAAGAAGAAGAAGAAGAAGAAGAAGAAGAAGAAGAAGAAGAAGAAGAAGAAGAAGAAGAAGAAGAGCTAATCTGACAATTTTTAAAGAGGCTAAGAGACAAAGACAACTTATAACAAACATCAGAAAGAGGCAGTCATCATGTTTGGCCACATTGAAAGAAGACACAAAACTAATACATATTGTGGCAACTATAAACATTGTGGAAAGAGTGATAGAGGAAGACAGAAAGAGAAAATTATTGTTAATCTTGTGTCAAGGTACAGAAGAGCATAAGTGACACATGCCGTTGGAGATGGCAAGCTGTGGAGAAGCATGATCGCCACTCCAGTCGGCAAGGTACTTGATGGAGGTTAATTCTCAAGGTGTGCAAAGAAGAAGAAGAACAAGAAGATGAAGATGAAATATCTGTCAGAAGAACCCCAGAAAGCCAGATACTTATAGAATTACTTCCTAGTCACAAATTGTGTGTACACCGGTTATGGTATCTTGGCATAATATGGCGGCTGGTTTTATACTGCTGCGATCTGGCAACTTTCACTTGATGGAACGTTTTGATTTGTTTGTATGTGTATTGAGACAAAACCTATATTTGAAGGGATGCCTAGCTAGTCGAACATCGAAGTATACTTATTCCTTCAGCGAGGCAAAGGCGTCATTTGGAGGTGATGCGTTTGTTTCTGGTAAGCTGTTCTGTTGTTCCTTAGCGAAGTAGTGTCAAAATATCAAAGTGGACCCTAAGGCCTAAGGTCTAGTGAGGGCTCTGGGCTGATTCAGGGGCTGACGAGGTTTTGAGTTAGCAGTAGATTTGATACCCAGAAAAAGGTGTGCATTAGTGTGTGTACTTACCGGATACGTGTATCGGGTGTAGTTGAAAAGACAAGGGGGGTATATTACCTTTGGAAACCATTGACTAGTGGGTTTGCTGTTATCAGCTTTCCCCCTGTTCATCTATGAGTGTCAGTCAGTAGTCTAAGTATCATCATCCTCCTCCTCCTCCTCCTCATCATCATCATCATCATCATCATCCTCATCCTCATCATGCTCCCTGCTAAATGGCCTTAGGCGTTCATACATCCACACACGCATGGCGTAGGAGGCGAATAAGGCAGACATGCTTGCAGGTAAGGCTACTGTAGAGGGTGGAAGAGTCATGGACCAGGCTGATATACTGAATGCTCTACGAGAAGTAAGTCGTTAGCGAGAACCAAGTGATGACTGTGAATCTACAAACATGGTCAGACTGCGAGAACAGCAATTTAAATGAGATATGGCCAAATAAGAACACTATTCAGGAAGCCAAAGATGATTAATAAACCAACACAGAACTGGCGTCAGAAGCCGCTACACACTGCGGGATTTAATGAGGAGGGGATCTGAGCACTTATTGGCTGAATGGTTCGATGCGCAATGAGAATGATCTGTCGACCAACCAACCTACAAACCAACCAACCAACCAGCCATCCAGCCAGCAAACCAACCAACCAACCATCCAACCAACCAACCAACCAACCAACCAACCAACAGACCAACTAACTAACTAACACAGATCTCAACTGATGGTGATTTAGATATTTTGTTTTCATCTTCTCTTTCTTCTTGGTACCTATTTCGAGGGGAATGCGTCACACCCAGTTATGCACCTCAGAGACTTCGCATAACATCTGTGTCGGATTTACTTATTTCAGGCAGATTCCATCCCCGTGGGTAGGTTTACTTATTTCAGGCAGATTCCATCCCCGTGGGTAGGATTACTTATTCTTAACAATTTGTTGTAGTACAGCAGCATCCTTTTTTTCCCATTTCCAACTGCCGTTAGATATTTAACGTGCACAACTTGCATCCGGACTTCCTGTTTTTGCCCTTATCCGAGACGGCTAGGTACTCTATCAGGTGGACATGATTGATTGACTGATTTAGGAACCCAGATCACAGCATTCGGGGCATTCCCATAAGTGCTCCGTCCCCATCCACAGCAGCCAGGTAAGAGTTTCAACAATAATAGTACCAGTAGTAATCTGATTATAAGTCCGTCTCACCTTTCCTCTGAGCGTTGAGCGTCGGCCAGATCCCCTGGTCACTCCTCGCTGTCTCATTCTTGCTAGACCATGGTGATCCATTTGCTCCTCCTAGGTGTACACGTGCTCCCACAAGGCCGCAACCACGTCTGCCTTATCATGCATCAATACTCTACCAAGTTTTGCAGACCCAGCCAATCTGTCTGCCTGTTCATTCCCCAAAACACTAGCATGCCTCGGAGAAAATATCCAGACGATGCTTGCCACCCGTGACTTCCGAAGCGAAGCAAGCCACTCGGCACGAAGCTTGCCAGTCCTCACCCTACTCAGCATACTTTCTGAGTCAGTTACAATCACGATGTGTGTGTGTATCGTATTCTCCATCCAGCGGAAAGCTGCACTGACTGCCTCCACCTCCATTCTTAAGCTAGATGTTGTGGTATCATATTCTAGGCTCTCCTGCACCAAACCTTGACCATTAGCCTTTGCCAAGAAACCCCGGAGAAAAGATCCACGCGATGCTTGCCACCCGTGACCTCCGAAGCGAAGCAAGCCACTCTACCCGAAGCTTGCCTGTTCTCACCCTCCTCAGCATGCTTTCTGAGTCAGTTACAATCACGATGTGTGTGTGTATCGTATTCTCCATCCAGCGGAAAGCTGCACTGACCGCCTCCACCTCCATTCTTAAGCTAGATGTTGTGGTATCATATGCCAGGATCTCCGCACCAAACGTCGACCATTGGCTTTTGCTAAGAACCCACAGGCACTTCTCCTACCTCTCAACGCTGACTCATTTGTATAGATAATCACATCACCCTAGCGAGCATTATCCTGAATTATTTGCTGGATTTCCACTTCCGTGACTCCTGCTGGCCACTCCCTGCACTCCCGGCTCAGTGTGATTATAACTCTGCACAAGGCTGACTACTCCGCTGGGACACTGACCCACTCCTCTCCACGCCTAATGTTCTCCAAGGGGCACACCTGTCTGATCGTATCCTCCGCCTGAGCCATCCATGATTTCCCTCTTATCAGTCGCTGACCTTTAACCGCGTCCAGCGCCTCATGCAACGGGTGATCTGTGTCTGCAGCTACTCTGAGGTATGTCTTCGCCTGCATTACCTTGAGCCTACCAGCAACAGTCGGCAGACCAAGGATGTAACGCATACACACTACCTGGGTGTCTCTGGTGCATCCCAGAATGACCCGCATAGCTTCATTTTGTATGCGCTCTAATTTCACCAGCTGACTCTCTTAGACAGTGAGCAGTCCTAGTCCATAATCAATCACTGAGAGGATCAAGTGCTGGTATAGTGTGAAAAGCATACTCTGCTCTGTGTCCATTGCAGCCATAGTTTTAAGTGCATTGAATCCCATTTGAGACCTTGTCACAACCGTCTCCACATGGTCCTTGAAGGACAGGCTCCTTTCAAATGTGATTCCCAGATACTTCAGTTTGTTCTCTCTGTTGACGCTTCTACCATCTATCGCGAGGCTTGGGACATCAGCTCTCACAATCCTGTTGTCCAGAGAGCACCACAAAACAGCTGCCTTTTCCAGGTGGATGACAGCAGTCATTTCAGTGCACCAGTCAATCAATTTGTCTACTGTAGCTCCTGGGATGTTTGCTCCATATCTCTCACCTGCCTATATGCAAGAATATCATCTGCAAATGTTAGTATCCTTCCAACCCCTGTGCTTCTAATTTGCAATCTTGCTCGTATACACGTTAAAGAGCACTGGTGAGATTGCAGATCCCCGTGGCAGTCCCGGTGTTAAAATATGTGGCTCTGAGGTCCATGCACCCAGACGGAGAGCAACCCGATGAGAATGCACGACGGCCGCTATCCAGTTCACCAACCAGGGATTGACCCCCTTCTCCATCAGTGCGGTCATCAAAATATCATATCGAACTCTATTGTACGCATCCTCGAGATCAAGCGCCGCCGCCATCGTTTCCTATCTTCTCTGGAACCCCTCATAAACATCAAAGGCAAAAGTGGCTGCATTTGACCAGGTATCTTTTTCTGGCCTGTAGCTCCCAGGCCTCTTGGAAGAAGCTTCCCCCTTTCCAAAAACTCGTGTAGCTTGACAGCGACTATTTTCTCTAGAACCTTCCCAAATGTATTTTGAAGGGTGATGATCCTAAATTCGTTAAGCTTTGAATGATACTTGAATGGTTTTGGGAGAGGGATGAGATAGCTGTGCATCCATTCCTGCGGTACTGAGCTGTCCTAAAGCTCTGGTTAAAACAGTCGGTCATCTCCTTCAGGTCTGCATCGCTTAAAGCCTTCATGTGGCCACACCTAACCCTATCGGGCCCTCGTGCCGTGTCTTTTGCCTTTTTCAAAATATGTTTAACATCTTCAATCCGTATGCTGTCTTCATAATACATATTCTTCATGGTTCCAGATAATTCCTCTCTAACTGCATACCTGGTGCCCGCATCATTATGATTGGCCTGCTCTAAAAATCTCTGGAGAAACGCCTCCCCTTTCTCTTCGTCTGTTTCACATGTACACCATCATCTCTATAAATTGTTCCCACTGTCACAGGCCGCTCTTTTCTTTGCATTCGTCTGTGCAGTTTCCAGAATTTTTGCAGTGTTTTATCACCTCCAATCTCCTTCATGAAATATTCCCATTTTGCGTTTTTGGCCTCTGCAGCACAGCGATTGAAAACTTCCACCTTGTCTTTCTTGACATTTTCCGCTCTGCCCACTTCCTCTCGTGAGCTTCGGGGTGTCTGTCGCACTTTCCTTAGCTGCTTCACTTTAGCCCTCTTTGCTTTCCAAGCATAGTCTGCTTCTGGGGTCCACCATGGGGGCTGCAAAAAAGGAGTTTTAACAGTCCTATTGCAAGCCCCTTGTCAGAGGCGTCAAAGAAGGCTATCGGTCCACTCATACCGGAAGGTCTTGCGCGCTCTCCCAGCCTTAACTTTCCTGAATTTAGAGATCAGGAATGAGCATTACATGTGATCACTCCCATGGTCATTCAATACAGTCCAATTTACATCAAGGACTGATGACTGGGAGACAAGTGCCAAGTCAATAACTGTGTCTACATCGCCAGGCCTCATTGCCATTCTAGTCGCCTACCATCATTTATGCAGACCACATCGGAGTCCACCATGGCATCCGCAAGGGCAATTCCCTGTCGGTTTTCTCTACTACTGTCCCAATCTGTGTTCCTCGCATTGAAGTCTCCACATATGAGTAGCCTATCACCTGGTAATTGCTCCAATTCCTTAAGCCAGCCCCAGTGTTCCTTTCTGACAAAACAGTCCACTGTGGCATATACATTTATGATGTTCCAGCTTAAGCCACCAATCTCCATTTGTATACCCTGGACCTCTCTTGCACTGCGATTCCACTGGCTCAAGTCAAGTACCACATGCTTCACTCCTTCCTTCACCAGCAGACCTTGCCCATGTCTCTTCAGCCCAGTAGGGTTTATATAACTGGCGTACCCAGGGCAATGGTATTTGTCTGTATTTAGCTCCTGGAGCATGAGGACATCAAAATCATATATTAGCCTCTCCAATACAGGACCTCTCTGCCTGGCACTACGACAATTCCAGTATCCCACTCTTACGTGGTTGAAACCTAGTCTCTCCACTTTTCGTCTTGTTCTCCTGGCGCCTGCCCTCCCAGTTATATGCCTTCTTCTCACACCATTTTCTCCTCTTCTCCTCCTCACTCTCTCTTCGCTAGCCTATGAAAGATGTGTCAAGCGCAGAGCACTTGCTCCGTAGCTCCGGTGACAATTCCCGTGTTGAATTAATTCCATAAACAAAGTTTTGATATTGCAGGAAATAACTGGTCGCCCTAGCATTGCCTGCTTGCTAGGGAAGAAGAGGCAGGGGATGTCCCGCAGGAGTGCACACGCCTGGTGCCCCCTCCCCCCCCCACACGCCTGCCAGACGTCCAACGTTTACGACCAGTTCACCCATGGCCATCCAGTTCCTCAGCACGCTGCTCCACCTTGAACTTGGAGGTTTATATTTGGAGTTTTCCGTCTCCTAGATGGACTGCTGTCCAAAGCTAACGGGTTCCACCTACCCAGGAGGGGTTAGAGCGCCCCTGACTCGCTTGGCAGGCACGTCTCCGAGCATATGAGGTAGTTTCTAAGGAACTCAGATCCCACCCTGAGATCCCGCCTCGCCCTCGGTGCCCACCGCTAGTTGGTCCGCAGCTGCTTATTGGGTATTCGCAGCTAACCTCTATATCTAGAGGCCGTTCCACGATCCGCCACCTGTGGACGCGCTGGGTTGGGGATGGTCGCCCCAGTTTTACCCAGAGATGGACATATGATATCTTATTATACCATGGGCGGACGAGCAGGCTGACGTATGATATGATAATATACCATGAGTGGACGATCAGGTGGACGTATTATATAATATATTATGGGTTGTTTGACAAACTCCCAGTCCTATGCAGAGATGGAACCCGATACCGTGTGAGTCAGAGGCGGACACTGTCATTGATATATCTCCACCTACCTTGTAGGGCCTTCTCTAGCATGGTTTCTTCCGATCCGCCCCTGTCTGTTCTATCGCTGATATTTCCAGTCTTCATATTTCAAATGCCTCTCTTCCCATTACTCAACCTACATACATTGCTTAGTTTATGCATACTCTTTTTAATATGTCTACTGTAGTTTAACATGTAGAACAGAATGCGTCTACTTTAATTCACAATATTTTCAGCACTTTCGTGTCTGCGTCGCAGAGAGGTTTAACGGACATACACTTTCTATTCTTACGGCGACGCAATGGGTTCGTCCCACACACTGGTCAGTTACACTTACATGTTGACGTCACGTTCAGAAAGCAATGGCAAACTACTACCTGGTAAATCACAAATAGCCAACAGGAGCTGCTCTGTAAATGACTTTAAATGTTAGAAAGGTAGATCGTACACACCCGAAGCTGTTGTTTATAAATTTGCCTGTGTTTAGATCGTACACACCAGTACCTGTTGCTTTAAGATTTGCCTCTGTTTAGATCGTACACACCAGAATTTATGTTAACATTTGCCTCTGTTTGGATCGTACACACCAGAACTTGTTGTGTTAAGATTTGCCTCTGTTTAGATCGTACACACCAGCACTTGTTGTGTTAAGTTTTGCCTGTGTTTAGATCGTATACCACACCAGAGCCTGTTGTGTTAAGATTTGCCTCTGTTTAGATCGTACATACCAGTACCTGTTGCGTATATATTTGTCTCTGGTTAGATCGTACACCACACCAGAACCTGTTCTGTATAGATGTGTCTCTGTTTAGACTCTTGCCCAGTGGGGCTGTTTCATGTAATGATAATGTCATAAACTTCGGTGTCACTTTCTTCTAATCACAGATTCACATTAATAAAGATTGAAACAGCATAACTTGTAACGTCCACTCTTTGATTCACCGTAGCCAACCACGGGTCATTCATAGAGGCTGAAATTACTTGCATCCTGACATTGTGGTTGTTCCATGTGAAGTGGCTAATTGTGCATGAACAATATTACTTCGTAAATTGTGCAACAGTCAGTCGCAAGGTGTAGATGTAGATGGTTTTAGCGAGACGACGGCCGCAGGCGTTAGATCCTGACATTATAAGCACAGCTTCCTACCAACTGCGCTAACTAATCCACTTTGTTGTATTGTACTCCAGAAGTACGGCTCTGTGGCGAAGGTGTTACGGACGCCATTCGTAATCCCGCATACCGCGTTCGAATCACAGCTGCGGGCGATATGGCAGCAGATCGCCTTGCGTTGGTTTCCTTATAAAGTATGAGTGCCTGTTTTTTTTCTTCAGAAAGCAATGACAAACTATTGAACGTAAACTTGCAAGAAATCACGAAACAGCCCCAAACATGGGGTTGATTGCGACGTTCTGTAAAGGATATGCAATTAACAACCCCAGAATAAGAGAATATCCATGACATATCATCTATATTGTGTGCGTTTGTGTTTATAAAAATACACACAAATACTCACACACATTACATTTACAGCACCTCATTTCGAGGTACAAATTGCTTGTACACTGTCATCGGTGGGTATCGCAGCATTAATTTGTCTTCAAGAAAGTCGGTCTTCATCGATTCAGATCAGACTACACAGAACGTGAAAGGAGGCAAAATAATCGAATGTGACTCTAATGCGATGTGGTATTCTTGTAAACACCTCATACTTCAGGAACGCATAATAGACGTCACTTCAGTGTGTGATGTTGTTATGTTTTCTCTTGTAGTTCACTATTATTTCAGGGCATTATGGGAAGCAAATAATATTAATAGTGTAGCCTATCATGCATGTCGTTGGGGGCGAATAATAAGGGTTGTGCAACTTGTAGAAAACATCATCTAAAAAATCCAGCTAACCCCCAAGTCTGATGTTTTTTTTGGTTTTTTTTTCGCTCACTTTGAACTCAAGCGTAGTCCATAACACTATTTATATTCTTTTCTCACAGTGTCTTAGGTCTTCCGCCAATTCGTTTGCCTTGTGGATTCCAGACAAGACAGTGTCTAGTTATACTATCCTCAGGCTTTCTCAGTGTGTCTTCTATCCAGCACCAGTGTCATTTCTTCACCTCTTTGTTCATTGGGATTTGGTTAGTTCTCTCCATGAGCTCTACGTTGATGATTCTGTCATACCATTTTACTCCCACTATCCTGCGCAGGCACCAGTTTGTGAATGTTTGTTGTTTATTCGTAATTCGTGTAGTCGTCCTCCAAGACTGACCCATACAATTGGACTGATTTAACATTGAAGTTAAAATGTTTAAGTTTGGTCTAAGTTTAACTTCTTTTAACTTCCACAAATTCCTTAGAACAATGAAAGCTTCTCTTTCCTTTTATATTCTTATTTTAGTATCTCTGTCTGTACCCGTATTTTTATCCACATTGCTTCCTAACTATGTGTATGAATCCGCCTCTTGAAGTGGGGTTTCACCAAGGAAGATCGGGTTGTTATTTGCTTGTTTCAATCTCATTATCTTTGTCTTACATCTGTGAGTTTTAGGACCTTATTTTTTTATATCTCTTAAAGTGTGATTCGTTTATCCTGCATTTGATCGCATGTGTGTGGTAGGAGTGCAATGTCGTCGGCGTAGTCCAAATCACAAGTTGCTTAGCGAGAGTTCTTTGAATTCAATTTCTTGTGCTAGTTGTTGTTGTCTTCATAACCCAGTCTATAGTCAGTCAAAATAATAATGGTGACAAAAGACATCACTGTCGTACTCCTATTTTTATTTTAAATACATCTGTCAGTTGTTCCCTGAATGAAAATCTCTACATTTCATATCTTTATATGTTGCTATTATTAAGTTGATTTTCTATGATATCCCATAGTGCCGCATCAGTCTATCAATGCTGTCAAAAGCCTTTTCATAATCCACAAATCTAATATAGAGCTAATGCAGGTCAACACTTTGCCCTTCTATTATGCATGATGTGACTATTTGGTCCGTGCAGGATCTGTTGCAGGATCTGTTTGATTGATATGTTCGGTTCTAAATGTTACTGTGATTATTCTATAATCCTCTGCTTGAACCTCTACTAGTAATTTCTCTGTCGCTTTAGATATCAATAGAGCCACACCTTGACTACGCAGGACATTTTCCTCCGTATGATCTGAGTTAAACACTATTTCACATGTGCTTAGAAGCCTTTTACGTGGTCCATTTCACCTTGTTTCGTATAATCCCAAATTGCTAATCCAATAATATTTCATTTCTTCTACCACTTGCGCTGTCTTTTCTAACTGATACAGAGTTCTAACATTCCATGCGCCAAATCTGGAAATGTTCCTAGGTGAAAGTACATAAACTCGACAATCCAGATTCCTGGCGGTTTTTCTCTGCATTACTTGCATACTTCCAGAAGCGGACCTTCATTTACCATTGGTTGGCTGAGAGTTTACTTCTTTCTTTATCTTCAGACTTGCAGGTCCGCATGGCCGAATGGATAAGAACGGGTGTTCTTAAACATCCGGTGTGCTGATACCGAGGTTAGCGGTTCAGCCCCTACACCGGACAACTGGACTAAAATGTTCACTTGTCATCCTTGACTTGGGGACGTAAATTACAAGTACCTCTGAAGTCGGTGTGGGTTCGACTGATGGCGAAGGACGCTGTTAATAGGGAAAGCTAATCCACACGTAAACTTCAGTCCATCACTACTATAAATAGTGTTATGGACTACGCTTGAGTTCAAAGTGAGCGAAAAAAAAACAAAAAAAAAACATCAGACTTGGGGGTTAGCTGGATTTTTTAGATGATGTTTTCTACAAGTTGCACAACCCTTATTATTCGCCCCCAACGACATGCATGATAGGCTACACTATTAATATTATTTGCTTCCCATAATGCCCTGAAATAATAGTGAACTACAAGAGAAAACATAACAACATCACACACTGAAGTGACGTCTATTATGCGTTCCTGAAGTATGAGGTGTTTACAAGAATGCCACATCGCATTAGAGTCACATTCGATTATTTTGCCTCCTTTCACGTTCTGTGTCGTCTGATCTGAATCGATGAAGACCGACTTTCTTGAAGACAAATTAATGCTGCGATACCCACCGATGACAGTGTACAAGCAATTTGTACCTCGAAATGAGGTGCTGTAAATGTAATGATTAAAGAGATTGAATGACTTGACATGGTTTAGTTGAGGGCATATGACCTATCTCATCTCAACTTGTTCCTCTTGTGTCTTGCGGAGTCAAGGTGAAGTATAAACAGCGGGAGAGTGCCCGTTTATGGTCTTCATGTGTCAAGATTCCCATGGACTCTGCTATTCCCTCTGCCAATCGTTTACACGGTAGGCCTCTTCTTCTGCTTCCATTTGGTCTGTACATCATTGCTAGTTGTGGTATACTGTTAGTTGGTAATCTAGTTACATGGCCAAACCATTTAACTTGCTGTTTTCTAATGAAATCTAGTTCTGCTATATCCCCCAATGTGGTCATAATTTCTTCATTTCTTCAGTGAGCATTCATAATCAGCTAATCTGTGTCTACATACATACAATAGACCACTATTGAACTTTCATAATAAAATACTCTGTCTGTCTGTCTGTCTGTCTGTCTGTCTGTCTGTCTGTCTGTCTGTCTGTCTGTCTGTCTGTCTGTCTGTCTGTCTGTCTGTCTGTCTGTCTGTCTCTCTCTCTCTCTCTCTCTCTCTCTCTCTCTCTCTCTCTCTATATATATATATATATATATATATATATATATATATATATATATATATATATATATATGACTAAACACGTACAATGAAACACTTACTGAGCTTTCATAATCTGTTAATTCTATGCTCACGCATATGTATTCGTTTTTCGCAATCAGATTATTTTATATATATTTACAACAGACTTCTAAAGAACTATTATATGAATTTATTTTTTCAGATCCACATACTGGACTTCAAGGATACCCATTTTAATCTCTTCTTCAAGATACACAGCCACTGGACGAAATCAAACACCAAAATAGGGCATTTAATTACAGATATACAATTATGAAAGGCGTCAGTGCAGTCATGCAGTTCAAAACTCAATATATGTTCCTCCATAAATCTTGCACCAGACAACATTCCTTCATGTTGATTCAATTGTAGACACATCTTAGGATGAATTCCTCTAACCCTATAACAATTATTATAAAGGAATACATTGATGTATACAACTACACATGTTCCCAGAACTACCTGTTTCTTCCAGCTATCAACGAGTACACTTGGAGTCATAATGTTCGTGTGGTGCTATACCTGTTAGGTCTCATCTGGTGCTTCCTGGGCGTGGCTTATCTCGCCGACATCTTCATGGCCTCTATTGAAAGAATAACCAGCAAAACTAGGACAATGAGTATACCCGACCCGGAGGTTCCAGGTGGCATCAGACAAGTACAGCTAAAGGTAGAACGATTTGAATACTCGTATTTGTTTGGGTAGCTTGGGGAAAATCGTAAGAGTAGGCGGTGTTGGTCACTCCCCTGGCAAGAGTACCAACATTTTAACCGCAAGAGAATATGTATGGCAGGTGCATTTGTAAATGTACCAGTGTGAGGAACCAGCCACAGAACTGTAGAGATTCATTTCTCAAAAAGGGGCAGCCATGATAACTATGGTCTTACGACATGAACCATAAGAAGAAGAAGGTTAATCTTAAACAACATGATAAAAATTAGCACATGCTGTATAAACACATGCAAAATGTGCAAAAAGTTTTACCACATGACTAGTTAGTATTAATTATTATTATAGTAATTGTATGAAATTTATGGGAGAAATACCGTCGTATAAAATAGATGAATGCTTATTAACGAGGAAGGGGTAGATTTAGTTGCATGTCCTGTAAAGGAAGCTGTAATCAATCAAAGCATTTTTAGTTGTTTGTGTTTTACTAGCCTTTTTAGTAATTTTAGGCTTATTAGTGAGGGGTGACGCTCGAAATATCGAAATCAACCCAAAGCGATCACCTTCCAAAATTGCCTACGGCTGATTTCGGAACCTCGACCCGGTGTGTCGAGGATTTGTGAAACTACATACACTAACTCCTAAGCGACAGTCGCCAAGGAAAGGGTAGACCAAGAAAAAAACACATATAAAACAGAACACATATCGATGCAGACATACAGTGAATGTAAAAGGCCCCAACAAGATAGAGACAATGGGATAGAATGACCTAGAAGCTTCAGGATCAGCGGAAGAGCTGGACTACTTGATGAGAATGATTAGTTTACGGTCTGTCTAACCCTTGTCTCGCATTCTCAGTACAGATTATATGGCCCTTTTAAAATAATAATAATAATAATAATAATAATAATTTCAAAGAACAGCTTATATTAAGCATTATCCTAGCTATGGTATGATTGGTAGTAGGTAATTATGGTGTCGTAGGTAGGCCTAGTTATATTCGCCATATGAAGAATTATTTTTCGTGAGTCATGTATTATTATGACGGCTCCGTGACGAGAGGTTACAAACGCAGTTCGTAATCCCGCATACCCGCGTTCGAAACACAACTGCGGGCGATTTGGCAGCAGACCGCCTTACGTTTTTTTTTAAAGAAATGGTATGGGTAGTTCAGAAAGCAATGGCAAACTACTGAACGTAAACGTGCCAAGAGATCACCATAGCAAAACAATGCTGGAGTTGACTACGACGTCCTGTAAAGGATAGGCAACTAACTTTTTTAACATGTATTATTGATTATTGCACACTTTCAATGCATTTAAAATGCATATATTGTTTCAGTTACCGTCGTGGTTGTCCAAGATTGGCTTCATAAATGATGTATCAATGAAGTAATGTATGAGAGCAGAGAGATGAAAATGACAGAATGTCAGTCAGACTTGCGTGCCTCTTTCTTAAACCTTTGAAAATAAAATTCGTCCGTTCGCTCGTTCTCTAATCTCAACTCAATGCAAACAATTATAGGCGAGAGTTCAGGATAGAAATCAGTGGAATGCAATTCTGACACATCCATGCTAAACTGTCATTTACTGCCAACATACCTTGCGGTGTGTGGCAAGGGGTCTTAAGCCTAAGGAATTAAGGCCGCCTGGCTAGTGCAATCGCCGCGAACTGTGCAGGTTAGAGGTTCCTTTTTGCCCCCGACAGAAAAAAAAAGCTCCGCACCTTACCGAGGATTCGAACCCGGGTCTCGAGAAGGAGAATCCGTCAATCTAGCCACTTGGCCAGCCGCTCCTCTTTCTAGCATCTATGCTAAGCTGGAAGTCAGAATCGTGTGTCCTGCTAAATAGCATTGGAGTTCATGTCGTTTGTGTTTCCTTACAGTTTTCGATCTCGTTCTTTAGCGTTCTGGATCAATTCTGTTGATGATATTCATCCATGCCACCGACTTAGGCCATCTGACATCATTTCTGTCTGCCTCTATCTTTTATGCACGGCTCTGTGGCAACTGGTGTACGAACACTGTTCGTAATCCCGCATACCGCGTTCATAACACAGCTGCGGGTGATTTGATAGCAGACCGCCTTGCGTTGGTTTTCATATAATGGTATGGGTACTGTTGTTAAGTAACCACTGGCAAACTACTGAATGTAAATTTGCCAAAATATCACAACAGTCAAAAGTGCTGGGGTTGACTGCGACGTCATGTAAAGGATATACAAGTAACTTTATATACCACTGGTACTGCTGAGCTTTCTAGTAGTAACAATAGTTTACAATGCTTCTCTTCTCGTCACATGACCAATGAAATTGTCTCTTGCAATTGTATATATTATATAATATATAATGCTAGACTCTCTTTAGTCTCTTACAGTATTTTGTTATCAGTCACTGTGGCAGTCCAAATTATTCACAATATTCGGCTGGGAAACAATATCTCCGTTGCTTA
This sequence comes from Cepaea nemoralis, assembly GCA_014155875.1. Taxonomy (NCBI): domain Eukaryota; kingdom Metazoa; phylum Mollusca; class Gastropoda; order Stylommatophora; family Helicidae; genus Cepaea; species Cepaea nemoralis. Next base: position 117,040 of record JACEFZ010025242.1, on the reverse strand, counting down.
CAAGCTGTTTCTAATTTGTCCTTCACATTCCAATACTCACTGCCATACAGCAGACCAGGCTTAATATAACATTGCAGTCCTTTCTGTCTGACTTTTAATGCGATTGATTTAGGCATGAGATACATTCATAGTCTGAATTGTCGCTTTGGCTTGGTCGTTCTGCGCTTAATCTCTGTCAAGCATATTTCCTCTAACGTTATGATTGTCCAGGGATATTGGCATTTATTGATTAAGCATTTCTTCTTGTATTCTGATGTTACAGATCGGTCCTATCATTGTTCACGCTGGTAGTAGACAAGAGATGAGTGGTATTGGAGAACATCGTGACCAGGAAAGATCAAGGGGAAGAGATTCAGGAGCAGACGAAGAGAAATAATACAGGATGGACTGAGATGGTGGCATGGAGGAATATCACCAGCCGAGTTGATCCAAAAAATCCAAGACCGAGATTTGTGAAGAGTCATGAACGCCTACGCCAGCTGACAAAGCACTTGATGATGATGATGATGATGATACGTAGACAAGTATAACTCGTGTCTGAACGGGACTATTGATCTGTTATAGGGTGATGGGTAGTTTAGTGGTACGATGTCCGCATCCAACTCGAAATGTGCAGTGTGTATATGTTAAACAAACTAGGCTCATAGCCTAGTTACTGAACAGAGACAGTTTGAATCATGGCATGGAAGAAAAACGGTATCAGAAATGATTGGCACACACGAGACAGAAGGCTGTGGGCTGACATGATAACTATGGCCATACGACATATGCTATAAGAAGAAGGTTGATCTTAAACAACAGTGGCCACAATAGCACATGCTTTTATAGACACATGGGAAATGTGCAAACATCCTTACCACCTGACTAGTTAGTGATAATTATTGTTTTAGTAATTTTAAGGAATTTATGGGAGATATGATCATCATCATCAAGAGCCATGCCGTAGGCGTAGGCGTTCATGACTCCCCACAGATCTCTGTCTTTGGTTTTCTGGATCAACTCTACCGTTGATATACCTCCAATAAAAACATCACAATCCATCCAGCATCATTTCCCTTGGTCTGCCTCTGCCTCTCTTCCCCTCGATCTTTCCAGTTGTCACGATGTTCTCAATGCCTCTCTTCTCATCACGTGACCCAAAATAAGTTGTTTGCTTCTTTCTTATTGTTGTATATAATGTTCTAGTTTCATTAACCTTTTTCAGGCATTCGTTGTTAGTTACTTTGGCAGTCCAAGAAATTCGCCACATTCGTCTCAGAAAACCACATCTCTGTTGCTTCCAATCTCTTCCTAATTTGTTCATTTACATTCCACGATTCACAGCCATACAGCAAAGTAGGTTCTGTATAGCACCTTAGCACTCTCATTCTTACAGTCAATGATATTGACTAACTGCATGGGAGATATACCGTTATACAAAATAAAAGAATGCCTAGTAACGATGAAGGGGTAAATTTACTTGCATGAAGTGCCACTTCAGTTGTATGAACGAGATGTGTTAGGATCATCACACTTTTGTAGGCCTGAGTGCACTGTGGAACAGGCGGCCAGTCTTTCCCTCTGGTAGCGAACGACGAGAGCTGGTATTAAACGCCAGGCCAACCACGCTTATGCCACTATCATGTTAGTGTCCTAACAGTCACACCAGCGTGCCTGCTAGAGTTTATATTAAAGTGGGGGGAAAATGTTTATAATATGTCCGAGAGTGTTATACCTTTTCCCAATATAAATAGCAAGCTACCCAATATGAGCCGGTCTCTCTGGTCGAGGAGTTAGCAGCTTTCTCCGTAACCCAATAGACTCTCGTTGTTGACGTGAGCGCACGAGAATTGGAAGCGGTTCGAGTGACTTATGAGAGTATGGAGCCTGTCGCTCAGAAATCAATGGCAAACTTCTGAGCGTAATCTTGCGAAGAAATCAACAATCAGCTGAAACATGCTGATGTTGACAGCGATGTCCTGTAAAGGATATGCAAAACATTTTTATTTACCCAATATGAACAATAGGATCTTGCGCACATTACAAATCCCCCTGCAGTTGGAACATTGCAAAACGTATGCTGAATAAAGTTCAAAATGCAGACTGTTACAGTGGTCACAGATTGATTATAGGCACATTACAAGTAAAGTTAAAAAAGGTCAAATATACACCAGGAAACACTAAATTTGATCTGTGTATATTGAAAAATGACATTACACCAGGAAACACTAAATTTGATCTGTGTATATTGAAAAATGACAAGGAAATACAAGTTAAGTTTAACATAGAAGTAAAGAACAGATTTGATATATTGTCTTATCTAAAGATCCTATCTCAAGATGTAGATGACGATTGGGAGATGTTGACAAATTGAATGAGTTCGACTATAGGAACAACTATCGCAAAATTAAAGAAACTGGGTCGCAAGAAATAAATGGCTGAAGACATTTTACGACTAATGGAAACAAGAAGACACAACAAAAATAATACTGAAAAATATGAAGAGGTTCACAGAAATGTTACACTATTATGTAAAGAGGCAAAAGAAGCATGGCTTGAGAAACATAGCATGGACAATGAAGACCAACACAACAACCGGAATACCAAAATATTGCTCAAAAGAATTAATGCCATCATTAACGAAAGAACATACACATCAACGGGGTACCTAAACACCAAAGATGGAAAAAATCATTATAGAAAAAGATCAGATTTTACATGCGTGGTCAGATTATGTGAACGACCTTTATGATGATATAATGAAGGACCATCAACTTTGAAGATGAAAGCTCAGATCTTTTTTCCCTATACAGTGAAAATATTTTCAGAAATTTAGAAGATATGAGAGAAATCACCATTGGCGGACGTAACGTCAGTAACATTAGAAATGCGGATGATACAGTATTAATTGCAGAAAATGAAAACGATCTGCAACATTTGGTAGATGTTGTTGTACACAGTGAACAACTAGGGTTGGAATTAAATTGCAAGAAGACCCACATTATGGTCGTCACTAGGAAGAATGAATTGCTACAATGTAATATACATGTAAATGGGAATATCCTTAAACAAGTGAATCGATTTAAATATCTCGGAACAGTCATAACATCTGATGGGAGATGCCTTGAAGAGATTAGAACAAGAATCGCCATGGGTAGCATTTTGCAAGATGGAAAACATACTGACCAATATAAAGATGTCATTTGCAACGAGAAAAATAGTGTTGAAGTGCTACATAGAACCAGTACTTTTGTTAGTCGAGGTTCCAACTTCACGGCAACGGGTCGTCCCCATTATGCTCCGTTCCTGTGTCAGTATATATCACACAAAATGCTCCTCCACGAAAACCACAGTTCATCGTCAATGGACTCGGCAGTCACCAGAAAGACCTTATTGACCCGGGTTTTCTCACATGGCTCGGTCTTTTACCGAAGGCGACCCGCCGAAAGCGTCGCATAAAGCACGAACTCCGCATCTTCAGCGCCGACTCCCGGGAGTATCCTAAAAAATGCACTCGTGAATCGAAAAGGTAATTCAGTCAATTTAGCAACAGCCGGTAGCCATTGTTCCGAACATGCAAGGTTACTGTACAGGACAGACGTAAAAGCATTCCCCGCGAATTTAACAGCTCACAGTGTCGCCCACGCACTCACTCAGTAGCAGGGCGACGGAACCATGTACTACCAGTCCAACATGAGGAAAATGCGATTGCAAACCGTAGCTGCAAGCACAAACACGTCACAGGCCTTAACGGTTCAACGCCTAACCGGCATATTGGCGACCGGAAGTCCAGTCACCTGTACTTTTGTATGAATGTGAAGCGTGGACAATGAGCAGACAAGCTTAAAAACATCTGATGGCTGTGGAGACGTGGTTTCTGAGGCAAAATGTAAAGAATACCATGGACGGACCGAAAAACTAATGAACAAATCCTTCAAGAAACTAATTAAGATCGAAACAGATTAGAGGAATTCGGCGTAGAAAGTCAAAATTTTGTGGGCATGTTATGAGAAGAAATGAATTGGAGAACTTGTTGACAACTGGCATGATCGAAAGGAAGAGACCAAGGGGAAAACAGAGAAGTAAATACCTGGATGGCTTGGCCACATGGCAAGGTAGAGACAGAAACACGCAGCTGATTCAGACTCTTGTGATTGAGTGAGATGGCAAAACATGACCGCCCACGTTTATCGGCATGGCACATGATGGATGGATGGATGGATGGATGGATGGATGGATTTGAAACTTTCAATGATATACTACAAGAATAAATTGACAGTAATTTGCTTGGGTGATATATTACAGAAACAATGGTATTTAAATGCTTTCATTATTGTGTAACGTACACTCACGGAAATTACTCTAAATTTGAAACACACCACCATACTTTTCTTCGCAACTCCCAACCGTATATCTGCCTCTTTCATATTTCTTTCTACATCATCTTTTCTGCTAGTTTCCTCTCTTATTCTCCTGTGTACTGCTGCATCGTATTTTCTCTTGTGTTTACATAGTTTAGCTAGATGCATATCCTTTTACAGGAGCGTTAGGCAGGACTAACGCAGACACAGCCTTTCATAGTTTAGCGACTAGAACACAACGTTTTTGGTTTTGTAGTTTTGTTGTTGTTGTTGTCGTTGCTGTTGGATGCATGATACGTGACTTTGCAAGTCATTAACATGTCATCTGGGTGCTGTGTTCTCTATACTCGGAGCTTTTCCTCTTACATGTCATCTGGTTGTTATGTTCTCTATACAGTGAAATTTTCCTTTTACATGTCAATAACGTGTCATCTGGGTGTTGTGTTCTTTTTACTCGAAATATTTCCGTTTACAAGTCATTAACATGTTATCTGGGTGTTGAGTTTTCTATACTCTGAACTTTTCCTTTTACATGTCTTCTGGATGTTGTGTTCTCTATACTCGGAAATGTTCCGTTTACATGTCTTTCGGATGTTGTGTTCTCTATACTAGGAAATGTTCCGTTTACATGTCAGTAACATGTCATCTGGTGTTGTGTTCTCTATACACAGAACGTTTCCATTTACATGTCAATAACTGGTCTGTTTATAGGTATGGAATGATACAGTCGCAAACCTGAGTCTCCTAGCCCTGGGAACCAGCGCCCCTGAAATCCTGCTATCGGTTATTGAAATAGCTGGCAACAACTTCGAATCCGGAGAGCTTGGCCCAGGCACCATCGTTGGATCCGCTGCTTTTAATTTATTATTTATATCAGCCATTTGTATGTCGTGTGTTCCTGATGGAGAGACTAGGAGAATTCAAAGCTTCAAAGTAAGAATTCATGGTCAGTGTACAGTAGATGCAGCTATACCTAACTCTTAAGATCTGTGTAGATCCACAATTGTTATAAAGAAAAAATGATGGAATGTAAGGGGGTAAAAACTAACTTGATGGATTGTAAAAAAGAAATCTATCTTTAAGCTCCTAACGCGTGTGAACTTAAAAAAGAAGACAGGGTTACTTCTTTAAACCCTATATTTTTAGGCTCTTAAATGAGGAAATATCAGTATTTGGTGCTTGTAATGAGAGTTCACTAATCATGTTTAGTAACTTTACGGAACTATTTATTTTGATTTTCCCCACCTGTTTATACTGTATCAATATTTCATTCATTACATCAATATAGTTTTGAAATAATCGTAAAAACAACTAATTTTAAACTGGAATTTTTTGTAGAAAATCCTTCAAGAAACAAATGAAAACCATAAACTGATGTGAGAAATTAGACATAGGCAGTCATGACTTTTTGAGCACATAATGAACAGAAATAAAATAGCAAATTTTATGACAGGTGGCAACATTGATGGGAAAAGAGTAAGAAGAACTCACAGACATGAATACCTGCATGGCCTAGCCTAATTACATAATTGGTATGACAGCAAAATAGCATGACTCTGAAGTTCTACCAACTTCAGGTAAAATGTGCAAGACACATTTCTGGCGGGAAGTGGTGGTCGTTTGGTTAGTGAATCCTCTAAAAGGCTGAGTTTAAGCTCTTAAGTTAGATTCGTTGATGTTCAGGTTGTTTGCGCTGTGGAACAAAGTTTGGCAACTCTCGGATTAATGATGGTGTAAAGCCTTTCCTCCCAACCCTATACCAAAGTATAATCTTCACTAGACGTCAATTCTCAGACGCCAGTGTGGTGTGCTAGATCAGTACCGGAACTTAACATTTGCGGAGAAGCATCATCATCATCAGCATCATCAGCATCATTATCCAGTGCCTTGCTGACTGGCCTGGACGATCATGCCTCTCCACAAATTTCGATCTCCGACGGCATGGATCGATTCGTGTCTTGACTCCCTTCCGTACCATGGCACAAGACTGTCAAGAAACTTTTTCCGCTGTCTTCCACTATCTCTCTTTCGGACAATTTTTCCGGTTGTCACGATATGTTCCAGCTATTGCCTTCTCATAACATGGCCAAAAAACGATGACTGCCTCTTTCTGATGTTTGTAGTAAGTTGTATTTGCGACTTAGCTTCCCTCAAAATATCCAGATTGCTCATTTTGGCTGTCTAATTAATGTTCAGCATTCTTCTATAAAGCCATATCTTCAAGGCTTCCAGGGATTTTGTTCGCCTATTTACTAACTGTCCAGGACTCGCATGTGTATGTTAAAATTGGTTTTATGTAACATGCAATAACTGTCTTTCTAACTTTCAAGAACAATAACTTATTTGTACAAATCGAGAAGCATATTAGAATGTAACCAGGTCAAGATTTAGCACAGCACAAAGGAATGGCTGTGAGTTAGTCTGGACTGGTACTGTTTCGTCTGCGGGATTTAATATTTCATTGTCAACAGACTCAATTCCATGCCCAGAGAGAGAGAGAGAGAGAGAGAGAGAGAGAGAGAGAGAGAGAGAGAGAGAGAGAGAGAGAGAGAGAGAGAGAGAGAGAGAGAGAGAGAGAGAGAGAGAGAGAGAGAGGGTAAGATGGAAAACGTGATATACACCACATCAACAATGGTGTCACGTGGTCAGTAAAAGACGTGACTTGCACCGTATTCCCATTAGGCTATGACATTTAAGATGACTGCTGGTATTTATATATGTAATGTAGCTGTTCCAATCAATCAGTGAACTACGTCAGGCTAATTTATGCACATTTTTCAGAAAGGTTAGTTACATGTCCTTTACAGATTGTCGTAATCGACCCCAAAATTTTTGAATGGTTGTTAATTTTTAGCCAGTTTTACATTCAATAGTAAGACATTGCTTTCTGGATGATCGACGCTTATACCATTCTGAAAATCAACGCAAAGCAGTCTATTTCCAAATCGCCGGCAACTGATTTCGAACGTTGTTTGTGGAATTGTACAACTGCGTTCCCTGCCTCTAAACCATGGACGCATATTTAATAAGCACACAGATGAGATGGATCCTCATCACCGTGTTATGATACCTTTATGGGATCCATTGTAAGGTATGCACACTGTGTCCGTGTTTAGTATGTCTCATCATTTCGCAGGAGTTACATATACCTAACTGTTTGTATTTCATATGATACATTCTGCAGGTGTTTGGCGTCACGTCCTTTACCTGTGTGTTTGCCTACGTGTGGATGGTGATTGTGTTGATGGCAATCTCACCCGATGTGATTGAGATATGGGAGGCTGTCCTCACGTTTTCATTCTTTCCAATTTTGCTGATAGTTGCTTACGCTGCAGAAAAGGATTTTTTCATGAAACAGGAACCGATACCCGAGAAACACTTAGTTGGATTCCCCTTGGGTAAGTGGAATAATTGTGTGTGGATGTCTACTTGTTCGCATTTATTCGTGTGCATTACCATTGTCACCATTACCATAATCCCGCATACCGCATTCGAAACACAGCTGCGGGCGTTTTGGAAGCAGGTCGTGTTGTGTTGGTTTTCACACAATGGTATGTATGCCTGTCGTTCAGAGAGTAATGGTAAATTACTGACCGTAAACATGCCAAGAAATCACAAACAGCCAAAAATTGATCAGGTTGATTGCGACGTCCTGTAAAGGATATACAGCTAACTTTTTTTTTATTACCTCTTAAAATACAGGAGGATGTTCTCGTGTATTTGCTGTTAAATGCTTACTGTCCGTTGTTTTCAAGTTGTTATTTTATTTTAATTTTAATTCTTAGGTTTCTGATCTTACCCGTAAGAACAAAGAGAATATTTTAAAACAGACAGAATTAAACCACATCATTGGTAAACATTGCGAGACGGTATTCTGATCTTCGTCCATGAATGACTGGAACAGGGGATCTAAACACTTGTCTCTCGTGTTTTGAAAGTGTTTGATTAGCAATAACTGATGTTGAGCCTGGGTAGTGTTGTGGCTAGCCGCTCGCATGCTGGCCTGATGTTCATGGATTCGAATCCTGGGATACTGGGTCGACTTAGCGTAAAATACGTACCAAGAAATCTCTTGGAAAGTAAAGGAGGGCGGTATGATCCTAACAATATCAACATACCGCTCGCTGATTGGTCTTTAAAAATATGAGACTAGCATCTGATGCTCAATGCGCTTTGGGCGGTTGAAACAGTCCTGGACTATTACCTTGTAATATAGGACGTGTTGTTGGGGTCTGTTGTTGTGTAGTATCCATTGTTGGTGTGTTAATATAATGCTGTTTCTGTTCTTCGTGTGACGCCATGATGGCTGCAAGCATTATTTTATTGTTAAATTGTGACTATCGTATAGTTATATACGTTACCTTGATTAAAGTCTATCGAGCAGTTTGAACACTGTTGATCAAGTATGGTCGTCTCTTCCTAACGTTTTCAGACTACGTGTATATGGTACATTTGGATATTGACTTATATGGTAGAAGTCTTCATATTACTTGTATATGATATATTTTGGATATTGACATATATGCTAGAAGTCTGCAGACTACGTGTATATGGTATATTTTGAGATATTGACTTATATGGTAGAAGTCTTCAGATTACTTGTTGTAGGGTGGTAAATATAATAAATTAGAATAAGGACAAGTTTCGCTAGGGGTATTCAGTATGAATAGGGTTTAAATCCCAAACACGCCCTCTATAGGAATTAATATATTGGCTCGTAACCCCCAAGTATTGAACAAGGCAGAAAAGGGTGCAAGTTCAACACTAACATAAAAGAAATGTTTCCCATAGAAGGCTGGGAGATCCGGGAAGTTCTACCACAGACACCCGAGTACTAATATCTCTACCCAGAGGGTGTGTCTATGTGTAAGTGCCCCGCCCCACATTTAATCTCCCACATATATATAAACAATGACAAGTATCCACTGTCATGCACATCCACAGTATTATACAACAGAGGGACAACAACCAATGTTAGACGCAACAACTGGATTACATTGACAGAGGAAAAACAGCCACTGTTAGACAAAAATAGTACAATGACTCACTGTATCACATAACAGTAACAATAACTGGACTATAAACATCAATTTTGGAACAACAGGTTAACAATGAAGTAACTGCAAGGCTTGGGTAAACCAAACAAACAAACAATTGTATTGTGGAAACATTTGGGTTCTGGAAAACCCTGTTGGCTACAATATGGTGACATGGACATGAAAAATTATCATATTTCAGGCAATGCACACAAAGTATACAACCAAACAGAAGTCCCCAAAAATATTTCCCCAAAAAAGGTTCACATCAAATACATGTGTCAAACAAAACAAAGTAAATAATCCATACAAAGAAATAGATAAAGAAAATCTATCTAATCTGTCTCTAGAAATATCCTAGGGGTCTGATGATGACTCCCTCTCCTTCAATATCCACTAGAAAAAGTCTGGCCATAATCACACTCTCTATAATCCAGGAAAACAGCTGCTTTGCATATATCCACCTATTCAGAAAATTGGAGATTGCACACACACACACACAGAACTTTCACTTCTGGATCATATATCCATCGCGAAAAACATGTAGGAGTAATCCATATGAATCCAATGTGGATATACTGTAATCTCTCAAGTCACAGTTGCTAAGTCACTGGGCTAGGAGCGTTCCAGGGTGATATAACAGACAGGTATAAATAAATCTGAAGCATTCTGGCGTGGCATGACACACAGGAGTCCATGTGATTGATTCGATCAGGATCAGGCACAAACACTTTCAGTATCTCTTTGGACGAGGAGTGACATCACATAATCCATTAGAATTTCCTGACAGAACTAACTTGAATTGGGCATGAATATTCCAGCCCCTTTCTTTGGGTTAAGATGTAGGTTATTCTTTCTTCAGTTGAATATACGACTTGATTGACGGGAGATGGTAATGTGCTTGATTATCCATGTCTGGGATATGATGGATGAGAAGATTCAAAGGAAGCTGGGAGTTCACACAATCAGTTGGTAAATCCATACTGGTAAATGATGGTGAATTCCAGACTATCCATGAGCCTCTGGAATATGACAGTTGAACGTGGACTCAGGCGGTGACTTTTAGAAGAGGTTATACTCTGTATCCATCTAGGCCAGGCATGCCTCATGTCTTTGCAGACATTGCAACGATTAACACCGTCTGTAAGTTCCCAGAGGTAGGGAATCCACTTCAGCATATTTAAAATCCGTTAAGTATCCAGGCATTGACATTCAGGTTCAGGGTGAGTAGCAGTAACCAGCACTCTTTGTAGAATATTAGAGGAGGCTGATATCCCAGTTTCCTGCCTCTAAATCCAAACAAGTTGACTATAAATCCAGTGCCAAGCATGGTGACTAGTGCCAATACTCCACCGCCATCTCTAGCGCCTATGTAGAGTGAAGAAGAACAGGGTCGATATAGATTAGTAATACAACCCAAACATTGATAATTGTATCATAATAAAATCTACATTCTTATAACAATGTATCATAATAAAACATACATTCTGATAACAATGGATCATAATAAACCATACATTCTGATACCAATGTATCATAATTAAAATTAGAGGGAACAAAAGGGAAGAAAAAAAAAGTGTAGCTAGTTCCCTAGCACTTGTCGCCTACTGTAGAGTTTTGACCCACTCCAAAAGTGAGTAAGGTATCTACTCAATAGGTACATCTCTTCTGGACTGATACTGGAGCTTCCTGGGAGGTTTTCTTCACCTCCTAAATATGCAACCATCTTTTGATTGTACCGCTGTCACATCATGGAAAAAGTTCCTGAGACAATGTCCTCATGTACACAATTCATAAATCTCCTTTCCATAGTTACAAACAGCATTATGTGACTACCACTGACAAATGGCAAAAAGGCTAGCTACCCATCAGTCATCTCCTCCTGCATCATCATCATCATCATCATCATCATCATCATCATCATGTGTTTGTCCCCAATGGGGGGGGGGGGAGTTAAAAGATCTACTCCAACAGTAACATCATGAATAGAATATACATTCTTATAACAGCATTTATTACAGCATCAAGCAGTAACAATCATGAGCATAAAAGGTAAAATACTCATAAAAGAGAAATCATGGGAATCTTTTCCCATACACTTGAGATTATGTATATCATACCACATGAAAATCCCATAACATCATTTATGAAAATAAAAGACTACAAGACAATCTCTGTGTATTTACAACCAGGTAAACAAAAGATTAACTCCTAAGTGCATGAAAAAGTCAAGCGAGAATATATATATATATATATATATATATATCTCTATCTAACAACCTATATTAAAGTTGTACACAAATGTGAGATAGTAATATTTCTCCATCATAAGAGCAGAAATACAAAATAAGCACTCAGGAAAAAAAAACACTTTAAAACACAGAGACCAGTTGTGAAAAATAAGTATTTAGGAATAAAGTAAGTTCACAAAATCATCTCAGAAGAATGACTCATAGCAAGATTATATTGTAAGCTTTATGAAGGCTGACTGGACAACATGGCGATATGCAGGCTGTGTGACGTAAACCAACATTTCAATGAAAGCGATTCTCCTAATTTTCACACACACAACTTCAATCATGATATTAGTTGCCACAAAGCATTTATCCTAATACATAACATGATATGTTGTATATAATATAATGCTCACCTAAAACGCAGAGAATAAGTGGGCTTTAAATTAACCCATTAACAATGGGTCACCCGCTAACATTGGAGAAACATGGCGATTGACCAGACCGCTTTGTCTACCAAGCCTTTGTCTAGATTAAGCCTGTGTTTCCGGGGCGCGGTCAATCAATTGTCTTAAAACGAAACGAAATTTCGTTTCGTTAATTCTCCCGTCGGGCTTTTTAATAGCCTCTACTCTTCAGATAGCGTGTCCTAGCAACGTCTGCTGGAAAAGACTGCGAGATGATGACATATATGTCACACTTGTACATGATATATTTTGGATATTGACATATATGCTAGATGTCTGCAGACTACGTGTATATGGTATATTTTGAGATATTGGCTTATATTGTAGAAGTCTTCAGATTACTTGCATATGATATATTTTGGATATTGACATACATGCTGGAGGTCTGCAGACTACGTGTATATGGTATATTTTGAGATATTGACGTATGTGGTTGAAGTCTTCAGAGTACGTTTATATGGTATATTTTGGATATTGACATATGCGGATGACGTTTTTACAGCTTTATAATGAAATAACCAACTTTACAATGGCTTTATACACATATGGATATTTATGCATAATATGCCATATCTTTTAGAAGTTTTTACATCTTAATTTGGAAATTGTTACAATGACGTTATGTACGTATATGAATACATGTTATATGAGACATAAATTGTGCTTATTTTACAGACCAGTACGCAATTAGTCAAGTTTACAAAACGTTATGTAAATTACATGATAACATATGCATGACGTTATATCACGATATACAACCCAAATAATTAAATGACGCTTTCGAAGATGTCACCATTCAATTCCAGATTTGTGATCTTTTCGTAAAGGCACTGTTTAAGAAGATCTGCTTCTTCTTTTCTTCGTTTGATTGGAATCAGCCTGTAATCTTAAAAATTTGAAAAAAATAATATAGTGTTTTCCCTTGACTTCTACATCCATATGGGTTTTTTTGTGATTTTCCGGTTGACAGAAGTATACTTTTAAGAAGTTAGAGTCATGCTCTGCTCATGTAAAGAGTTGTCCTCTAAATTTCTGTAGACACTCGGTCCTATGAACTGCCATTACCACACCCTTGTGCCGTATCCGCCGTCTACTACTAAGAGATGCAGATGAAAATGTTGCTACATGCGTATACAGATGTGAAAATGACTTCTCTAGATTCATGATGCCGTCTCCCTTGACTCCAAACATTGCAGAGGAGATTGCAAACTCCCAAGAAGCTACGAGTTATTTTGAAAGTATCATAACTTCCTTCACAGTCAATCAAATTAGGTCTTCCAAAGTGTCGGGAACAGACTAAACGAAAGGCTTACCTGCTGAGTTTGAGGTAGACTTAAGATTGGTAAAAGACCAGAAAGGGCAGCTCCCGCATACATATCGGTTGCAATTAGATGCAACGAGCCACAAGCCAGACAAAAGTATAGCACATAATTCACCGTATCACAGTGAACAGTGTCAAGCGTTATTCAATTATGAGATTTACGATATGTGTTTATACATAAGCATACTTTACAGGGGAGCCGCGGTAAAGCACTTGCCAGAATGTTTACCGGGTGGCCCGGGGGGATAGTGGTATCATGTTTAACCCCCAAAGAGGTGAGGATATCCCAGCCTAAAAATGATATCAAGAAATGTCTTGGAAAGTAAAAGCTTCCGGTGTGATATCGACAACGTCATCTATTGAATGCCGATTGGTCTGTAACAATACAGGCCTAGCACCTCATGACCCTGTGGTGCCTCACGGCGTGTACATGTGACCTTTTCTTTACTTGTTAGTTATACTTAACAGGCAAATCTCACAATGAATTAAAGCTATTACTTTACGACTAGAATAACTCAATAACCTAGGTTCTGGTCTTTGACTCTTATTTTAGGCTCCCATGGGAGTCTCTGTGGCGAAGTGGTCAAGCCGTTTGACTCGTGTTCCGAAGATTGTGGGTTCGATTCCGGGCCGCACCCTTCGGTTTACGAGTTAAATTTTTCAGAGACTCCTGTGGGTCGTCGCTAAAAGCTACGGAGTTCGTGCTTTGTGTGACACTTTCCGCGCTGCGGAAAGAGACTGAGCCATATGGGATAAAACCCGGTGTGATGAAGTCGACCTTGTCGACTTGTAAGCGACTTTAGGCTCCCAAAAAATCACCTTTTTATTTAGTAATTTCTAGTAGCAAAGGGCTAAGGGCCTCGGTGTCGAGCGGTTGGTTATTTTTTTGTCTTCTAATTATTACTTTAGTTAAAATATCAAGTCGGTCTAATGACATAAATATTTCAGAAAGAGAAAGAACATTGTTACGTCACTGTTCAAATTTCAATGTTCTTCTTAAAGGCCACCTGAAGTAGTTTCTTCTAGTATTTTAGACTGGGAGAGAAAGGATGATGGTTGGGAATGAAGAGGAAGAGCGAATCAAACACAATGCGTTGTCTAGGATCGAAATAGTTAAAGTAGGTAATGCAGGAATTCATTTGTATTTGGTTATTTAAACCAATCAATTTTCACGCAAGAATTTGGCCCTGATATACAAACAAACAAAATAATATTACATAGTGTCTGTTTATTTTCAAAATTCAAACTAGTGTATATCAAAATGGAAAAAAACAACATTTTAAATATGATTAAAGTAAATTTCGAGTGCATTTATAAAATACATAGTTCTTTTGCAAAGTTACTATAAGTTACATAATAATACTAAAGTTTTACAGAGATTGCGTTCTGTACGAGTACATTCGTCCAAATATGTATCCCCCAAACTGCCTTCTTGTGTATACGTGTTATGTCACCGGCACTGACATTTATCCCAACCCTGTCAACAACATAAGTGGAGACTGACATCGTTGTCTATAGATTGACACTTCGGTTGCCACAAGCCTAGTAAAAATCAATCTGGCTCTGGGCCCCCAGATATCAGCTGTGCTGCAAGAGGATGCGCTGGGAAATTACTGAGAACATCAATAATAAATTGTTTATCCCCACTAAAAGTGATATTTACAGCAAAGTAGTTTGTGATTTCACACGCAAGTGCTAAACTTAGAACTTTTATTAAGGTCAGTGTTCTTTATTCTTGCGGCTGTGTACTTCGAGTTATCAGAGAGTCGCTGTGCCGCTTCGGCTAACATGGTTCGAATCCGTTTGAATGTGGGTTTTGTGTTTACTAAGCTGTTAACATGAGAACGAGGACAATTTCCTGCAGTTGGGGGTGATTAATTTTTAAACATTCGCTTGCTTAGCCAGCTTTGTGGCAATGGAGTTGCGAATGCAACGTAAACTTGCCAAGAAATCACAAACAGCCAAACAATTCTGGACGTCCTTTAAAGTCTGTGCAACTAACTTTTAATGCTGGCTTTGAACTCATACACAGTCTGCACACGTGCCACTACTTCTAGTGCACTGAACTGATTTTTGTTCGTGTGGATTAGCTTTCCCTATTACCATCAGACGAACCAACTCCGGCTTCTGATGTGCTTGTAATTTACGTCCCCAAGTCAATGACGAGAAGTCAACATTTTAGTCCAACTTACCGGTGTAGGGGTTGAACCCGGTACTTCGACATCAGCACACCGGATGATTAAGAACAAGTACAATAACTTATGCTGATCTCTGCAGTTGGGTGTGAAGTATTAGACCTTTACATATTCTATCAGGTGAGTTGGCTTGTTCCCTTCCTCATCGCTCTCCTTCCAAGACAAATTTCCTGTTCCCTTCCTCATCGCTCTCCTTCCAAGACAAATTTCCAGATAATTCTGAAAACTGTCTGGAATCCACTGGTTTCTCACTGGTATTTGGTTTCTCTGAGACCTGGTCGACCCAAGAACGGCGCTGGCCGGCAAAAATCACTCTGTTTCCGTTAGAATTAAACCCAGACCACTATTGTGGCATGCAAGGGCACTAAACATTATGTTACCGCGGCTCTAGATGACTGTCTATTAATGTACACACATGGTCCGAGGATCAGTCCCCAGTAGCGGCCAGATATGTCCCCAACGACTATGGTTTTTTGGCTAAACAAAAAACAAACAAAAAACATTGTTGCATATTCTTTATAGGACGTAGCAGTCAACTCCAGCATTTTTGGCTGTTCGTAATTTCTGGGCAAGTTTACGTTAAGTAGTGTGCCTTTGCTTTCTGAACGACCGGCACTCTTTCCTTGCATAGAAACCATCATAACCCCTTCGCCACAGGTGACAATTAATATGATTGTGTGAGCTTTCTCTGGGAAGGTGTGGTTGTGTAGAAGGTAGTCGGTCACCTCATAATGTCATAAGGCAACGTATGCTAAGGCGTGTCACTTCACACCTCTATGGCAGTATAACTCAACAGGTGCATGTGTATGCGTGCAGGTGTATGTATATGAATACAGGTGTCTCATAGATGTCTTTAACCGCAGAGAACATGGCGAAACGATCCCCTATGGAATAGTCAAAGGTTATCAGCGAAGGGCCGGACAAAAAATAAACTATTGCATGTTAACATTATAGTTGAAGGAAATAAGAGAATGGGCAGACATTACAAAAAATATTATGGAATGTTAACATTATAGTTGACGGAAATAAGAGAATGGGCAGACATTTAGAAAAATGTATAGTTGATGGAAATAAGAGAAGGCGAGAACATAAACAAATTATGGAATGTTAACATTATAGTCGAAAGAAATAACAGAATGGGCGGGCATTAAAAAAAAACAAATTATAGTTGAAGGAAAGGGGCAGAATAAAAACAAAACAAAAAACTATGGAATGTTAACACTATAATTGAAGGAAACAAGAGATGGGCGGACATACACAAATTACGGAATGTTAATGTTATAGTTGGAGGACATTAGGAAAGATGTGACAGAAAAATCCCGGACTATTTATAATACTTGTGAAGGCTGAAAAGGGGCCCTTTAGCCCGACTTAAGGCTCATTGGGAGTATTAAAATTATGCCAACCTCAAGGGGGATTTAAACACTTTACGACAGCCTCTATAGCGATTGCACTACCACAGCTCCCTATCAGCTGCCTTAATTGTTTAGACTGATGGACAGTCGATGTGTAATGTGGTCAATATTACATCGGCCAAAACAGTAGTGATTTTTGTGTATTTGCTATCAGCTGACAGTATTGTAACAATGATGGGTATATTCATTCCTTTTCGGCCAGCATGATCCCTACAACAGAGACCTGATGGGGTTATCCTTTTCAAATGCGTTGTGTTAGATTCAACAGTAATTTTGTTATGAAACAGTATATAAAAAGTGGTTTTCTTTATTTTAAAATAATCATCAAGTGAGTTGTGTTGCATTGTTTCGTCAAACCTTTCGCTCATTGCGTCCAACGTCGACAAGAATTTTTTTATTTTTTTTAAATGTTCTTTCCCTAGCTTTTAGTTGAACCCCAATCTACCTATAATGCTGCAGGTGTGTATATCGCTTTGTGTTGTCCCTATCCCTTGAACTGTCGGGCATGGGAGACTCTACTAGTTCTGCTTTACCGTCGGTATAGTTCTTGTGGTCATTGGAACAATCAAGCCCCTTTACCACATCAAATGGAGTGTGAGAAACTGCGTTATTGCTAGTGACTGACGCTTCCATCGACGATTTACTGTAATTTTCGTGGCGGACGTTTGTGTTGGCAGTCTGGCAGTGGCCTTATGCATGTACTTGCCTGTGTGTGCTGTTTGGTTGTCGGTACTGCTGTCTGTTCCACTCTTCACATGGGACAGTGAGGGACATTTTGTATGATATTCACTGGCACAGGAACGGAGCATTATGGGAGTGACCCTTAGCCGTGAAGTTGGAACTGCGACTAACTAACTAAACTAACTAACTAACTAACTAACTAACTAACTAACTAACTAACTAACTAACTAACTAACTAACTGACTGTCTGACTGACTGACTGACTGATTGACTGACTAACAAACTAATTAACTAACTAACTAACAACAGAGACAATATGATAAATATAAGGCGGAGTTAGTCTTAGCTCAGTTTCTGGGGACACCTGAATCCTATGGTACAATAATCAAACAGTGTTTTAGTATTTAATGGTCTCCAAGATCTCCGCTAAGTCAATGTAGTTGTAGGTGCATCAGTGTCTTTTTAAACTGTGTGCTAACGAAGGTTTTCTTGCCACGGCGTCCATTCTGTCAATGGTGATTGTGTGTTGTAAAGCTGTTATTTTCCACTTTCCACTATTTTAGATTTATTCATTGACAACTGGAAATTACTTTTAAAGGCGGAGCTCCCAACACGTCCTTCCTCACGAACTAACTAAACCACTACAAAACATTGTCTTTCTAAGTTCATAGGCAGGTCACAAAGCTAGAGTGACATGCTCAGAAATAGTTTTCCGACAGAACAATCTGCTCTGTACTGACGTTTAGCACTTAAGCAAGTCAGTTGCTGGGTGTTGTTTAAAAAACTATTTATCAGCAATGTTGTTAATAAGTTTTGTTACCTTAAAATAACCTTTCCTTAATACTTTTTTCCCATCGCTGTGACCAGATTCAGAAGAAGTGCAAACTGATCCAGGTTATTGATCATGTGTATTGATGTATTGTGCACAAGTGTTGTGATTTAACACTTATTTCCACTGCTTAACGTTAATTGTGTGTCATTTGTTTTGTTAATATATATTGCTCAGATATTGATGTAATTCATGAGTTAAAATGTATGTTATGCTTCAAAATGATAATTATGATGACATCGTGATACAAAGGTAGTGTATACGGTGACACAATGGTGGTATCGGTCGTCTTTGCGTCTACGAGATTTTGTTAGCGTAACCTAATCTCGGTTCATGTTGTGTCTTAGGTTTAGATGGTTACTCTGTAGTACAAGTGTAGGACATATACATAGTGTGCTCTGTTTTTTCGGATTTTATGTCTCGGGTATGCAGGATCATGTGTGCGTGAGAGGCAGGTTCAGTAAAATAGGTCAATTCAATATTGGGTTAATATGCGAGAGAAAGAGAGAGAGAGAGAGAGAGAGAGAGAGAGAGAGAGAGAGAGAGAGAGAGAGAGAGAGAGAGAGAGAGACAGACAGACAGACAGACAGACAGACAGACAGGCAGACAGACAGACAGACAGACAGACTAACGAACAGACGGACAGACAGACAGACCGATTTACCGACAGACCGACTTTTCGACAGACCGACTTTTCGACTGACCTTCGACCGACAGACCGTGGCATCAAGATGCGTCAATGAATCAAAATTATTTAGCTGTCTGGATTAATGTGTAATAGAGTAAAGGGTACAAAACTATATGTGAACCGGTATCGTAGACCAAGAGAGACCCTGCGTAGAACCATCATCAGAAAAGGCTCATTCAATGGCCAAGTGAACATCCAGGATCTACAACAGGTAGCAGCGAACCGCCAGACATGGAGAGCCATGACTTTTGCCCTATGCGCCGCCTTAGGCTGAAGAAGAAAGACTACTACTACTACTACTATTACTACTACTACTACTACTACTACTACTACTACTACTACTACTACTACTACTATTACTACTACTACTACTACTACTACTACTACTACTATCGTAGCGCATATACTGAGAGTTCAGATTATGTGTATTGCGAATTGTTTAAAGAGTCAGTTAGACCGCATTTTGGATAAATGCATGGGTTTTCAGTCTCGTGTTCCTGAAAAGATGTTGACGGGTATGTATGCTTCGGTTGTTCTTGCAGCACTTAGTTGTTTATATATTTGCTAACGAGATTTTAGTCACATTTTATTTTGCACCCCAGCACATCCTTGTTCTGTTTCATGCGTCTCTGTTAAACGTATTGATTGTATTGCTTCTTATCATCTAATTTATATAAAAGTAAACGCAATCTCGAGTCAAATAGTGCCATGGAGTGTAAAATATTGGTGCGTCACATGTTACAGACCCCAGCCAACTGAAGTGAGGTGGCCGACAGTCCCTCATGTTGCCTTTTCTTCCCATAAATAACTTTAACGTCATTTTACGACAGTTGGTCGTTCTCAGAATTGTTTGAGCGATTACAATCCTCCCACAACTGAGAAGTGAGCTCTAGTCGACAGAGTTTGCAAGCAAGAACACAAAGTATTTTACCACCGAGGCTCGGTAATTTATGTAGACCGGATACACAACGCCATGCCGCCCAAGAGACGGGAGGGTATTTTAACTCGTTTCCAAAATACTAGTGTATCATAATATAGATTTTTTTAGAAAGATTAAATTAATTAATCAAGAACCTCATTCGTCATACCTGCCAATGGTTTGGTGCGCTCCATGAGGACGAATGCGCAGAGCCAGCCGTTTACTTTCTGTGGAGTCTTTTCGAAGTAGTCTCCTTTCACTGAGTTTATGATGATTCTTTACAGAGCGATGTTCTGAACATTACCACACATTTCATTGTCCAGGGTGTTGTGTTTGTGCCCACTGCGGTGACGAAGGTGGATTCATGATGAGACGCCCTGTTCAATAATATCATGTTTGTCTTTCCTCTGTAAGACAGAGCATAGCTATGATGATTTGTGACATCATTCAGACTGCTTTACTGGGCATTTGTCTCTCACTACTTGACAACAACCTTATCCAGTTCAAGACGAAAGGGTCACGAGGAAGAGAGCCGATCACTTAACACATTATAATATGATGACCTTATAAGCTCACATGACTTCCCATCCGTTGGGCAGTGCGTGTATATTTGAAGACATGTGTATGTAATCTTTAATTGTGTGTAGTTTTCAATGGATTGTGTATAATGTATAATGTATAACGCACTTGGATGTTTGCACATGCAGAAGTTAATAACGTTCATAACTGTCAAATGCACATTAAGGGAAGGCGTGGCAGATGCCTAATTGTGTTCATTTCAGACATAGAAGGTACCTGGTTAGGATCCCAGCAGAGACCTGGGAATCTGGGAATGTTTACAGGAACCACTGCTGTCTAATAACATTACCACCCCCCATGATCTCTTCAATAGTGAAATGGGAGACCTAGCTTTTTCGGATACAGTCGAATAATAGGCAATAACCTGTACACGTTATGCACGTCTCAGTCTCACGGCCATTGAAAATAGTAAAGAGTGCGCCTTGGCAAACATTGTGGGGGAGAGATATCACTGGTAAATAAGCCCGTTACCTTGGATGGAGTCTGTATGGGGAAATAAACATGATACACATGCATGCTGGCTTGCGGTGTACATGATTAGTTCCGATATATTCCCATTTGGATTGGAATGAAAAACTAGTAGGGGGAAGAAGAAGAAGAAGAAGAAGAAGAAGAAGAAGAAGAAGAAGAAGAAGAAGAAGAAGAAGAAGAAGAAGAAGAAGAAGAAGAAGAAGAAAATATATAAAATATGCATTGACAAACCATGCAATATCGTTATACAATAAATACATCTGAAAACAAAATCAACAACAGTCGTCTTATTTAATAATAATATTGCAAGTTGCACTGTACCACGCGTTTATTTTTATGCTTCAAATTAATGTTGTACATGATGTTGTGATTACTGTAATCCAATCTTGTTGTTAACATTGAACGTGAGAGTTAAAGTTGTATTTCAAACAGATGTCAAAAAGGCACGTCAATACAAAGGGCTTCCAATAAGTCTCTATCCTGACTATAAATTAGTAACACGAGAAAAGCTGAATTGAAAATAGGCACATTTAAAGCATCTCATATTCAAAATGTAACGTGTGGAGTATGCATTTGTTTCTTCAACTGATTCTTTCGCAATGGCGTAAGACACGACATACCTTTTGAATTGCTGCTCTAAAAATATGTCAGAACAACAGAAAAGTCAATAGTCTGAGGTGTTATAACATTCCTGATGTTCAAAGGGAAAACACCTTCTGAAATACACAGGAAGATTAAACTATCGTTTCGTTACTCTCGCCGTCCGCATACGAAGGTAAATAAGCGACACACCAGTCAACATGTTAAGGTGGCCGCTGTAATGTTGCTAATTCACCAAGATCTGGGCTACTTTCCTTTGAGTAAAACGACGAAAATGCATCAAGAGTGAAGAACGTGATTTTCCAGGATCGAAAAATAACAATTTCTGAGATAGATGGTGCAGTAAAACTGATGGAAAGAACAGTTAATATAATTTTAAACACCAGACGGAATAGGTGAAACATGTTTTTTTCCCCCGTTAGATTCAAAGGGTGATCAAAAAGTGCCAGTCAGAAAACATTTTGATGACCATGGTGATATTAGATGAGACTTGGGCTCACCATTATTACCACCAATCTATAATTTCCAACAGAATACTTCAGGAAAAGTAATGTTGACTATTTTTGGTTTCTAATACAAAAAGCGCCGGTCTCCTGGCCGAGGGGTTACAACACTTTCTCCGTAATCCCGTTTATCATGCAGAGTCTCGTAGCAGGGCGAGAGCTGGGAGCGGTTCGACCCCCGCTGGTGACTTGCGGGATAACTGAGCCGGCCGCTCAGAAAGCAATGGCAAACTACTGAGCGTAATCTTGCCAAGAAATCAACATACAGCTGAAAGATGCTGATGTTGACAGCGATGTCCTGTAAAGGATGTGCAAAACATTTATTTATAATACAAAAAGCATCCTACTGGAAGATTGTCTGCCTCTTGCAGGCAAGGTTAACGAACAGTACTATGTAGACCTTCTTACCAAACTATAATAAAAGGCTATGACTAGAAAACGAAGTATAGCACGTGCTCACAATCTTCTTTTGCTTCAAGGCAACAAGCCCTCTCACCAAGCATGACTTGTAAGACTTCATCTTCGTCCCGGGACATGCGGGATTCGAGGGAAATGAACGAGCTGACAAATTGGCTGGCTCTGCACCCCCTGTAGATGGCCAGCCCATGGATCGTGCCGATGTTATTAACGTCCTTAAAGATATGGCGAGAACAAAGGACTTTGACGTCAGTGATTCCACATCGCTGTCCAGGATGAAAGACCTGGGAATAAGAATCGGCACAGCCAGACGCGAGAGGTACATCGGGAAAACAAAGCGCCTCGTCAACCAACACAGAACTGGCACTATTAGCCACCGGACGCTGATGCATATGCTGGGGGGAGGATCTGAGCACCTATGGACATGTCCGGAGTGCAATGAAGATACCCCAACTGATAACTGATAACTGATAATTGATGACTTGTGCATCCAACATCTTAGGAATTGCATATTTAGATTTTGCACACCCACCTTGTTCACTGAATTTGGCTGAATCAGACCTGTTTCTTTTCCCAAATGTTAACGCTCAAACGCAATTATTTTAACCGTGATAAAGAAGTCACACTGACATGTGATGACTTGTTTTGTTAGAAAAATACAGGTGTTCTATACTCAGGATCTTTTGAAGCTGAAGTAGAGATGGTATAGGTATGTCAATTCAAGTGGTGGCAATATTGTAAAGAAATAAATACTGTACAATATTTGAGTTCTCTGTGACATTTCCTTCATAATCAGGATAATGACTTATGACCAGCCTTTTGTATGTAATTTTTACAAAGCACATTTTATGGGAACGTATTTTATTACTCTTCTTCTTCTCTTCTTCTTCAGCATTCCGAGCCATTGAGGTTCTTTGCTGCAAATACAATCTGTCTCCATTCGTTTCTCTGGTGGACCTTCTCTTGCCAGTCGTTGATTCCAAGTGCTTGTAGGTCTGTATGTATATTATCTCTCCACCGCCTTCTTGGTCTACCTCGGGGTCTACGGTCATTTATTTCCTGAGTGTAAGCGAGTTTTGTTTCCCTATTATCTTCCATTCTTTCTATATGCCCCAGCCATTGTAGTCTATTAGCCTTCATGATACCAGTGATTAGCGGGGACTTAAACAAATCATAAATGTCTTTGTTACTTCTTCTTTTCCACTCTCCACTTTGTGTATCCCTAATGGGTCCAAAGATTTTATTACTACTACTAATAATTTTATTATTATTATTATTATTATTATTATTGTTAATTGTATTGCGTATAGAAATATATTAGAGGTACCTGAAACCGTTTAATGGTGGTTTGTTACATCTTCTATTACTAGATATTAATAAAGTATAGTTAGGATTGCAGTGAGCATGTAATTAAGGAGAGAACATGATACTTTGCACATTGTAATTATTCCGATTTTAATTTTAATTGTATGCATTTAAAGGTCATGTTAAAAACTGCGAGTGCACGCACGCGCGCGCGCGCACACACACACACACACACACACACACACACACGCGCACACAAACACAAACACACACACATATCCAGATAGAGATATTAATTTGACAGACGGACGGACGGGTGAAAGAGTAGGACTGTGAATGTGTGGATGGATGGGTGGATAGATGGGTGGATGGATGGGGGATGGATGGGTGGATGGATGGGTGGATGGATAGGTGGATGGATGAATGGATGGACATACAGCCGGTCGAACTAACAGACAGAACAAGAAGGACAGAGGAACGTATGAGTGGACAAACGGACCGACTAGCCGACTATCTGACGAACAAATGTGAATACTTGGCTTAATACGAAAGACTATATTGTTACAATGAAGGACTGATTCAGTTTTTGGAGCGCAATATTCAGGACAGTGCTAAAGCCACAAATAAATAGTTATACATTTCAAATATATGTTGTTACTATATGAACGGATGCAATTTATAAGATCAATTATGGCGATAATGTTTAGATTCTTCACGCCAGTCAGTTTCACCGTCGTAATGGTTGAAGTAATGAAACTGATGATGATCATGAATGTAATGCTTCAAATAACATATTTACAGCCATCACAAATGGAGACGTGATCACCGTAGACGAAACCCATGCTAATGATGGTAAGTGATGGAGAGGTATAATAAGCTATGATACTTCCATTATGAAAGCTCCGCCACCCATAGATGGCATAATATACAAATTAAGTTGTGATTTCGCTTGATGAGATCTGTCCTTGAACATCTCTGTGGAGGGATCATGGTCAGCCTAGGCCTAACTATAGCCGGTCCGTTTATGCTGTACTGGACCACGGCCAGGTTACACCCTAATATACTTCTCTACAGATGTGAAGTTGCAGTACGTGACATGCATACCCCGCTGACTTCTGAGCTTGGGGAGGAGAAAGATAGAACTGCAATCCTCTCACAATGTCCAACGGTGATTGTGATTCGGTTCTCGATGGCAAGGAATGATTCTCTAAATCTACAATTGACAAACTACTAAAATGTAACAATTATTTCATAGAAATTCCGTTGTTTACTATCTGATTTCACATTTATGTTATAACAAACATCAGAAAAAGACAGTCGTCATGTAGACAGTAGATCCATGGTGGCACTATCCGCACAGGAATACGTAGTTGGATATATATATATATATATATATATAGAGAGAGAGAGAGAGAGAGAGAGAGAATTTATAGTTATAATGTTCTAGTCTAGGCTATAAAGCTCACATGTCCAATCAATATATACAAGCATCAGACAACTGTTATATTTTCGTTAAATCCCGAAACTTATCTAACAAATTCCCAGGTCAGCCCAGCCTAAAATGGGTACCAGTAAATGCTATTGGAAATAAAGGCGATGGTGTTATAGTGACCACATCACTCATCGAGTGCTGATTGGTCTATAAAATGTATAGGTTAACGCCATTTACCCGGTACCCTTCAAGGCGCGAAAAGTAGTCCCGTTTTTTACCCCCGAAAATCAAACACTCTTAATACGATTTTGAAGGGTGGATTCTGACCCCTCGGTCAGCAATTCCACTACACCTATAGTTTTCAATTTATAGAAATTCCCAATTATCGATATAAATTTCCAGTGTCCCGTCTTGTACGGAATTGTACCCCCAAGAGTCTTTCAAAATGTCTCTATATCTTAAGCCTCTATTGCTGTCATGTGTAAATGATCTAACACATCGGGAATCCATCTACGTTGCTGCCCTTCTTTTCTCCCCTCTCCTGCACAATTCTCCATAATTATCTTTTCTATACCTTCATGTTTTTTTGTTTTTGTTTGTTTTGTTTAATACTGAACGGGATGGTAGTTGCACGTATCATAACATGCTAACTGAACTTCTTTATCACAATTCTTGTTATTTCGTCCTATATCCCTCATTGGGGAATAGGGACTCAACTAACTACCTCCAAGCTGCCCTATCCTTTGTTATAACATGCAGTATAGTATTAAGGACATTCACATTTATGTGATACATAGCTAGAATGCATGTATTGTACATCTTAGATAGTTTCATGATCGCAATAATCTAAATAATGTTCATGATCTTCATGATAATTGTACCAGTCACATATTTACAGTCATCGCAAATGGAGACGTTGTTACCACTCTGGAAACTAATGATGGTAAGTGATGGGACAGTCTTCGACGTAACAAGATAGTTACCAGCAATCTGCATTATTTCAAGATAGTAACAGCAATATGATTGCTCATTATTTCAAGATAATAACAGCAGTCTGCCGGTCTCTCTGGCCGAGGGGTTACAACACTTTCTCCGTAATCCCGTTTATCTCGTAGCAGGGCGAGAGCTGGGAGCGGTTCGATCCCCGCTGGTGACTTGCGGGATAACTGAGCCGGCCGCTCAGAAAGCAATGGCAAACTACTGAGCGTAATCTTGCCAAGAAATCAACATACAGCTGAAAGATGCTGATGTTGACAGCGATGTCCTGTAAAGGATATGCAAAACATTTATTTAACAGCAGTCTGGTTGTTCATATTTCAAGATAGTAAGAGCAGTCTGGTTGTTCACATGTCAAGATAGTAACCAGCAATCCGATTGTTCATTTTTCAAGATAGTAACCGGTAATTTGATTGTTCATATTTCACTATAGTAACCGGTAATCTGACTGTTCATATTTCAGGATAGAAACCGGTAATCTTATTGTTAATATTTTAACATAGTAACCAGAATCCGATTGTTCATATTTCAATCCAACATATAAAGGCAGGCATGTAACTGTCTAAAATATACAGTACAGATTTTGTAACCGTTTTTAACTAAGTGA
The DNA here is from genome assembly GCA_014155875.1 of Cepaea nemoralis. NCBI lineage: Eukaryota > Metazoa > Mollusca > Gastropoda > Stylommatophora > Helicidae > Cepaea > Cepaea nemoralis. Next base: position 90,005 of record JACEFZ010025242.1, on the reverse strand, counting down.
AAAAGATGTGGTTAATGTGTCATTTTTTTGGCCTACAAATAGTTAATATACCGTGGATGTTTTCATGATATATTGGATTTACAGAACTATTGTTTGAAACATTTATCAGTGTAGAATTGTTAAAATCTTTTTTGGTTGTGCATTCGTTTAACCTTTCTTTTTAAATGCAATTATTTTCGCCCCTATTAGCATAGAGTATTATTTAATTGTTACAAATCGGATTAACGCAAACACTGTCAGTTCCTGAGAAATAAGTCTCTTGAAACTGAAATCGTGCCTTTCAAACATTAATTACGTTTACGTTTACATTACAAATGATTGTATAACAGTTATGGCCGCTGTATCGAATTTTAGTAATTTTATTAACAAAACTGTATCCTTTTTTAAATGAGGTTACAGTTAGACATGTAAGGTATTTCAACCATGTAAAGAAACACATCTTGTTAACGGAAGTTCTGTACTGAAAATTGATGTGTCATCGTGTTAGAGACAGGCCGAGTTACACATGGTTGGACAACTTCAACACTTGTACTGGAAGAAGTCTGTATGAGATCGCCGTCGAAACGCAAGACATACTTACTCGAGGGATACTGAAAGACGTAGTACTGCACACCTGCAATGTGGAGATGAAACTTAATGATGATAACGATGCCTTGATGTTTTGATGTTGTATTATATTAAATGCTGTAAGAGGTAGACAAACATGGACTTAAAAATGCAGCCAGTGTAAATTATTTTCACATACATTGAACATGATGGTCATAGTTTTCCTAGCACCAGTTTTCATGTGACTATATAACCGGCACTGTGACTTAGGGGCAGTGAACGCGTTTCACAATTCTCTGACATACCGAGTCGAGGGTTCGAAATCAGACAATTTGAGAGCAGACAACTTTGCGTTGGTTCCTATGATAAGAAGCGTCGGCTGTCCAGAAAGTTATGGCAAACTTCTGACATAAATATTCCTAGTTACTTACAAAAAGATATTGAATACTGGGGTTGACTGCAACATTCTGTAAAGGACATGCAACATATTATAATATGTATATTTATTATCATCATCATCACGTTTCATGCCGATAAGCGTGGGCGGTCATGTTTCGCCATCTCACTCGATCACCAGAGTCGTGGATTGGCGCAGTTTTCTTGTCTCGACCATGTCATGTGGCCAAGTCATCCATGTATTTACTTCTCTGCTTTCATCTTGTTCTCTTCCCCTCGATCTTGCCAGTTGTCACCAAGTTCTTCATTTGATTTCTTCTCTTAACGTGACCAAAACATTGTGACCGTCTACGTCTAATATCTCTAATCAGTTTAAGATTTTCATTTTCTTCTTGTATGGCTTGGCCATTGGATTTTCTGTCTGTCCATGGTTCATATATATATATATATATATATATATATATATATATATATATATATATATATATATATATATATATATATATATATATATATATATATATATATCTTCTTCTTCTTCTTCTCTTCTTCTTCAGCGTTCCGAGCCACTGAGGTTCTTTGCTGCAAATACAATCTGTCTCCATTCGTCTCTCTGGTGGACCTTCTCTTGCCAGTCGTTGATTCCAAGTGCTTGTAGGTCTGTACGTGTATTATCTCTCCACCGCCTTCTTGGTCTACCTCGGGGTCTACGGTCATTTATTTCCTGAGTGTAAGCGAGTTTTGTTTCCCTATTATCTTCCATTCTTTCTATATGCCCCAGCCATTGTAGTCTATTAGCCTTCATGATACCAGTGATTAGCGGGGACTTAAACAAATCATAAATGTCTGTGTTACTTCTTCTTTTCCACTCTCCACTTTGTGTATCCCTAATGGGTCCAAAGATGCGTCTTAAAATTTTGTTCTCAAAGGTTTGTAACAAGGCTTCGTCTCCTTTCGTTGTACTCCAGGTTTCAGAGCCATACAGCACAACTGTTCCTCTTGTACCTTGCGGTGTCGAGGCGAAGTATAAACATCGTGAGAGTGCCCGGCTATGGGCTTCATTTATCGATATTCCCATGGATTCTGTTATTCCCTCCGTCCAAGTTTACGTGGTCGGCCTCTTCCTCTGTTTCCATCTGGTCTGTACATCATTGCTTGTTGTGGTATGCTGTTGACTGGTAACCTACTTGCATGGCCATACCATTTGACTTGCTGCTTTCTAATAAAATCTAGTGCTGCTTTAACCCCCACTTTAGTCCTGGTTTCTTCATTTCTGATCTTATCTCTTCTTGATACGTTGAGTATTCTTCTCAGGAACCTCATTTCTGTTGTTGTGATTTTTCTTTTCTCTTTTTCTGTCATTGTCCAGGTTTGGCATAGGTAGCATAGTGTTGGTAGGAAGATTGTGTTGTAAAGTGCTTTCTTAGTAGTTGTTGATACATTTTTGTTCTTTAGTATTGGTGCCATTTGTCCAATGAGTTGATTTGCCTTATTGCACCTATTTTCGATCTCGTCTTCTGATCTGCCATTTGATGATATTATACTTCTTAGGTACTTGAAACTCTTTACTTATCTCAATTGATGCTCGTTTAGGTGAATTGTTGTTGTTTGTTCTTCTTTAGTTATAGTCATTACCTCTGTTTTGCTTGTACTAATTTTCATGTTATGTTCCCTACACATTTCGTTTAGACTATTCACGTGGTCTTGTAATTCAGCATCTGATTTTGCTATTAGTGTTTGGTCGCCCGCAAACAGGAGTTCTCTAATGGTTAGATTTGCAGTTGGTTCTTCTTATATAGATATTTGCAGTCACTGGCACGCTGGCCTGCCCACCCTGTGGTCAAATGTTCGAACCAACCTGGGAGCGGGTGTTTTAAATTGACGTGTACTCTCAGGTAGACCCAGCCTAAAATGAGTACCAGGAAATGTTCTAGGAAGTAAAGTCGGCCGGCGTGAAATAGACCACATCACCCACCAAGCGCCGATGATCTTTACCATGTGGGGCTAGCATCATATACTCAGGAGCGACATTATCACAATGGTTATCACACTGGCATGTTAGTTCTGTGGTCGTGCGTTCCATGCATCAGGACGGAGTTTTAAAATTGGCCTTGGCTGCCATATCAGTTAGTTAGTTAGTCGACAGATCATCCGCATTGCACATCGAACCATTCAGTCCATAAGTGCTCGGATCCCCTCCTCAGCAAATCCCGCAGCGTGTAGCGGCTAACAACACCAATTCTGTGTTGGTTTATCAATCTTCTTTGGCTTCCTGCGTAGTGTTCTTTTTTGGCCACCCCTCTTATAATTTGCTGTTCTCGCAGTCTGGCCATGGTTGTAGATTTACAGTCATCACTTGGTTCTCACAAAAGTCTTACTTCTCGTAGAGCATTCAGAATGTCAGCCTGGTCCATGGCACGTCCGCCCTCCACAATAGCCTTACATGCGAGCTTGTCAGCCCTCTCATTTCATTGTACTCCCTTGCACGAAGATGAAACTAATCTTTGCAGCCGAGACCACTCCAGAGACAGCAACCATTCTCTTCGGATCCACCCCATCTCTATCCTCTTGAGCACGCTCATTGAGTCGATAAGGAAAACATGCCCTAGTGAATGTCTGAGTCTCGAACGATGTTATTCCTTTACTTACTGCCAGTCAGTCATAGTCAGGCTACTTGTGGTCTCAGCAAAAGCACCAGAGTCCTCCTTCACAATTCTCTCTCCGGCCTGAGCCGTAAAGGAGAGCTTCCCACATGTCGGACGACCGACCCATCTGTGTAAATGACAGCATCACCGTCTAGCGAATTCTCGAAAATCAACGCTTGTACTTCCGCCTCCATAGCAGCCGGATTTTCTTGTCTCTATCAACATAGCCTTAAATGGGCATCAGGAAATATCTTAGGTAGTAAAGGCGGCCCGCGCGATATTGACTGCCTTCGGCGCCAATTGGTATATAAAAATTTGGGACTGGAATAGAGCGCCCAATACGTTTCAAACCATGGGAAAGGAGTCGTTTATTTCCCTTTTCACTAACTTACTTATTCACCTACTTACTTATTTCCTTACTTACTTATTCACGTAGTTACTTATTAACTTAGTGATTTGCCTACATTGTTAAGCATTATCTTACATTAACTTACTTATTCACTTACTTATTTACTTACTTATTCACTTATTTACTTATTCACTTAGTTACTCACATACTCATCTACTTACTTTATTTACTTACATAGTTAAGCATTATCTTATATTGAGAATGTTTTAATTGTTATTATTAGTCAGTTTCATGGTCGGAATAGTCTAAATAATAAGGTAATGTTTCGTGATAATTAGTGTACTAATAACGTGTTTGCAGTCATCACAAATGGGGAAATTGTTACGGCAGAGGAAACTCCGGCTAATGATGGTAAGTGATTGGAATATGTGCTTAGTAGCTAGTCTGTTGACCTACAGCAATGTGATACACCACATTACAGATAGATATTTAAGTGTATGCATGTAATGTTAAGTGAACTGTAATTACGGTCCGTTCTATGCTACTATCTGATTCAGATATATCTTTCCATTGATTGCCTCATCCCCTAACCCTTCCGTTGTTGTGCTGTGTATATTTTAACAATTATAAAAATGACAGTGTTAAAAATTAAGTCTCTTTTTAACAGGAAAAAGCTCATCAGATTTATTTACTTGTATGTTTCCCCACCCCTCCCTCCCCAAGCATGGTTTACAATATTGAGAACGCTGCATTATTTAACAACTCGGAAACATCAATTTTGTTAACAAGGGTTGACAAGTACTGAAAATATGTTGACTCAGATATGTAATTGTAGATTTTTTAAAAACATTTTAACATTTAAGTACCAAATAATTATTTGACTATTATCAACCTCTGTGTAATTTACTGGTTCGATTTTGTAAGTGAAAACGTATTTTTAAATACAGTTTATAGCTTTGATACAGTTAGTTTTAAATGTGTTCTTACTTCTGTTATTTTATTCGTACTGCAGTATATACCTGACGACCTATTTAAATCTAATTGTACAGAAGTGTGAAAGAAATATATTGCATTAGTTTGTGAAGAACAACGCACACTTAATTTATGCTAATTTTAATGACTAGGATCTTGCTGAAATTATTATCAAAACAATAAGTAATACAATGGAAGACAACAAGAGTCAGACAATGAAGGTAACCAAACATGTAAAGAGACAGCTCCTTGTTAAAGGTGTGCGGAAGGGACACAACATCAAGAGATAGACAGAAGGAAGCCTGTATGAACACACTGTGAAGACACACGACAGATGATGATAATGGAGACACAATACAGCCGACCATCAATGCTGAGATGGCGCTTGATGATAATAATGCTGATGATGATGAAATAAAATGAAAGCAGAAATCGGAGGTAAGGTGTGTAGCCTTGTAGAAGGTAAAGTTACACACAAGGGCATGTACATATCTCAGAAGATAACGAACTATACAGAACCTATTTTGCTGTATGGCAGTGAATCTTGGAATGTGAATTAACAAATTAACCGATTCAGAGTCAAACAAAAAGTAAGTTTGGACCAAACAAAAAGGATAGCGAAAAAATGGTAAATATGTGTGTGTCACAGTTATGACTTTAAAGTTGCTAATAGGGTGGCAAACATATTGTATTATATATCAAATTAAATAGAGTTGAATATAGGAAATTATTGTATTGATAATATAACTATAGTTTTATTTATAAGTCCAAGGCAGTTACGGAAAGTTCGAATAAGACGATTTATCAGCCTATGTCACTTAGTCAGTTAAGGTGAGTTTGAAAGCAACGGAGATGTGGTTCCAGAGAGGAATGTTGCCATTGCCGTGTTGCCTGGAAATGGCAAATAAAAGTAGAACATTATAAGCAACCATAAGAAACAGACAAACAGCGTTGTCTGTAGGAGAGGCGTTGGAAAACATAATGACAACCTGAAGGATCAGTGGGAGAAGAGGCAGAGGCAGATCAAAATAAATGATGCTGGTGGACTGAGATGGTGGCATGAAGGAATATCAACAGCAGAATTGATATATAGCACCAAGAATATATATGTGTAGAGAGGCGTGAACGCCTACGCCAGAATGCAAGGCACATGATGATGATGATGATGATGATGATGATGATGAGGATGATGATAGAAATAAATAAACATCATTATTTCTGTTTCATCAGTTACACTTACGAATGTGTTAAAGTAAAACATTATTACACAACTATACGTTTTCGTTTGTAAAAAAACATTATTTTCTCTTTACATTTTCCTCCTTGCTGAGATAGACACAGACACAAATCAGATCGACTCAGGTTAATGAAAACGCACATTAATGTAATGTCAGAATTGTGTTGTACGTGTGTATTTGCTATCACGATAGTTAACTGCACCACATTATCCTTTGCTGTCTTAATTTTTCATGCACTGTTAACTCATTTCTTGTTTAGATAATATGAGTAAACTGGTTTTATTTTCTTGGCTTCTGGTAAATGTTGACGGTGCTCTGTAATGTTTCATCTGAGTTAAACATGTTGTTAGGGGGAATTGTTAACAGATGAGAGCATGGGTAAGCGCGTGCCAGTTAAGACACACGATCTGGGTTCAAATCTCAGCAGAGGCAGCATTCCATCCCTCTCCCCCCGACCAGTGTGGCTCTGGGCTCAACCCTGCCCTACAAAGCTCACAAGTTGTTTATATGTCAGCTATTCCAATACTAATGGTAGTCTAACAGCCACAAATGATGACTTTATTTTGCTGGAAGTGGTAAATGTAACCTTTACTTGTACCATAAGTTGTTTATATGTTTCCTGTTCCAAGACAATTGATATTGTCAAAGCCACAAATAATGACTTTATATTGATGGAAGTGGTAAATTTAATCACTATTGATACCATATTAATGATAATGAAGCCGAGATAACACAGTGGGTAGTGCTCTAGTCTGCCAAGGTAATGGTACGGGTTTAATCTCCAGCAGAGGTAGGATTATTTTATTCCGACCAGTATAGCTCCGTGGTAGACCCAGCCCTAAATAAATAGGGATCAGGGAATATCATGGGAAGTTTGAAAAGTCAAGTGAAAGACAACACAAAAATATCAACGTACAAGAAACTATGGAGATTGAGAATCGGGAACTGGAAAGATAAAATCACCCGACCACTTTGCATTGACTGCCTGGAGGAAAACACTATAGAACACTACCTACTATCGTGCACAGCCTATGCCCAGGAACGCAGGGACCTAGTAGAATACTTCCAAACAAGAAACACGACGATGACGATGAAGGAATGCCTACAGGTGGAAGGCGACAAAGAAGTACAAAAGCTTACAAAACAATTCATTGCAAGAACAGGGAAAGAAATATAACCAACATAAAATAAAGCCAACAGCAAAATAAAAATACAGTGAGGAAAAACTCGACCACACGAAAACCAGACAATAGGAAATATATAGGGGGGGCGTTAAAACTCTCAAATGGCAAACAATAGAGAGACGAAACGACCCTCTTCGACGCGGGAGACAAGGAGAAGGGGGGAAATTGCCCCAACGATGGAGAAGACGATGGGAAACCCCCCTGACGATGGATAAGAGGGACGTGCAAGAAACCCCTCCGGCGCGGAACAAGAGGAGACCGTAGGAAACCTCCCCAACGATGGACAAGAGAGACGATACAATCCGACCCCTATGCTTGACAAAAGACCGTTGAACCAAGACCCAAGAAAACAAGCCCAGACGATAACAGGCGCCCCCCCCCCTCCCCAGGACAAGCCCAAGAAAACAGATGAAAAAAGACAGCCCCTCCCCACCCCCCAAGGTCAGCTCCGGAAAAGAAGACATCAAACGAGAGGGATGGGCAAACCGATAATGATAGCAGACACACCAGCAACAACGTCAAAAGCAAAAAGGATGGCAAAAAAGAGGGACTCGGCCAGACAGGCAGTAATAGAAGCTGTCTAACGCACAAAAGACCATAAAACCTATACCGCACTATGAACCACCACAACTATAACCAACGTCATTGAGACGGGTTGAACGAGGTGGTAAGTTTCTTTTTTTTTCGACAAATCGAAATCGGAATCATGGGAAATAAAATGACGAGAATGGGAGTTGGTATCATATGTCATGGCCTAGATTATGTGAAGGTCTAACACTTCACACGCACCGGCAGTTTATTCTATGAGAATATATTTATCTGTGTTGTATTATTAACAGTTAGTCCAAACAACCCGAAAATTTATGGACTTTCTAATTTTCAATATAATTTTACGTTCTGTAGTTAGACATTTTCCCCACTAATTATCATAATGTTTTTAAAGCAATAAGGTGTGGACTTTTAGTTTTCATGAGTTTCATGATGGCAATAATGTTGATAGCAATCTTCCTGATTATTATACAATAGCATTATTGCAGTCAGCAAAGAACCTCAATGGCTCGGAACGCTGAAGAAGAAGAAGAATTATTGCAGTCATCACAAATGGGGATATTGCTAACACTTATGAAACAATGCAAATGATATTCAGTTTAAGGACAGTCTGCTTAGTAACAAGTTAGTTGATTCACAGACATGTTATATTCCACGTTACGAATCAATGAATAAGAATATATACTTTGTTTGTTTAAATGAATGGTTATTATATGCCATTATGTATCATCATATGTTATGTCGTTAAGATGTAGCTTTGCACTGCTGGCTGTTTGTCACGCTTAAAAAAGCTCATGTGTTGTGTGATTGCATAGAGGTACATTGTAGATTACACTGATTGCGCAAAAAGTGTTGCCATTTGAGACAAATTTGAATTGACAATTACTCATCCTTTTGTAAACTTATGTTCCTTTTTACCAGAATGGATAATTTAGACTACAAATTGCATTATATTACTTAATAACTTGAAAACGAACAGCACTTCATTTTCTATTTTTGTAATAAATGGTTCCTTGAACTGAAAATGCAATGAATACAATCAGTAAAACGTTTTGCTTTTACATTGCTAGGTTTAGTGTTAAATAGGTTTCCTTCTATTATGTTCAGTTGGTTATTGTATAAAAAAAACCCTCTTTTTGTTCCTGTGTCTTTTTTTTGTTTTACCTCCTAACGGAGAATGGGCCCTCAACCAACTCATCCAAGCTCGTTATGGCTTTTCTCAAGATTGGTTGTATTTTGCAGCTAAAGTGTTATACGTAACGAGGTAGTCAGTCTCACATCAACCTTCCTTAGTCGCCTCTTACGACATGAATGTTGGCTTCGGTGTTGTTGCTCTTAGCGTCTCTTGTGGGACCCGGTACCACACGCTCGAAGTAAAGTGTACAGAGTCCTCTGATGTAAAAACATATACAAGGGTGATTCAAATGAAACCCTTAATTATGTTTTGTTGTTGATGAATATATTCTGAAACATTAAAGAACAAATGTATACTTTTTCGATGCAGTCACCACTGCGTTAAATTCAAGTCCTCAGGCACCGATAAAGTGCTTGGATTCCTGTAGAAAAATCGACTCTGCGGCTGACTTGGTCGTGAACAGTCTGTCACAGAAGTAACGCTGTTTTGAAACTTCCTACTCCACTCAGACACTTGCTGGACTTTCAGACATACATCACCATACTTAACCTTCATTCGCCGATGAATTTCTATAGGTTTCACCACTTCACTGATCAAAATACGGACAACAGAACGCTAATCTCATTTCATCTTGTTCCTCTTGTACCTTGCGGTGTCGAGTTGAAGTATAAATAGTGGGAGAGTACCTGCTTACGGGCTTCATGTATCGATATTCGATCTTAGGTGCATGTCGAAAGTGGGGCGGGCATCTTTAAACTGCTCTTATGACGTCACTGTGTTCGTCTGCACCGTGATATCACGTGGATAACCTCTTGACATCCTTAATAACAATATTGACATGTTACAAGATAATGGCATGATTATTGTAATTTCTATCCCACTTTTAAAGTTTTCACGGGAATCCCCATCATATTAAACAGCAATCACCAGATTGGTGTTAGGAGATTATAGCTTTTAAATGTATGGCATCTTATTTATTTTATTCCTAATGCATTTTCTTACACTTGTTTCATCACTGAGTTTTCTTTCTTCGTGAAAAGATAACATTTTACACTTGATGGTAACTAGTATTTAAAGTACGATGTTTCAATGTGTATGTGTTGATATAACTGCAGCTTGTCAGTTAATTCCCACACTGAAGGAGTGATAACTGTAACCACAACAATCCACCATATTGTGACTGTGCAGGAGGCGAAATAGAAATAACTGCACAAGTTTATCATATTATGATTGTACACGATTGTAAATAACTATAGGTATTTCTGTATCGTGTTATGACCATACATGAGTAGCGATAGTTACTGTTGCAACACTGTGTTACATTTAGACTACAGGAGGTCAGATAATAACAGCTAAACACTGTTCCATGCTGTAGCCATACAGGAGGGGAGATCATTACTGCTGAAACATTGTGTCATATTATAATCGCACATAAAGGGAGATAATTTCAGCAGCAATATTGTATCATTTTATGGATATACATAAGGGGCGATAATTACAGCTGCAACAGTGTGTCATATTATGACCATACATGAGGGGAGAGAATTACAGCTGCAATATTGAAGCATATTATGGCCATACATAAGGGGCGATAATTACAACTGCAATAGTGTGTCATATTATGACCATACATGAGGGGGACAAATTACAGATGCAATATTGTATCATATTTTTGCCATACATACGGGATAATAATTACAGCTGCAATAGTGTGTCATATTATGGCCATACATAAGGGGTGATAATTACAGCTGCAATAGTGTGTCATATTATGGCCATATATAAGGGGTGATAATTACAGCTGCAATAGTGTGTCATATTATGGCCATACATACGGTGTAATAATTACAGCTGCAATAGTGTGTCATATTATGGCCATTCATAAAGGGTGATAATTACAGCTGCAATAGTGTGTCATATTATGGTCATACATACGGGGTAATAATTACAGCTGCAATAGTGTGTCATTTTATGGCCATACATAAGGGGTGATAATTACAGCTGCAATAGTGTGTCATATTATGGCCATACATAAATTACAGCTGCACTAGTGTGTCATATTATGACCTTACATGAGGAGGGGGGGGGGGGATTACAGCTGCAATATTGTAGCATATTATAGCCAAAAATAAGGGGTGATAATTACAGCTGCAATCGTGTGTGATATTATATCAATACATGCGGGGGGAGGGAAGAGAGTTACAACTGCAATATTGTATTTGATATTGTGATAGCAAGAGCAACATGTTATATTCCATGTGTCTGTTGTCATGCTTCCAGTAGACGGTCTGTTTATTTTAGTCCTGTCTTGTCAATAAACTTCTATTCCAGGAATTAATTAACTCCTGTTTATCCAAGTGAAAGAATATAGACATGAATGAATAACTTGTTTATCTGCACATTTTAATTTGAGACTGAAAATCTTACTTTCGCTTTATTATTATTATTATTATTATTATTATTATTATTATTATTATTATTATTATTATTATTATTATTATTATTATTATTATTATTATTCGCCGGCTTCCTGGCCTAGAGGTTAGCGACTTTTCTCCGTAATCTCGTATACTCTCGTAAGTAACGTGACGGGAATCAGCAGTGGTTCGAATCGCGTCGGTAACCTAGGGGTATGTGAGCCGGCCGCTCAGAAAGCAGTGGCAAACTACTGAGCGTAATCTTGCCAAGAAATCAAAATCAGCAGAAAGATGCTCATGTTGACAGCGATGTTCTGTAAAGGATATGCAAAACATTATTATTATTATTATTATTATTATTATTATTATTATTATTATTATTATTATTGTGTTGGCTATAACAAAACACGGCATGTACGCTACATACTGTTTTAAGGTGATATTTGTTACATTTAGCAACATACTTCTGGATGATAAATTAAATTGCAAGTATAAATACTATTGCTGTTATTATATACGCTTGAGAGATAGTGAGACAGAAAGGGAGAGAGGGAGAGAGACAGAGAGAGCCAGAGAGACAGAGAGAGAGAGAGAGAGAGAGAGAGAGAGAGAGAGAGACAGAGAGAGCCAGAGAGACAGAGAGAGAGAGAGAGAGAGAGAGACATACAGAGATAGAGAGAGACAGAGAGATTTTCAAACGGTTTTGTTCTTAAATTCATTGCGAACCTATTATTTTTGTTTTTTGTTATGTTGCATATCCCTTACAGGACGTTGCAGTCAACACCAGCATTTTTCAGCTGCTGTTGATGTACTAGGCAAGTTTTACGTTCAGTAGTTTGCCATTGCTTTCTGAACGACCGGCTCACATACCCCCGTAAGTTACCGGCGCGGCGCGATCAGCTGCCGAATCTCGCGCAGCTGTTTTCCCCGCGTGAATATACGGGATTACGAACAACGTTGTTAACTCCTTGGTCAGGAAGACCTATTATTATACTGAAGAACTGATTATATTTCATAAAATACAATAAAGCGGAGAGCATAAAGGCAATGAAGTCGAACTAAATTATATTTGGTTTCACACTAAAGGTGATAATTTGAGCAGTAGTGGTGGCGGTCTTGTGCAGATGTTTGACTGTTGTCAGTTTAATTAACGTAATTTTTCAATTATGGTTAAAGGTAAAAAATAAAGGACCCTTTTACAAGCATTGATACGTGTTGAGGATATGATGATAGCCCCATATTGTTGTAGGCAAATGAGCACTCGATGAGTTATGTGATCATTATCACACCGAACGCCTTTACTTCTGAGAAGATTTACTGGTATCTATGTTTAGGCTTATTAAGATTAATATCATTGAAAGTAGGAACTTATGTTAGAACAATGAATGCAGATGGAAAATTAGAAAACATCAAATAAGAAATGGAGAGAGAGAAGATTAACATATTAGGAATATCGGAAACGAGATGGAAAGGGGCAGGGATAAGGACAGGAGAGGATTATAAGATTATTTACTCTGGGGGAGAAGAACAGCAAAGAGGTGTAGCCATTATATTAGATAAACAAACATCAAATTCTGTTAAAGGATATCAAGCTGTGTCATACAGAGTTCTATTAGTAAAATTAAACGGAAGACCTTTTAAAATAAATATCATTCAAGTATATGCCCCAACAAGTGAATGCAGTGAAGAAAGTATGGAGGAATTTTATAACGACATGGAGTCTGCTTTGAAGAACTGCAAAAAATCAGAAATAAATATCATAATGGGTGATTTCAACGCAAAAATAGGAAAGCAAGGCGATAGATGCAGTGTAGGCAACCAAGGCTTGGGAGAAAGAAATGAAAGAGGATACAGACTTGAAGAATGGGCAAAAGAACAAGAAATGGTTGTAGGAAACACCTGGTTTAAACAACATCCTAGAAAATTATGGACATGGAGGAGTCCAGACAGCAGGATTAAAAACCAGATAGATTACATCCTGATTAACAGAAGGTTTCGAAATGCGTTAACAGTCGTAAAAACAGTTCGAAATGCAGACTGTTACAGTGATCACAGATTAATTACAGGCACATTGAGGGTAAAGTTAAAGAAAGTCAAGTATATAGCAGGAAACCCTAAATATGACTTGTGCAAATTGAAAACTGACACAGAAATACAAGATAATTTTAACATAGAAGTAAAGAACAAATTTGATTTATTATCTGATCTAGATATCATATTTCAAGATGTAGATGATCAATGGGAAATGCTGAAGAATTCAATCAGTTGTGCAGCAGAAAAAACTATTCTAAAATTAAAGAAAGTGGGCCGTAAGACATGGATGACTGAAGAAATTTTACAACTAATGGAAACAAGAAGACAGAACAAAAATAATCCTGCCAAATATGAAGAAATTCACAGAAAAGTCAGAACCTTATGTAGGGAGGCAAAAGAAACATGGCTTGAGAAAAACTGCGAAGAAATTGAAAAACAACACAACAGTAAAAATGCGAAACTAATGCACAAAAGAATCCAGGAGCTTACTAATCAAAGAACACGTACATCAGCAGGCTGCCTAAAGACAAAAGATGGAAGAGTCATAATAGAAAAAGATCAGATCTTACATGTATGGTCAGATTACGTGAAAAACCTTTATGACGACAACAGAGACGAACACTACGATGTTCAAAATAATAATGAAGGACCAGCAATTTTGAAGATGGAGGTTCAGAATGCTCTTAACCATATGAAATCTGGCAAGACCCCCGGTTCAGACAGCGTCACAACAGAAATGATTAATGCTTTAGAAGAATATGGAATAGATAAAGTTACCAGTCTGCTTAATACAATATATGATACTGGAAATATACCTCATGAATTATGTAATTCTGTATTTATTGCAATCCCAAAGAAATCAGGAGCCTTGGAATGTGATCAACATCGAACAATTAGTATAATGAGTCACATCACGAAGATTTTGCTAAGAATTATCATGCAAAGAAATAGGAGGAACATACAACCTGAAATAGGAAAAGAACAATGTGGGTTTGTAGAAGGAAAAGGTACAGTAAATGCTGTGTATTTACTGAGAACCGTAATTGAACGATCTATAGAAGTAAACAAAGATCTACACCTTTGCTTTATTGACTACACAAAGGCTTTCGATAAAGTGAGACATGTCGACATGATAAGGATGCTTGAAGATCTACAAATTGATGGAAAAGACCTTAGACTTGTAAAAAACATATATTGGAAACAACAAGCTGCCATAAGAGTTGATAATGAAGTAGGCCAATATCAGCCTATTAAGAGAGGTGTGAGACAGGGATGTGTAATGTCTCCAGATCTGTTTTCCCTGTACAGTGAAAGTATTTTCAGAAATATTGAAGATATGGAAGGAATCAACATTGGGGGACGATGCATCAATAACATTAGATATGCAGACGATACAGTCTTGATTGCAGACAATGAACAGGACCTGCAACATTTAGTAGATGCAGTTGTTACACACAGTGAACAACGAGGGTTAGAATTAAATTGTAAAAAGACACAGGTTATGGTCGTCACTAGGAAGAACGAAATACCACAATGTAATATACAAGTAAATGGGAATATTCTTCAACAAGTGAATAGGTACAATTATCTCGGAACAGTAATAACATCTGATGGGAGATGCCTTGAAGAGATTAGAACAAGAATCGCTATGTCTAAGGTAGCCTTTTATCAAGATGCAAAACATACTGACCAATAAAAAGATGTCAATTGAAACGAGAAAAAGAGTGTTGAGGTGCTACATAGAACCTGTACTTTTATATGGATGTGAAGCTTGGACAATGAGCAGTCAAGCTGAAAAACATCTGATGGCTGTAGAAATGTGGTTTCTGAGGAAAATGCAAAGAATACCATGGACAGCAAGAAAGACCAATGAACAGGTCCTTCAAGAAACAAACGAAGATCGTAAATTGATTAGAGACATTAGACGCAGACAGTCAAAATTTTTTGGGCATGTTATGAGAAGAAATGATTTGGAGAACTTGGTGACAACTGGTAAGATCGAAGGGAACAGACCAAGAGGAAGACCTAGAGGCAAATACCTGGATGGCTTGGCCACATGGCATGGTCGAGACAGGAACACGGAGCTGATCCACGACTCTAGTGATCGAGTGAGATGGCAAAACATGACCGCCCACGCTTACCGGCATGGCATATGATGGATGGATGGATGTTTAGGCTACCGGTCTCTGTGGCTAAGGGCTTGCAAACGCTGTTTGTGAGCCAGTATACCCGGGTTCGAAACACAGCAGGTGCTGGTTTTTTCGAAAAAGGTAAAGGAGCCGGTCGTTCAGAAAGCAATGGCAAACTACTGAACGTAAAATATGCCCAGGAATCACGAACAGCGAAAATGCTGGGGTTGACTGCTACGTCCTGTGAAGAACATGCAACTTAATATAATAATGGTTAGGCTGAAACATCCTGGAGGAACTATTTTGTTTTTAAATCCATCTCGATGGTGTTCGGACACATTACCACCGAGTCGGTAGGCAAGCATGCTAACGACTGCACGTCATCGGCTTCCTTGGTGTCATGATGGTGATGCTAGTGATAATGTTAGCGTTGACAACAGTATAATGTAAAGACTATGCTGGTCTATACAGTCACAACGAAGAATCCAGCTATAGCTGAAAATGAGAGTCGAAAAGCGATCGACACGTAGGTATAGATACATAGCTATTATTTATTGTGTATCTAAACATAGTGTACATATATGAAATGGAAGTCACAGAATTTTCGTGAACACCATATTTACAATCACAAATGGAACGTTGTCACTGAAGATGAACCTATGCTAATGATGATAAGTGATCGGGCTGTCTGCAAGTTACCAATCTCTATTTCAAACAAATTATGTTTTATCCCACGTTAGGAACGAATGGATACGTTCACGCGTCACCTATTATGTTGACATTGACTAATGAGGCCAACGGGGGACAGCAGCCTATTCACATTCATCTGTCATCTCATCTCATCTCATCTCATCTTATCTCATTCCATAGCCACAGATGTTGGTGGTGAGGTTGTCATAATGGAAACTTCAGCAATCAGTCCTCCATTGCACGTTTCCCATAAGTCGCATGTGCCAGCAGAAGGTCTAAATGTTGGCACATTGCTCTCATGTAAATTTAATACTAGCCCATTTGTTACAAAATTGTATATATTTCTGGACAGCTCTTGCGGGCATTGGACTGGAGATGGCAGTGACATACCTTAATCCTGTGGAGAGAATATCGACCTAGGCCTGAAAGCAGACAGACTGTACGTGTTGTGCTGAATCACGACCTAGTTACAACCTCTTCGCCTTTGGGGATGTCCAGTGCTGGTATTTCACATCCTGGTGGTTTCTGAGCTCGGTGACGGGAAATATAGTCGCCGTCAACCCGACATTTTTGGCTGTTTGTGATTTCCTGGCAAGTTTACGTTCAATAGTTTGCCATTGCTTTCTAAACGACCGGCAATCATACCTCTTTATGAAAAGCAACGCAAGGCGGTCTGCTTCCAGATCGCCAGCAGCTGTGTTTCGAACGTGGTATGCGGAATTACGAATTGGGTAGAGAAATATAGAAAGGCTTCATGTGATACCAGGTTTAAAAATGTGGTTTATTTCTGAGTTGATGTGAGGATTATAATGTCCATGAATATGAACCTGTAAATGAAAAGACGATTTGTACAGACAGAACAAACTAAAGAGCTTACGAGTGATGCCACTACTGAACGAGCACTGTTTTGTTTTCAGCCCAACCTAAAGCAACTAGTTCTACCCACCCTAAAGAAACTAATTCTAAGAACGAGAAGAGTTCTAATGATCATCAGAGGGAGAGGAGTGATAGTAAACACAGCGGGGCTGTTGATCCTGTTCACCCCCAGAAGCAAAGCAGCAAGGATCTCAAGTCGCGGACGCCAGCTAATTCTGTGCGGAATTCAGAGGAACTGGCTAACGAGGAAGATGAAATCAGGAGACTTGCTAAGGTAAAGTTACACTTTGCATGCGGCACATTTTGATACATGTTGTGTGATATTCACTGGCACAGGAACGGGGCATTATGGGGACGACCCTTTGCCGTGAAGTTGGAACCGTGACTAACTGACGACTAACTAACATTTTCATGCACAGGTGCCGATCTGCCTGGGTGGGGGGTTAATACTGACCAAATCGTTCTTGTTTTCCCTGCGCGGCATGGGCACAGAATCGACCATCCTTTCCAGTGTTGACGAAGCCTGTCTACGGCTGAAACTGTTAACTTTATGAGAATGCAGAATACTCGCAGCAATTCTCCCACAATGAGGGTAAATAATTTTAACTCAAGTCTAGCTGTAAGCTCTTGAACAGCTCACGGCCATGCTTGAAATGAACGTTTTTTCTTCTTCTTCTTCTTCTTCTTCTTCTTCTTCTTCTTCTTCTTCTTCTTCTTCTTCTTCTTCTTCTTCTTCTTCTTCTTCTTCTTCTTCTTCTTCTTCTTCTTCCTCACCTTCTTCTTCTTCTTCTTCTTCTTCTTCTTCTTCTTCTTCTTCTTCTTCTTCTTCTTCTTCTTCTTCTTCTTCTTCTTCTTCTTCTTCTTCCTCCTCCTCCTCCTCCTTCTTCTTCTTCTTCTTCTTCTTCTTCTTCTTCTTCTTCTTCTTCTTCTTCTTCTTCTTCTTCTTCTTCTTCTTCTTCTTCTTCTTCTTCTTCTTCTTCTTCTTCTTCGTTCATCCGGAGATATTTTTTTCTGAGTTTTTTTTTCACACCCTTTTCCACCCTTCATAGAGGTCGCCGAGAAAAAAAATCGCTCGTAAACCGAATGGCGAAGTCCGAAAACAAACTAGCGTGGGTCACGACACCCAAGAGATCACAAACTGTCTTATGGGGGTTTCCAAGTTTGTTTAGTTGCAATTGCTTTATGGAAAATTTCACTTAAATGTTTTAAAACGTAAACACTTTTTAAAAGTTTTAAACACATATTTACTACACTATGGTTTCACTAAACTGTTCTAATCATCATGCTCATCTTGAAGATCTGGCTGATATCTGTACTCCGAGTTAAAGACAAGACGGACAAATAGTCAGACTGCAACTGGTACGTTTAGGATTGGAGACACTCTGCTGGCTGTTGAATTTGGGGATGGAGAAGTGTGAGATGTCCTGCGTGCTGTTGGGTTTTGACTCATCTCAACTCAGCCCCTCATCATGTGCGTGGGTGGCCACGATTCGTCATCTCAAATGATCACATGAGGCCAGCATGGCCGGGTGGATAATAACGAGCGTTCTTAAACATCTGGTGCGCTGATGCTGAGGTAAAAGGGTTCAACCACTACACCGTACAGTTGGAATAAAATGTTGACTTCTCGTCCTTGACTTAGGGACGTAAATTACAAGTACCTCTGCAGTCGGAGGGGGTTCGTCCTGACGGCGAAGGACGCTGATAGTAGGGAAAGCTAATCCGCACGAAAAATTCAGTCCAGTGCTACTAGAAGTAGTGTGCATGGACTACGCTTGAGTTCAAAGGAAGGGGGTGAAAAAAAGCGATCACTTTTCGAATATGATCTGTGCTCGTGTTCCGATTATGCTATTCAAGCTATCCATGTATTTAACTCTCTGACTTCTTATTGCTCTTTTCCCATCAAATTCGTTATTTGTCACTGAATTTTGAACTTTGTGTTTCCCCATAACGTGCCCACAAATGTGTACTACTTACTTCTAATTTCTCTAATCAATTTACCTTTATTCGGGACTAGTTACTTCTAATTTATCTAATCAAGTTAAGGATTTTATGGTCTACTTACTTCTAATTTCTCTAATCAACTTACGGTTTTATGGACTATATACTTCTAATTTCTCTAATCAATTTACTGTTTTATGGACTACTTACTTTCTATTTTCTCTAATCAATTTCATGTGTTTCTTGTAGAACTTTATCATTCGTGTTTATGTCCGTGCTTGTATTCTCTGCATTTCTAACAGACATACATTTGAAATGACGACACATGGCGTTCTAGGCATCTGTAAAGAAGGTAGTCCGCTTTTGCTTTTGTTTAAGGCAGTAACCATTACTGGTTGATGACCGTAGCCATGCTATTCCAATAATATACAGAGAGCAACGAGTCTCGAAGCGGTTTCCTGCTGTAGTGTGTGTGATGTGATAGGACCATCTCAGTTTGCAGTGCACGGAGCAACAGGTAGCCAGTCTCACTTTCACTTGGCGAGACGATGAACGTAGGCCTCGAACCTCGTCCGGTCGGGTTCATGATATTATCAGCGTACTCCTTATCAACTTCCCTGACGAGGCCGCCTCTGTTCTAATCATTTAATACTAATTATGTTGTACACTAAGGCAAGTAATGTTCTACCATGGCGGGTACTTGCAGAATTTCAAATGTAGTGTTATCAATAGACTAAAATGATATGCTAATATTGTAAGCTGGAAAAAAATGTTCATCATGATGCTAAATTTGGTAAACACATTCATCTTTACTACGAGGGGGGCGTGCAATGAAAACCTTAACAGTGTCTGTGTGTGGGAGTGGGGGAGTGGGGGCGGGGAGTACAGATCAAATGTATCACCACTGCGTTGTAGTCGATGTAGTCACCACTGCGTTCAATGCAAGTCCTCCTGCGCCGATAAATGCTTGGATTCCTGTAGATAAAAAGTCTTTGGGTGTCACTACACCTGACGCGGCCGTAAACAATCTGTCACCGATGTCGCGCGGTTCTGAAACTTCCTGCTCCACTCAAATACTTGCTGGACTGGCAGGCATGCATCACCATACTGCACCTAGATTCCCCGATGAATTTCTTTAAGTTTTACCCTTTCACTGATTCTAAAACGGATAACAGAACGCTAATACTCTTTGGTGCATGTCAAAAGTGGGATGACCATCTTTAAACAGTTCTTATGACGTTACCGTGTTCGTCTGCACCGGAATGTCACGTGCTTAACACTCTTACAAGACAGGTTACAAGACAGTGGCATGGTTATTTTAATTCCTATCACACTTTTAAGGTTGTCATTTAAAATCCCTCGTATTTTAAATGGTGTGTGTGTGTGTGTGTGTGTCTGTGTGTGTGTGTGTGTCTGTGTGTGTGTGTGTGTGTGTGTGTGTTCACACATAAGGATGCGGGTCTCAATTCACTTGGCTATATCACAAGGGAGAGACACAGCAGTGTGGCGGCTAGTCGCTCGCCTTCTGGCCCGGTGCTCATGAGTTCGAATCGGAATCTAGGCGGATCTTTATTTAAAGTTATCTTTCCCCCAGCTCCGCCCAGGCTAAAATGCTTACCAGAAAATGTCTTGGGTAGTAAAGGTGGTCGGTTTGATTCTGACCAAATCATCCGCCGAATGCCGATTGCTCTTTAAAAGTATTTCGCATCATATGCCTCATAAGCCCGACAAAATTCATGAGACGAGCGAAGCTGTCTAAGGATCGAGAATCTCTCTGGCATCTTGTGATTAGAGAGTGTGGCTATTGTCATCATATAGGGTTTAATTAGTACAGACTGGGTAGGGAGTATGGCTGTTGACATCATATAGAGCTGTATAGTACAGAATGGGTAGAGAGGAGGGGCTATTGGCATCATATAGGGGTGCATAGTACAGGCTGGGTAGAGAGGAGGGGCTATTGGAATCATATAGGGGTGCTTAGTAAAGGCTGGGTAGAGAGGAGGGGCTATTGGCATCATATAGGGGTGCATAGTACAGGCTGGGTAGAGAGTATGGCTGTAGACATCAAATAGGGCTGCATAGTACAGACTGGGTAGAGAGTATGGCTGTTGACATCATATAGGGGTGTATAGTACAGACTGGGTAGAGAGTATGGCTGTTGACATCATATACAGCTGCATAGTACAGACTGGGTAGAGAGGAGGGGCTATTGGCATCATATAGGGGTGCATAGTACAGACTGGGTTGAGAGGAGGGGCTATTGGCATCATATAGGGGTGCATAGTACAGACTGGGTAGAGAGGAGGGGCTATTGGCATCATATAGGGGTGCATAGTACAGACTTGGTAGAGAGGAGGGGCTATTGGCATCATATAGGGGTGCATAGTACAGGCTGGGTAGAGAGGAGGGGCTATTGGCATCATATAGTGGTGTATAGTACAAACTGGGTAGAGAGGAGGGGCTATTGGCATCATATAGGGGTGCATAGTACAGACTGGGTAGAGAGGAGGGGCTATTGGCATCACATAGGGGTGCATAGTACAGGCTGGGTAGAGAGTATGGCTGTTGACATCATATAGGGGTGCATAGTACAGACTGGGTAGAGAGGAGGGGCTATTGGCATCATATAGGGGTGCATAGTACAGACTAGGTAGAGAGGAGGGGCTATTGGCATCATATAGGGGTGCATAGTTCAGACTTGGTAGAGAGGAGGGGCTATTGGCATCATATAGGGGTACATAGGAGAATAGAAAGTATGACTATTGACATCAATAGGTCTACATAAGTCAGACTGGGTAAAGGAGGGCTTTTGTCATCAAGTTAGTTGCTTCGTTTTCAAATTGTTGATAATTAAGTATAAAACAACATAAACGCACAAAGGAGGATAACAATTAAATGGTAATGTTTAAACAATACAAAAGATGTAGGATTAACCATTCTTTGGATACGTACTCCATAGACGACAAGATTGTAAATCCTGTGCATATCTTTGCAAGTAACCTCATGTTGGTATTCTAGGCAATGTGGAGTGTGGTAGCTTACCATTGCTGTCTCAACGAGAAGTCAACGCTTTATATCCACCTGACCGATGTGTGGAACCAACCCACTAATCCCACCGTCAGCGAACAGAACGTTTAAGCACGAGCACGATACACCTTTCTGCAACGCTGGCTGCAATGTTTAAAAAGTTGCATATCCTTTACAGGACGTCATGGTCAACACCAGCATTTTTTACTGTTGTGATCTCTTGGCAAATTTACGATCAGTAGTTTGCCATTGCTCTGTGGTGAAGGAGTTTGGGACGCAGTTCGTAATTCCGCATACCAGCGTTCGAAACACAGCTACAGACGATTTGGCAACAAACTGTTTTGCGTTGGTTTTTTACGAAATGGTATAGGTGCCAGTCGTTCAGAAAGCAATGGCAAACTACTGAACATAAAACTTGCCAAGAGATCACAACAGCAAGAAAAAACAATGCTGGTTTTGTCTGCGACGTCCTGTAAAGGATATGCAAGTAACTAGTTTGTTATTGCTTTCTGAACGACCGACACCCATACCATTTCGTAAAAAACCAACGCAATGCGGTCTGCTGCCAAATCGCCTACAGCTGTGTTTCGAACGCGTGTATGCGGGATTATGAACTGCGTCCGTAATCCATTCGCCACGGAGCTAGCACGCTGACGGCAAGAGAAGTAATAAAAATGGCGGGAAAGGCATTGACTGTAGGTATTTTAAAAACAAAGAAAACTTCATAAACATAAACAGAATGAACGATACAAACAATGATAAATATATATTTATTTTCAATTGTCTGCTTTCAAAGACTCTTGCGTTGACAACGAGTTTGACCCCAGATATGGTAGCAGAAATGCTGGCTCATCGGTATATTGAGGACACACCCCACAATCGAGGCTGGTATCGTATGAACGCCATCAGAAGTCTCACTGGCGCCAAGAAACTGATTTCTCAGAGTACGTTTGACATAGAAGAGGTGAGTGTAGTCAGTCAATAGATCATCTTCATTGCACTTTGAATTGTTCAGTTCTTAAGTGTCGAGATTCCCTCCTCAGTATCTCCCTCAGCGTGTAAGGGCTGACGACTTCAGTTCTGTGTTGGATGGATATGCTTCTTTGGTTCTCGGCATGGCTCTCCTGTCTGGTGTCATCTATTTTGACTCCGTGCTTTTGCAGTCTGGTCACTGTTGCTGAGTTGCATCCGTAACTTAGTCTTGTGTTCGTGTCATGACTTAAATCGGTGTGAGATTGCGGATAATGTTTCAGGCGTATACTAATGTTGCAACTATACGAAAGAGACAAACAGCACTCTCTGGTCACATAAGGAGAAGAGATACGTTGGAGAACATCATGGCGACCGGAAAGATCAGTGGGAGATGAGGCAGAGGCAGACCAAGTGAAATTATCCTGGATGGACTGAGACGGTGTCACGGAGGAATATCATCAGCACAGTTGATCCAGAACACCGAGAACCGAGATCTAGGGAGAGACGGGAACACATATGCCAGATGGCAATGCACATGATGATGATAATGTATTCGTGTCAATCACGCTATCTAGACAATTACAGGTTTATGCATAAGTTGACGCCAACTCTTCTTTGCTGTTATGTATGCGACCTAACTTAGACCTGTTCAGTCGACATATAAAACAGACTAACTTTCACCTCAACCGCTAAGGAAGCTGCTGAACATTTAATGGCCATATGTTACATGTGTAGACGGTCCTTGGCCTAGCTAGTTTGGCCACCCACGAAAAGGTCCCGAAGCATGAACCTGCTACGGATCTGTTATCTGCTTGGACCAGGATATTTTGTAGACCTGAATGCTTAAAACGGCATTTGACTGTGTACAACATCCGAAACTTTGGGAAATCATGAGGATTGTGGGCTCTGCATCACATGTAATACAACTCATAAAAATGCTCTATTTAGACCAACAAGCAGCGGTTAGAATTGATGGTGAGACATCAGATTGGTTTGACATCAAGCAAGTAGTCCGTCAGGGCTGTGTGCTGTCCCCCTGTTTGTTTAACTTGTACGCCGAAAATATAATGAGAAATGTCAGAGATGATATAAACCCAAATATCGGTGGTCATGACATACCAGAGAGTCCATATGCTGATAATACAGTATTGCTATCCACAACACAGAATGGCATAGAAAACCTAATAACCTCAACCCAAATGAATAGTGAAAATCACAACTGATATCTTAACATAGCAAAAACAAAGATAATGCACGCAGATAAAATTACTATAGGAGAAAAAAAAAGAATATATATATTAATGAGGAAACATTTGAGGTGGTGGAAAATTTCGAATATCTTGGCTTACTGATTAACAACAATGGAGAAATAGTGAAAGAAATTAAAAGAGGAATATCTATTGCTCTTCACAGACTACAACAACTGAATAAATTGTGGAGTGGGACAGACAGAACTACAAAAATTAGATTTTTAAGAGTATGCATATTTCCCATTGCAACATACGCCTGTGAGACCTGGACACTTACTAAACAAGCTTATCAGCGCGTAAATGCCACTGAATTTAAATGGTATAGGCGATTTCTAAGATTATCTTGGATAAAGAAAAGAACAAATGCATCCATACTTCAAGAGCTGAATATTGAAGACGGTTGGCTATGAAAGACTATAAAACAAAGAAAATTGAAATATTTTCAAGACTTGAAACGTCATGAAAGTTTGGAGAGAACAATAATGGAGGGGTATATGCCTGGGAAGAGAAGATGAGGAAGGCCAAAGAGAAGATAGGTGTAGGATATGGCGGATGATCTTCAGGTGGGTGTATCGGACGCGGCACATCCTGTTTATGATCGAGAGGTTTTACGGAAGGTTGTTATGATAGCGAGGTTCTGCAAACGACATGCTACTGAATAAATGAATGCTTGGAGGAATAGATGTGCAGTGATCTCCTCACTTAGCGAACGTCGAACGCAGGCGTTGAACCTTCGTGCGACCGTGCTCATAACATAATAACATATCCCCAGCGACTGCACTAAAGCGCCAGCTTAAATTGACAAACATGCATATAATGCTGTGCAAACCGCTGCTGCGATGGCCTGAATGCCAAATGAGCTGCAAACAAAGAAAACAATCTGAAGTGAAATTTGTTCTGGCAGTTTAGCTCGACATGGACCCCAACAAGATACAAAAACACTCTGAAAGTCTTGATTAAAAACTGCTGTAATTACTTTGAAAGTTGGAGAAACATTGTTGCTTATCGCTCTGACTGGCATTGTTAGATCTATGCTGGCACGGTGACTCTTCAACGGAAAAGATCCGAGAAAGTGTTACAAATAGACATTGCTTGGACAATTAAAACATCAGCTATCTAAATCTAATAAACAGTCACACACAAAAAACCATGTCTCCTCTGTAACAGATGGGTCTAAGCAGGCAGCCCCACCCCATTTTGAGACTGCCATAATTATCTGATCACTGAACCCCGGACGTGGATCGTCTGATTCTCATGGCAGTATATCAACATCAGCCTGCTGCACTGCTCTCTGTTCCCTGTAGCAGACACACATGTGGAAATACGCGTACGTTAATCAATTAAGAGCTCAGGATTTTCTCTGCCTCACACGTCTCCATTTCTCCCTCAACTGTTCCCTGGAGGCTTACAAGTATTGAGACGGTGTCACGATGTGTGACATGCCCAACCAAGGCTAGATTTCCTTGTTTTACAATAGACAACAGTGGTTTTTGACCACCTGCTTTCATATTTACTTTGTATTTGGTAAAGACATTTGTTTAGTAGTAGTAGTAGTAGTAGTAGTAGTAGTAGTAGTAGTAGTAGTGGTGGTAGTAGTAGTAGTAGTAGTTGTAGTAGTAGTAGTAGTAGTAGTAGTACTGGTGGTGGTGGTAGTATTGGTAGTAGTAGTAGTAGTAGTAGTAGTAGTAGTAGTAGTAGTAGTAGTAGTAGTAGTAGTAGTACGAGGGCGAGTCAATAAGTAAGAAACACAGTTCTGTGTGATGGCAGGTAAATGTAGTTCGTGTTTTCTACAGGTGTCATTAGGTGACAGCAACATCGAACTTTATATTACCGTTCGTCAGGTGGCGCTAGATGTCTCATGCGCATGCGCAGCGCATGAACAAAATGGTGACTGTACTTACGGAGTGTACAACCAAAGAGTAACGTGCTGTTGTGCGTTTTTTGCGGGTAAAAGGACTGCCTGAAAAAGACATTCATAAGGAAATGCTTCTTGTTTATGCTGACAAATGTTTGTCCCGTAAAGCGGTGCTTTATGATGCAATTCGAAGAAAACGCCCAGGACTGCTGACTATAGGCGTGTTGCTTCTTCTTGACAATGCCAGACCCATACGGCTTGATTAACTCAAGAGTAAATTAACCAACTAAGGCTGGAAGTTTTGGGACATCCACCTTACAGCACCGACTTAGCCCCTAGCGATTTCCACCTTTTTGGTCCACTGAAAATCCACCTTAGCGGGAGACATTTTGCGAATGACGTCGATGTTGAATGTGAAGTAAAAACGTGTCTTTAGAAAAGAGAGCACGCAGTTCTATGCAGTCGGTTTGATGGACCGATAAACCGATGGGATAAGTGCATCAATGTTGGTGGAAATTATGTTGAGAAATAAGGGGACTATGTACGTATAAATATAAACTGGTTTCAAATTGTTATCATATTTTGTTATTGTTCTATGCCATTTGTGATTTACTTATTGACTTTCCCCTCGTAGTATAGTAGCGGTAATAGTAGTAGTCGTCGTAGTAATAGTAACAGTAAGAAGTAAGCAGTAGTACACGTAGTAGTATTAGTAGTAAGTAGTAGTAGTAGTAGTAGTAGTAGTAGTAGTAGTAGTAGTAGCAGCAGCAGCAGCAGCAGCAGTAGTAGTAGTAGTAGTAGTAGTAGTAGTAGTAGTAGTAGTAGTAGTAGTAGTAGTGGTGGTGGTGGTGGTGGTGGTGGTGGTGATGGTGGTGGTGGTAGTAGTAGTAGTAGTAGCAGTGATAGTAGTGGTAATTCTAGTAGTAATACAAGTAGTAAGTAATAGTAGAAGTAGTAGTATTAGTATTAAGTAGAAGTAGTAGTAGTGGTAGTAGTAGCAGCAGCAGCAGCAGTAGTAGTAGTAGTAGTAGTAGTAGTAGTAGTAGTAGTAGTAGTAGTAGTAGTAGTAGTAGTAGTAGTAGTAGTAGTAGTAGTAGTAGTAGAAGTAGTAGTTGCAGTAGTAGTAGTAATAGCAGTAATGGTTGTGGTAGAAATAGAAGAAGTCGTAGTATTCGTCGAGGTCGTAGTAGTCGTAGTAGTAGTAGTAGTAGTAGTAGTAGTAGTAGTAGTAGTAGTAGTAGTAGTAGTTAGTAGTAGTAGTAGAAGTAGTAGTAGCAGCAGCAGTAGTAGTAGTAGTAGTAGTAGTAGTAGTAGTAGTAGCAGCAGCAGCAGCAGCAGCAGCAGCAGCAGTAGTAGTAGTAGTAGTAGTAGTAGTAGTAGTAGTAGTAGTAGTACTAGTAGTAGTAGTAGTAGTGGTGGTGATGGTAAGTCGTAGTAGTAGTAGTATTAGTAGTAGTAGTAGTAGTAGTAGTAGTAGTAGTAGTAGTAGTAGTAGTAGTAGCAGTGGTGATAAATAGTAGTAGTAGTAGTAGTAGTAGTAGTAGTAGTAGTAGTAGTAGTAATTAGTAGTAGAAGAAGTAGTGGTAATTAGTAGATGTAGTAGTAGTAGTAGTCGTGGTGGTAGTAGAAGTAGTAGTAGTAGTAGTAGTAGTAGTAGTAGTAGTAGTAGTAGTAGTAGTAGTAGTAGTAGTAGTAGTAGTAGTAGTAGTAGTAGTAGTTGAAGTCGTAATTGTAGCATTGGTATTAGTAGCAGTGATGGTAATAATAATAAAAATAATAATAATAATAATAATAACAAACAACAGCAGCCGCAGCAGCAGCAGCAGCAGCAGTAGTAGTAGTAGTAGTAGTAGTAGTAGTAGTAGTAGTAGTAGTAGTAGTAGTAGTAGTAGTAGTAGTAGTAGTAGTAGTAGTAGTAGTAGTAGTAGTAGTAGTAGTAGTAGTAGTAGTAGTAGTAGTAGTAGTAGAGATAGTAGTGCACTGTTTTTTTTTATAAATGTAATAAAACATATGTACAAAACAATGTTTTATATAACAAATAAAATGAAAGCTGATTTAAAACTGACATAAATATACATGGGTATATAAAGCCGGAGAGCCGTGGTAGCGTAGTGGCTAGACGCTAGCTTGATGGCCTCGTCGTCATGGGTTTGAATTCGCATCGAGCGAATTTTTAACATTGACCTGGACTCCTAGGTCGACCCAGTCTAGACGGGAACTTTAAAATGTATCGTGAAGTAAAGGCGGCCGTCGTGATTGTGTCCACATCACTCACCAAGTGTCCATTGGTCTACAAACATATGGACTAGCACCATGTACCCAAAGTGTCTATTAACATATGGACTAGCACTGCGTACCCATTGGTCTATAAACATATGGACTAGCACCAAGTACCCAAAGTGTCTATAAACATATGGACTAGCACTATGTACCCAAAGTATCTACAAACATAATATGGACTAGCACCATGTACCCAAAGTGTCTATAAACATA
The DNA here is from genome assembly GCA_014155875.1 of Cepaea nemoralis. Taxonomy (NCBI): domain Eukaryota; kingdom Metazoa; phylum Mollusca; class Gastropoda; order Stylommatophora; family Helicidae; genus Cepaea; species Cepaea nemoralis. The sequence continues at coordinate 61,307 of JACEFZ010025242.1, read as the reverse complement.
TGGACTAGCACTGCGTACCCATTGGTCAATAAACATATGGCCCAGCACAGAGCACCCATTGGTCTACAAACATATGATCTAGCACTGAGTACCCATTAGTCTATTAAACATATAGACTAGCACCGAGTGCCCATTGGTCTACAAACATATAGACTAGCACTTAGTACCCAATGGTCTATAAACATAGAGACTAGCACTTAGTACCCAATGGTCTATAAACATAGGAACTAGCACTGAGTACCCAATGGTCTATAAACATAGGAACTAGCACTGAGTACCCAATGGTCTATAAACATAAGAACTAGCACTGAGTACCCAATGGTCTATAAACATATAGACTAGCACCGAGTGCCCATTGGTCTACAAACATATAGACTAGCACTTAGTACCCAATGGTCTATAAACATAGGAACTAGCACTCTGTACCCATTGGTCTATAAACATATAGACTAGCACCGAGTGCCCATTGGTCTACAAACATATAGACTAGCACTTAGTACCCAATGGTCTGTAAACATAGGGACTGGCACTTAGTATCCAATAGTCTATAAACATAGGAACTAGCACTGAGTACCCACTGGTCTATAAACATAGGGACTAGCACTGAGTACCCATTGGTCTATAAACATATGGACTAGCACAGAGTGCCCAAAGTGTCTACAAGCCTTTAAGAAGTATCCTTTACTTTTTCTTTTTCTTAATACTGGGTGTTTGTAAAGTCTCTCTACACTTTGTATGTAGAACAATTTTGAAAATGGAAGTGCATGATGTCATCAATAAATGTGTTACACAGTCCATCATGAAGCAATATGCAGCGAATGGCTGTCTTCTGCTGGAGTAATTCTTTGCACTCCACACAGAATGGTGTTATCAACGGAACAAAGAATGTTTTGGTTGAACAAGTGTTTCGAAATGCCGGTTGATACACAAGGATGGTTGTTCAAAGATGTATAGCAAGATGTCCAAATAAAGAACCTTCTCATCGCATTACAGTTAGAAATGTGTTGAATAAATTATAATGAATGCTTCATTGGTACTTTTCCAGCTTTAGAAACAGCGTTAGATCATAGCAGTGACAAATGTAATGACTTTTTAGCACTATTTTATGACATCTTGTACTTAATTTTTCAAAATTGCTCTACATACAAAGTGTAGTGAGACATTACAACCCCCTGTATAAAGCTGTTCAAACAGATGTAGTAGTTCAACGCCCGGGACAAGCAGTAGATATCAACAGTAAGTCGCTTTAAAAAAGTCGCTTAAAAGTCGGCAAGGTCGATTTAATTGCACCGGGTTTTTATCCCATATGGTTCAGTCTCTTTCCGCAGCGAAACCGAAAGCGTCGCACAAAGCACGAACTCCGTATCTTCAGCGACAACCCCCAGGAGTCTTTAAAGAAATGCACTCGTGAACCGAAGAACGCGGTCCGGGATCGAACCCACAACCTTCGGAGCACGAGTCAGACGGCTTGAGCACTTCGCCACGGATTTTGACAGATTCAGTGCCGAATGATAATATATCGCCAAATGTGACGTCCAATTTGGACAGAAGGATGATATATCGCCATACAATGTTCATCGTGTGATTTGTTTACTTTCGTGACATCTTTCAAGATTATAATGCTCAGTGAACGGAATTTTACATTTTAATACTTTTTAAATTTAATTGCATGCCATATGTGGTCCACATCTTCTTTCTGTTTGGCAATGAATCAGTTAGCATATATAAACCATGATTACCATGTCATTTTAGGTTAGACGGATATCCGGTGTGAGCCCTGCGTCTAGCGACGATCGACGAAGTTTGAAAAGGCCGGAAACGCCAGATCCAACTAGGGGCGGGAAGATGGCTTCTGTCGAATTTACCTCTGCAGCAGCGGCTGTTATGGAGAATGAAGGGGCAGTTCGACTGGGCATAAAGAGAACAGGTCGCATGAATATCCCAGTGTCTATCAGGTAAATTGTTATCATTATCATCATCATTACTATGCTTGCACACCGGTCAGGTGGTCACGTGCTTAAATCACCATCCATAATCCATCATGTGCCATGCCGATAAGCGTGGGCGGTCATGCTTTGCCATTTCACTCGATCACCAGAGTATTGTATCAGCTCCGTGTTCCTGTTGCGACCATGCCACGTGGCCAATCCATCCAGGTATTTACTTCTCGGTCTTCCCCTTGGTCTCTTCTCTTCGATCTTGCCAGTCGTCACCAAGTTCTCCAAGTCATTTCTTCTCATAACATGTCCAAACAATTTTGACTGTCTACGTCTAAAGACCCTAATCAGTTTACGATCTTCATTTGTTTCTTGAAGGACTTGTTCATTGGTTTTTATGTGTGTTCATGGTATTCCTTGCATTTTCTTCAGAAACCACATTTCCGCAGCCATCGTATGTTTTTCAGCTTGACTGCTCATTGTCCACGCTTCACATCCATACCAAAGTACAGGTTCAGTGTAGCACTTCAACACTCTTTTTCTCGTGTCAATTGATATCTTTTTATTGGTCAGTATGTTTTTCATCTTGCAAAAGGCTACCTTCGCAATGGCAATTCTTGTTCTAATTTCTTCAAGACATGTCCCATCAGATGTTATGACTGTTCCGCGATAGCTGTACCGATTCACTTGCTTAAGAATATGCCCATTTACTTGTACATCACATTGTGGTATTTAATTCTTCCCAGTGACGACCATAATCTGTGGCTTCTTACTATTCAGTTCTAACCCTAGTTGTTCACTGTGTGCAACAACCGCATCTACTAAATGTTGCAGGTCCTGTTCATTGTCTGCAATCAAGATTGTATCATCTTCATATCTAATGTTATTGATGTATCGTCCCCCAATGTTGATTCCTTCCATATCTTCTATATTTCTGAAAATATTTTCACTGTACAGGGAAAAAAGATCTGGAGACATTACACATCCCTGTCTCACACCTCTTTTAATAGGCTGATATTGACCTACATCATTATCAATTCTGATGGCAGCTTGTTGTTTCCAATATATGTTTTTTACAAGTCTAAGGTCTTTTCCATCAATTTGTAGATCTTCAAGCATCCTTATCATGTCGACATGTCTCACTTTATCGAAAGCCTTTGTGTAGTTAATAATGCAAAGGTATAGATCTTTGTTTACTCTTATAAAACGTTCAATTACTGTTCTCAGAATATACACAGCATTTACTGTACCCTTGCCTTCTACAAACCCACATTGTTCTTCTCCTATTTCGGGTTGTATTTTCTTCCTAACTCTTTGCATGATAATTCTCAGCAAAATCTTCGTGATGTGGCTCATTATACTAATTGTTCGATGTTGATCACATTCCAAGGCTCCTGATTTCTTCGGGATTGCAATAAATATAGAATTACATAATTCAGGAGGTATATCTCCAGTATCGTATATTGCGTTCAGCAGTCTGGTGACTTGGTCTATTCCATATTCTTCTAAGGCATTGATCATTTCTATTGTGATGTTATCTGTACCCGGGGTCTTGCCAGTTTTCATATGGTTAAGAGCATTCTGAACTTCCATCTTCAAAATTGATGGCCCTTCATTATTATTCCGATGATCATATTGTTCTTCTCTTGTATCATCATAAAGGTCTTTTACATAATATGATCACGCATGTAAAATCTGATCTTATTCTATTATGATTTTACCATATTTGGTTTTTAGGCAACCCGTTGATGTGTGTGTTCTTTTGTTAGTGATGTTATTAATTCTTTTGTGCATTAATTTGGTATTCTGGGTGTTGTGTTCATTTTCAATTTCCTTGCAAATTTCCTCAAGCCAAGTTTCTTTTGCCTCTTTACATAGCTTCCTAATTTTCCTGTGAATCTCTTCATATTTTTCCTTGTTATATTTGTTATTTCCTCTTCTTTCCATGAGTTTTAAGATGTCTTCCGTCACCATCCAGGCGTATTAAAATTTTTTAATTTGCTCGCAGTTCGACCCAGACCCAGATGGGTGTCAGGAAAGGTCACGGAAAGTCAAGGTCGCCGGCGAATTATTAACCATGTCGCATAACGAGTGCCGATTGATCTATACAATTAGGGAATAGCACCATATACCCAACACACTCAAGACGTGGGAAAAGATCATATTCTTTATTTATTTTGTACTTTCAATGTTACCATAAATATTGTCATATTCATGTTTCCCCTCCCCTTCCTCCCATTCGTCTATTTCTTTATTGAATTCTTATCTCCATAGTGTCTTTTCTTATGTTTATTGAGTGTCCAGATTTTACCTATCCGCCACTCAGTTTGATGTTGTCATCATTATTCCCAACTAACTCCGTACAATGTTAATTCCTACCTGTGTTGAGGAGCGTCTGGCCGAATGGCTAAAAATGATGGGGTCTCCTTCTGGAGAACCGGGTTCGAAATTCATTGCAGAAATCTCTCCTAGTAACACAAAGTCAAGAGAGAATTACTACAGGGATGTCAAATATCTCCCGGGTTTTTTTTGTGTTGTTTGTTTTGTTTTGTTCTAATACGGCTGAAATGAGGAAAATATATTTTTTTTTTTTTAAACATGAGAGGAATCGAAATTTGATGTAATTACATGAACAAAATAAGATACGCAGATGATAGAATATTTACTGTTGATAATTAAAAACGATTTTTAAAATTTAGCGGATGTTGTTATTGTAAAAAAATAGTAACTAGGTTTAGAGATACATTGTAAGAAAACACAATTTATTATCATTTTCAAACAGGAAGAAACACCGCAATGTAAATATGTAAATGAGGATAAGCTTAAATTAGGTGAATTGTTTGAATTATCTAGAAAGAGTTACAACATCGGAAGGACGTTTCTTTGTATAGGCTAGAGCAAAAAGAATGGCCATGGCGAAAAAAAAACAAGATGGAAAATATACTCACACTTGGAAAATTAATTGTAATTATAAAAAGTGTGTTTAAGTGCATTATAGCGCCTATACTGTTGCGCGTGTGTGAGATGTGGACAATAAGTAGACAAGTTGAGAAATATGGCAGCGGAATTGTGGTTTCAGATGAAAATGCAACGAATACCTGGAAGGAAACAAAAAAACAAATGAGGCAGTAGCGCAAGGTCCTACAATAAACAAATGAAAACCATAAACTGATTAGAAATAAATTAGATGTAGACAATCAAGATTAGTTTGGCACGTTATTAGAGCAAATAAACTAGACAAATTGGTAACAACTAGCAAGATTGAGGGGGAAAGAACAAAGGAAGGTAGAGAGGTAAATATCTGGATGACTTGGCCACATGGCATGGTCGAGACAAGAACGTAAAGCTGATCGACGACTCTGGTGATTGTGTGAGTTGGCGAAACATGACCGCCCACGCTTATCGGCATGACACATGATGATGATAAGTTCTTCAGGAGCCATATTAAAAGCGCAAGTTGACTGGAGAAATAAGATGTAGGTTTTTTCGCATATCCTATTACAGGACATCGCTGTCAACACCAGTATTTTACCGCTGTTGTTGATTTCTTGGCAAGATTACGCTCCGTAGTTTGCCATTGCTTTCTAAGCGGCCGGCTCACATATCCAGTAAGTAACGGACGCGGCGAGAACCGCTACCCATTCTCGTACAGCTGCATTTGCTCACGTGGATAAACGGGATTACTGAAAAAGTCGCTAACCCTTGGCCAGGGAGACCAAGATTATTTGGGCATGGTTTCAGGAGAAATAAAATTGAAAACTTGGTGACAATTGGCACACTTGGTGGCAAAAATAGCAAAATGAAGACGACTAGATAATTCTTAAATGGTCTGGTCAAATGACACAAAAGGGACAAGCACACAGACCTGATCCAATATTAGGGTTATCGTGTGAGAGGGCGTGACTATTCCATAGTTACCCACACGGCACATGATGACGAGATAAGCAATATCAGAAACTCCCTGCAATGATTGTTTCTAAAATTTGAATAACGAAGACACAAACCATATATAGTACGATTTATTGCCTATCACATTTCGCTGCATCTCGTCAAGTACTTACTGCAGATGTCACACAACATAGAGTAAAATAATTATAATCATCGTTCAAACTGAATTATACACATATTCACAAAGTAATATCAATTGTTTACCATGGTAATTTTAAATTAACAATCATGTCTTTCTGTTTGCACAAAATTGGCTTGTGCAGGTGGATCATTATCGCTTCTGCAAACTTTAACAAACGACTATTTTGTGTATGAAACAACACGCGAAAAGCGCTGTTCCTTTCAATGACATGCCCGGTTTCAAAGACATGACGTGCAATGGACGACGCCGGAAGTTTATAATTGTGGGGTGTCACACTTCCCATGATCCCATCGCTTGTGTGTAGTTTCTTGTCAACCCAGTTTGGTACGTGTTCAAATATCCTGGTGTGTAACTGCCTCTCTGTTCGCCAATGTAGGTAGACTCGCACCTGCATGTGAATTGGTAAATATAGTTAGATGTGGCGTACAGAGGGGTAGATTCTTTTATTGCTGGGGTGGGAATAGGTGTTTACCTAATAACTGGAGTTGCAGCACAGAATGTTCGCGCCAACCGCTGTAACAAGCAGTAACAACACTGACGGAAGAAATTGAAACTCTGAAGAATGTCTTACACTTGAATGGGTACTCCACGGGATTTATAAAGCGCCACTGCCAACAGCCGAAACCAAAATCAGACGTACCTAGGTCCCTAAGCTCAAGGTATTTATACAACTAACCTTTCCAGGGGATGACGTAATGCAACGCCTACAGGACCGGCCTGTTACAGCAGTTGGCCATTTTTTTTACAGAAGGATGTTGAGAAGAATACACGCTGAGATATTAACGGCTGCAGGCTTACTACGTCACTCATAAAACCTTCTGAAAAATCTAACGTAATATTTGTAAAATATCCATAGAACACCCGGCTCCGTGGCCAAGGGTTTAAGGACGCAGTTCGTAATTCCGCAAATCGCTTCCGAAATACAGCTGAGGATGATTTGGCAGCAGGCCAACTTGTGTTGATTTTTTACGAAATGGTATGAATGATGGTTGTTCAGAAAGCAATGACAAACTACTGAACATAATCTTGGCAAGAGATGACAAAGATTCCCAAAAAATGATGGGATTGACTGTGACATCCTGTAAAGGATATGCAATTAACTATTTTTTATCCATAGAACATTATCTGGGAAATATTAGGTTAGAGATGTAAAGCACGACAGAGAAAGATGTATATGGGTGGCTTAAATAGTTGATAAACAAATAAATTCGATAAGTTAAAGAACATCACCTTTGTTAGAATATCAATGGCCAAAGAAGGTTACAGCGGAATGATCACAAATGGCTGCTCTATGTAAGGCAACTGAAGAAGAAGTGGCAAGATTGGATTTTCCATGACACCAAAGCGTCCTCTCCTAACTTTCATAATGTTACCTTACATATGCAGGGAGTTACAACATTGAGAACTTCTAACACAATGCCCTTAGAATTTAAACACAGAAGCCACAAAATAATGCTTTCAAATTTGTTGTCTGGCTTTTTGTTTCTTTAACATTTCGCTGCATCTCGTCAGGTGAATACTGCAGAGTTATATTTCATATAAAGTGAGTAAATGTATTAAGCTTTGGCTGAAATACTGAAAACACATAGTCACACTTACTGTTCGAATCTCGAATATTTGCTCCCTTCACGGTAACCTCATCTCATCACCTTCTTTTTCGTTCGTTCATCCGGAATATTTGTTTTAGGCGTAAAAGCGTTATGACTGAGATGTGTCGTTTGCAACTATGGGACCGACACATCTGACTTCTTCAGGCATTTGTTTACCGGATTAACCTTCCCGGCTCTCATCATCTCATCCCATCTTGTTCTTCCTGTACCTTGCGTACCTTGCGGTGTCGAGGTTAAGCATAAATAGGGGGAGAGTAACCGCTTATGGGCTTCATATATCGTGATTCCCATGGACTCTGTTATTCCCTTTGTCCATCATATACATGGTCGGCCTCTTCTTCTGGTTCCATTTGGTCTGAACATCATTGCTTTTTGTAGTATACTGATAGATGGTAGCATAGTTATAAGGGCGGACCATTAAACTTGCCGTTTTATAATGAAATTTAGCGCAGCTATAACCCCGACTTTAGTCCTGGTTTCATCATTTCTGACTTTCTATCTTATTGATAAAATTCAATTTTCTTTTTGATAAATTATCTTATTGATAATCGCAATTGTAAAATGATTTTTTTTTCTGTCCGCGCACAATTGGTTGAATCTTCTTGCTGAAGCCTCGGAACGTTAAACTGTAAACAACTGCGAATATAATCTATTCTTGCCTCCAACAGAGTTCAGACAATTAATGGAACCGCCGTCGCACATGAGGATTATCGGCCTTATAATGAAGTCATTGAGTTTAAAGAGGGCGAGGCACTAAAACATATCTACATTGACATTGTTGACGACACCGTGTGGGAGCCAGATGAATTCTTCTTTGTGAAGCTGAAGGTAGAGGACAACATTGAGAACTGTGTCCCTGGTCCAATTAGCATTTGTGAGGTCACCATTATAAACGACGATGGTAAGCTTCTACTTTTTTATAGTACCATGCATGTCTTTCAACTGCACCACTGCCAGGCACATGATTTGACAGCTTACGAGGGTCGGTCAATAAGTAATGCCTCCTAATTGTTATCTATGTAAATACTTTATCGGTTTGAAATTTATTAATTTACGGGATTCCTCAAAACTCTCTTCGGTACTGTGTATCATCGTGGAACCGTCAGGTAACACTGGATGAACTGTCTTCCATGTTGTCCATTGGTAAAGGCTGTGCCCAGACCGTCGTTAGAAGACCTGGGATATTCAAAGGTGTGTACACGGCGGCATCAACTCGATGAATGTTGTGTGGAGTCAATGCGGTTAACGGACGGCCAGTCTGCTTTGCGTCAGCCAGTGAGGATTGACCTACTTCAGCTTTGTCACAACGACGCACCCCCCACGTCGGTCAATGCTAACATCCACTGTTGAATCTCCATAAACAACACTGACACGTTCGTAGATGCGAATCGGGGACTCGCTTTCGGCATTGAGGATTTCTATGGCATTACGTTGCTTTAACCGAACTTCGTTGGTGGTCATTTTTAAACCGTTACTGTTAAGAAACTTGCGACTGAAACAGGTTGGTAGTGATATACAGTGCAGAAGAGTGTTTGAGGAATCCAGCTAACTTAATAAATTGCACACCGATAAAGTATTTACATAGATTTAAAAAAAAATAAGAGTAATTACTTATTGACCGACCCTAGTACAATTGTAAATTACTTAAATATTTTGGATCGACTGTATGAAATAATGGAATTGGTTGGTTAATTGATTAGTGAATCCAATGGAAGACTGAGTTGTAACTCTAGTTGATTGATTGATGAATCCAGTAGAAGACTGCTTGTTTTCTCTTACGACCGATGCAGTGACTTTCAGATCGGGGAAGTCCTGAAGAGGTCGGGCATGTGTTGGAGTCAGAATACTGTAGAAACTATTCAGTATCAAGTTATCATCTCCACGAGAATTGTGTTGCAAAAGACTCCAGCCCTTCTCCAAGCTCAGGCACCAGTGATTTGAGCAAGATCGGTACGAGAAATTCACATTTGCAGAGAGGCTTTCTTCTAACAGTCCATGCCGTCTGGCGCTGGTGATCGTGTATATCCATAGCCTTGTATGCTGTCAATAATTACCATTTTTCTCCATGCTAGGATGTCAAAAAGTTCAGCATAATTTCTCTTGATCTTCCCCGTTTCTCTTCCCCTCCAGCTTTCCCGCTATGATGACACTCCAGCTTTTAATGAGGAAGTTCTAGGAGGATCATGATGAAGAGGAAGATGAAAAAGTACAGGATGAGATTTAAAAAAAGAAGAAGATGATGAAGAAGAAGAAGAAGAAGAAGAAGAAGAAGAAGAAGAAGAAGAAGAAGAAGAAGAAGAAGAAGAAGAAGAAGAAGAAGAAGAAGAAAAGGAACAATCCACATGACCATTGTCATTATATTTACTTCCATTACCCTACATGAGCATGCAATTTCATAACTCATTATAAAATGTATAAGCACCCGTTTCCACACAATGAGGCCTATTGAGAATATGGTGCTCCTATGTCGAGGGAAGTGCTTCACACCCAATTATTCATCTCAATGGACAGTGTCCGACTTCGGCATGCATTTGTGTAAGACTGTCTTCCTCTAAACAGATGCCATTCAGTTAACGGGTTCTATCTACCCTTGGGTAAATTTTCTCTCCTAACAACTGTCAAGGCAGTGGCCTTACGACCTACTCTCTGGAATGTCCACCTGCGGATCCAAGTGGGATGTTAAACCGCACAAGTTGCAAAGGTGATCTCCTTTTTTTTTTTTTTTCTCCCGTATTCAAGAAGGCTGGAATTTCACTACCCATGAGATGAAGGGCGTGTGTAATATTAATGAATACCTGGGACTTTTGCTTCCATGTCCGTCCATCTTAAGTTGAGTACCAGGAAATATCCTCAAAAATAAAGACTGCCGGCGTAATATTGTCCAGGTCAACTACGGAGTGTCCCTTGGTGTCACACAAATATGGGGCTAGCACAACATGTTCAAGGAGCCTACAGGTGTGTAAAAGGATCATTTACTTTTGTTGATTCTATTTTGTGACTAAACTAAAACATCCTAGTTGTGATGTTTACACTTGTAGTTGATTGTTTGTCATTGTGTCAGCAGACATTATATACAGTAATGATACATCTCTGAACAAGTCAAGCAAGAAAATTGATCAGAATCTTTAGACAGACTTATGCACATACAGCATCTATCATTATTTCCAAAGATGGGGGCCAGCATGGCCGAAAGTTCGTTCTTAAACATCCTGTGTGCTGAGGCTGAGGTAGCAGGTTCAACCTCTACACCGGTCAGTTGGACTAAAATGGTGACTTCCAGTCCTTGATTTGGTGACGTAAATTACAAGTACCTTGGAAGTCGAAGTGGGGTCGCTGATGGCGAGGGACATTGGTAATGGGGAAAGCTAATCGACACGCAAAAATAAGTACAGGGCAATAGAAGTAGAAGCACTTGCATGAAATACGCTTGAGTTCAAAGCATCCCAAAGCCCAAGAAAAAAAAAATAAATAAAAATTACTCAGTTATTGCATAATGAATCAGTTGAGTACAGTAAAGTTTAATGAGTTAAGTACATAAAGTTGAATAAGTTACGTACAATAACTGTAAGTTCACAATGCTCCTAACCATTTGAAAACTGGCAAGACCCTCGGTCCAGACAATATCACAATAGAAATTATCTGTGCCTTAAAAAGAAGAATATGGAATATACCAAGTCACCAGGCTGCTGAGCACAATATATGATACTGGAGATATACCATCTGAATTATGTAATTCTATATTTATTGCAATCCCGAAGAAATCAGGAGCCTTGGAATGTGATCAACATAGAGCAATTAGTATAATGAGTCACATCACGAAGATTTTGCTAAGAATTATCATGCAAATAATTATTAAGAAAATATAACCAGAAATAGGAGAAGAACAATGTGAGTTTGTAGAAGGTTAGATACTGTAAATCCTGTGTATATGCTGCGGACAGTAATTGAACATTCTATAGAAGCAAACAAAGACTTACATCTTTGCTTTATTGACTACATAAAGTTTTTCGATAAAGTAGGACATATCAACATGGTGAAGATGCTTGCAGATCTACAAATTGATGGGAAAGACCTTAGACTTTTAAAAACATATATTGGAAACTGCCAAACATATATTGGAATATATATATATATATATATATATATATATATATATATATATATATATATATATATATATATATATATATATATATATATATATATATATATATATATATATTTCCCCGCGTTTCCATCCTGTTTCAGGTATTGCGGTCAACATCAGCATCTTTCAGCTGTATGTTGATTCCTAGGCTAGATTACGCTCATCAGCATGCCACGACTTTCTAGGCGACCGACTCCATACTCTCATAAGTCACTGGTGCGACTCGAACCACTTCTAATTCCCGTGCGCTCACGACAACCACGAGAGTATTCGGGATTAACGGAGAAAGCTGCTAACTCTCGGCTAGGGAGACGGCTGGAATATATATATATATATATATATATATATATATATATATATATATATATATATATATATATATATATATATATATATATATATATATATATATATATAAAATGCAATGTATGTATGTCCGTCCGTTCTTTATGCGTTCGCGAACGGTCCATCCGATTGAGATGAAATTTTCTACACGTTTTCTTTTATTCCTGTGCAACTTTCTGTCATAGTTTTTTAGTGTAAAATCGGCTACTTACTTACTAAAATTTAATATTTCATTTTTCATGATTATTTCTATATAGCAAGGGGACTTAACTCTAGAAAAGTTATTTCAAGGGGCATAACTTTTAATAACATTTCTATATACTTTATAGTCATATTGTTGCATCGTTTTCAAAGATTTATAAACTCTTTGTCTATAGTTATTTACAGGCATATGAGTTATAATAAATAATGATATAATCTTTAAGGCATTTTCAAAGTTTTCATAAAAATAATGCATAATGCATAACATTGTAACTCATCTTTTTATGCTTAAAGAAGTTATCTACAGTCATGTAGGTGATTAAAAACAGTTTTCATTAAAAATAATGGATGGTGTGTGGAAGGACATTCTTTTAAGTTACTGTGTGAATTTAATGAGACGCTCCCCGCCAGGAGCTGGGCGAAGCCACGCCGGGTCAGATAGATAGACAGACAGACAGACAGATAGTCGGGAACGGGAGCTTATATGACTACTTATATGAATTAAATGAGATGCTCCCCACCAGGGACTGGGTGAAGCCGGGCCGGCTCAGACAGACAGATAGACAGACAGACAGATAGTCGGGAACGGGAGCTTATATGACTACGTATATGAATTAAATGAGATGCTCCCCACCAGGGACTGGGTGAAGCCGGGCCGGGTCAGACAGACAGACAGACAGATAGTCGGGAACGGGAGCTTATATGACTACGTATATGAATTAAATGAGATGCTCCCCACCAGGGACTGGGTGAAGCCGGGCTGGGTCAGTCAGACAGACAGACAGACAGACAGACAAACAAGCAGACAGACAGATAGATAGATCCCCTCCAGGGACTGGGCGAAGCCGGGCCGGGTCAGCTAGTCTATATATATATATATATATATATATATATATATATATTGGAAGTTGTGCCATAAAGATTGATAATGAAGTAGGTCAATATCAGACTATTAAGAGAGGTGTGAGACATTGAGGTGTAATGTCTCCAGATATTTTTTTTTTCTTTTATACCGTAAAAATAGTTTCATAAATGTTTAAGATATGAAAGGAATCATCGTTGGGGGACGTTACATCAATAACATTAGATATGTAGATGATACAGTATTGATTGCAGACAATGAGTAGGATCTGCAACATTCAGCAGATGCGGTTGCTGCACACAGTGAACAACTGGGGTTAGAATTATATTGTAAGTAGACACAGATAATGGTCGTCACTATGAAGAAGAACATACCACCATGTAATATTCAAGTAAATAGGAATATTCTTAAATAAGTGAATCGGTACAATTATCTCGGAACAGTCATAACATCTGATGGGAGATGTATCGCCATTGCGAAGGAAGCCTCTTGCAAGATGGAAAACATACTGACCAATAAAACGATGTCATTTGCAACGAGAAAAAGAATGTTGAGGTGCTAGATAGAACCTGTTCTTTTGTAAGTATGTAAAGCGGTGACAATAATTAGACAAGCTGAAAAACATCTGTGGAAATGTGGTTTTTGAGGAAAATGCGAAAAAAAACCCAATTGAGAGACGGAAAAAAACCAAAGGTCATGTCCTACAAGAATAAATGAAAATTCGTAAACTGATTAGCGAAATTAGACGTAGACAGTGAAAATGTTTTGGCCTCGTTATGAGAAGAAATAAATTGGAGAACGTGGTGACAACTGGCAAAATCGAGGGGAAAAGAAAACGAGGAAGACAGAGAAGTAAATACCTGGATGGCTTGTCCACGTGGTATGGTCGAGACAAGAACACCGAGCTGATCCACTACTCTAATGATCGAGTGTATAGCGAATCATGATCGCCCAGGCTTACGGCATGGCGCATGATGAATGAAGGTTGAATAAGTTATGTACAGTCAATTTGAATACGTTACGTACAGTCAAGTTGAATAAGTTATGTACGATAAATGTGAATAAATTATGTACAGTAAAGCTGAATAAGTTACTTACAGTAAATTTGAATATGTTACGTACAGTAAATATGAATAAATTACGTACAGTAAAGTTGAATAAGTTACGTACAGTAAAGGTGAAACGGATACTACAGTAAAGTCAAATAAGTTAAGTACTGTAAATTTGAATAAGTTACGTACATTAAATTTGAAACATTACGTAAGTAAAGTTGAATAAATTAAGTGCAGTAAAGTTGAATAAGTTAAGTACAGTAAATTGGAATATGTTACGTACATTAAATTTGAATATGTTACCTACACTAAAGTTAGTTAGTTAGTTAGTTAGTTAGTCAACAGATCATCCTCATTGCACATCGAACCATTCAGTCCATAAGTGCTCGGATCCCCTCTTCAGCAAATCCCGCAGCGTGCAGCGGCTCACGACACCAGTTCTATGATGGTTAATCAATCTTTTTTGGCTTCCTGCGTAGTATTCTTGTTTGGCAACACCTCTTTTAATGTGCAGTTCTCGCAGTCTGACCATGGTTGTAGAATCACAGTCATCGCTTGGTTCTCGCAACAGTCTTTCTTCTCGTAGAGCATTCAGAATGTCAGCCTGGTCCATGGCGCGTCCGCCCTCCACAGTAGCATTACCTGCGAGCTTGTCAGCACGCGCATTTACTTGTACAGTACAGTTGAATAAGTTAGATACAGTACAGTTTAATAAGTTACTACACTATAATACCTATTCACTTAACTGATTCAGTGCCAAACAAAACGTAAGTGTCGACCAAACATTATAAACAATCAAACGAGCAAGCATTATAATGTACATTTCCGTTCATTGAACATTGAAATTGCGGAAGGTACTATGAAACAAAACAAATAACATGATGACCCTAGTATGCTGATATATCGTTCTTCTGCCAAATGGGACTTCACATTTGGCGATATATTATCCGTCGTCACTGAATCATTTAGTTGTTGTACACTACCATGTGCGTGATATGACAGGTTGTATTTTTAATGACTGTGCAGTGTTTGAAAATATTGCCGGTCCAAGTTTTGTATTTATCTGTTATGTTGCATGAACTTTACAGAGGGTGAATACAAAACTTGGACCGGAAATATTTTCAAACACCGCACAGTCATTAAAAATACACCCTACAGTTCTTGCGGTACAATGATCGCATTAAACAACAAAGTGAGCATGTTTGTTTGTTTCCATTTCTGATCGAAGAGCCTGGGGTGTTGGAGTTTACCAAGCCTAGCTTCATGACCAAAGAGACGGAAGACATTATAACTATTCCCGTTATTCGCAAGAATGGAACCGATGGTGAGGTGTCAGTTAAATGGGTGACCAGAAACATCTCTGCTGTCGAAGGAGTAGACTACATGGGCAAAGAGGGGGAACTTACTTTTGGTGACCACGAGACCGAAAAATTCATCTTAATTAAGTGCATTGCAAGACAGGTAGGTGAACAATACTGTGGTAAAATCATGTGCGTTTGTCATGGATGAGTGGTTGGTTTTACACACAGACGCTATACATAAAATAATTCACGATTTCTTACCTGACATATGTCGCTGTATCTTGTCAGGTGCATACTGCAGAGTTGTATGTCATGTTATGTTGGGGAGTCAATGGATGATACTTTGGCTGAAATATGATGTACAACGTCGCTGATATTGCCCGAATGTGTAGAACGTTATTTCCACGGAAGTCTAACACTTACCTGGATGTCCTTCTGGTTACAGCCGTTACTATGTAAACAGAAGGACTAATTTACAGCGTCTGTGTTTACATTCACTAAAGGAATGCATTGTTTTGGGTGGCTGGTTGTTTGGTTCGTTGATTGGATTGATTAATTGATTGGTTGAAAGACCTCAGGAAAGCTGAGAACCTCCTCTGGAAGACTGTACAGGGTTACAATCTATTGGGGTAAGTCTGTTGTTTAAATGTTGCCCCGGGTCCAGTACGGAAACGCCATGTCCACGGGGACACTTGCATTCCCCTCATAACCATCTCCTGGCGCAGAAACTAATGGGATGTGTAATATTGATACTTAGATTTGACTTCTACCGAAGCGCGTGGCAATCCATGAAACGTTGGCAAGGCTGAGCAGCTATTCTGTGTATTGTTCGCAACACGGAGATTTGCTTCAATGACTTATCTAGTGTCAGTTCTGGTCCTACAATCTCTGTTCCGAATATTGTTCGGTCATAGCAATGCATCTATAGTACAACATTGACAACCCGCAAGATCACAAGTCCGCTAACATCACAATTAGAATTAGCAATGTCTTGAAATAATACGTAGTAGACTAGATCATCAGGCTGCTTAACATAAGAGTAAATAAGTAAAAGTTATAAAGGGACCCTATTTTCAAGCCTTAACACAAGATATGATAAAAAGAAGTCTTCTTCTTCTTCTTCTGCGTTCATCCGGAGTTTTTTTTTTTCCCCAGACGTAATTGCGTTGGGACATTCGTCTCTTACTGTTGTGGTATCGTCCACATCCCAGCTGGTCAATTTAGAACGGTCGACGACTTCACGGTCAGCCCTAAAGAGAAAGCAGGGACAGTCCATGGGCATTATCCGCCATCCAAGGAGGCTTCCATAATTGCAGACCCGACACATAGCGCTCTGGTATTGGGCTCACCAAAGGAATCGCCACGTCCTGCGCGTGGCTACTTGAATTCCTCATTTCCGTGTATTGGGCTTTTCGTTTATCTTTTATTTTATTTTCCACATTACCATCACAGCGGGCGTTTTTAATCAGGTTGGCCTTCCTGGGGTTTTGAGGGACAATTGACTCTCACTGTTGTGATGTCATCTATATCTCAGCTGATCAAGTTAGAACGGCCTAGGACCTCAAAGCCAGCCCTCACGGGAAGGCAGGGGCAGATCATGGGCATTATCCGCCATCCAAGGGGGTTTCCATAATTGCAGAGCCGGCACATAGCGCTCTGATTCTGGGCTCACACCCATGGAATCATCACATCCTGCACATGGCTGCTTCACATCCTCACTTCCATATATTGGGCATTTCGTTCGCCGCAGGCCGCTCCCCGCGCAAACCAGGAGAGGTTAGATGCAAGCGACATCTAATCAGCGAGCTTTCGGTTCGGACTTTCCACGAAAGGGTTTGTCAGCCAAGCAATATTCCCATTAGGGCTTTTTGAGGGACATTCGACTCTCACTGTTGTGGTATCGTCCACATCCCAGATGGTCAAGTTAGAACGGTTGAAGACTTAACGAGCAGCCCTCAAGGGAAGGTAGGGACAGTCCATGGGCATTATCCGCCATTCAATGAGGCTTCCATAATTGCAGAGCCGATACATGGCGCTCTGGTACTGGGCTCTCCCAAGGAATCGTATGTCCTGCACGTGGCTGCTTTAATCCCTCACTTCCATGTATTGGGCATTTCGTTCGCCATGGGCCGCTCCCCGCGGGAGCAGACGATATCCACTCAGCAAGCTTTCGCTTCGGACTTCCACGTAATAGATTCGCTAGCCAAGCGTCCCATTCCGTGTTAATGAGACGTTTCCCCACCTTTGATTACGCTCACTCTATGAGTTTCTTACTTACATCGTAACCAGTGCGTGCGACTGGGACGCTTTTTCCACCTTTAGTAACGTTCACGAGGTAGGCTGCATGTGCTGCCGGCTCAGTATCTTACCTCCATGCAGCAGAGCGCCCTCGCATCTGGGGGATATTGGCTTAGAAGCGTTCAGCCATATCCCTCAGCTGAGGGCCAAGAACAATTATCTGAACCAAGCATGGGTGAGTATCGGCCCGACCCTCACATTCGGGGGATATTGACTAAGCGGCGTTCAACCATATCCCTCAGCTGAGAGCATAGAGTAAGTATCTGAATCAGTAATGTAATGGCATTGTGCGCATGATTAAGATTTTGAGTGCAATGGATGTGCTTATCCCTAGCCTTTGATTGTCCCCAGCCTACCTGCAGGCAGCAGGTGTGTGTCTCTCTTGGTCTGGTTCCTATCCCTTGACCTGTCCGACATCGGAGACCCTATTAGTAGCTGTGCTACCGTCGGCATAGCTCTTGGGGTCATTGGAACATGCAAGCCCCTCTGCTAAGGCAAGGTGGAGACACGTCATTATGGATAAGTTGAAGTAAGAAATGGACCCTATTTTCACGCCTTAACACAAGATATGAAAAATGGAAGTAAGAAAGGGGTCCTATTTTACGCCTTAACACAAGATATGATAAGTAGAAGTAAGAAAGAGACCATATTTTCACGCCTTAACATAAGATATGATAAGTAACAGTAAGAAAGGGACCCTATTTTGTGTCTTACATGCATTGAGCATATGGTGCTAGACTAAATTAGTATAAACCAATCGCATTCGCTGGTTGATGTGGTCAATGTGATCACTTTTACTCCCTAAGACGTTTACTGGTACACACCTTAGGTTGGGTCTGCCTGGAAGCCAGGTCAATTTTTCAATTTCGCCAACATGCGGATCCGAACCCATAGCTAGTGGGTCGACAGGGTAGTGTCCAGCGACTACGCTACCGAGTCTCCTACAATATAAGATATCCGAGATATACCTCGTGAATGATGTAAATTTGTGTATATTGCAATTATGAAAGGGGGAAAGAACAGCTTAGAATGTGATAAACTCCAAGTAAATTAGCACAGTGAGTCATATCAGGCGGAATTTGCTAAGGACAATGGTGGAAAGAGTTGACAAGGAAAATGCAGTCGTAGATATGGGAAGGATAATGTGAGTTTGTAGAAGACTGGATCAAAAAATAATGTGTATGTTTTGAGATCACCAATAGACTGTTTGGTAGAAGAGAGTAAAAACCTACACGTATGCTTCATTGACATTACAAAGTTCTCCGAGAGAGAGTAAGACACTTCGAGGCGATAAAGATACTGGCAGATCTATAAACTGACTGGAAAACCCTTCGACTTGTAAACATTGGAAACAACATGCTCCAACACAATAAATGTATAAGGAAGTATGTCAAAAAGGGTTAAGGGCGAGAGGATCGACTTCCATGCAGTGGGTTTTACTCTTGGTGACTCAGTCTCGCTCTGAAGAACTGCCAGCCGCCTGCCCAAGCATCACACAAGGAGACAACTCCGTAGCTCCAGCCATGACACGATACTCCCTCCTCCCACCCAATCTTCCCTTTTCTTCTGGATACATTGCATTCGTGGTCTGCACGAGGCAGTCCGAAAATGAACTCACTACCTTCAGCGCGTGAGGCAGACGGAATGACCACTTCCCACAGCGTCTCCCTACGACAAAGTAGGTTAGTATCAGCCATTTAGGAGAGGTGGGCTACTGGGATGAGTACTGTCTCCACATCTTTTTTTCGTATAAAGTGACATCATTATAAAACATATATAAGAATTCTCCAACATAGGACGTGCATCTACAATATAAGCAATGCAGATGATACAGCATTTATTGCAGGCGATGAAAACGATCTGCAGTATTTAATGTGTACATTATTTTACAAAGTGAGCCATTAGAGTCATCATCATCAAGTACCCTGTCAGCAGACCTAGGCGTTCATGTCTCTCCACAGATCTCGGTCTTTGGTGTTCTGGATCATCTCTGCTGAAGATATTCCTCCAGCATATCGTTTGAATCCATCCATCATCATTTCTCTTGGTATTCCTCTGTCCCCCTTCACCTTGATCTTTCCAGTTGTCATGATGTGATCCAATGCTTCTCTTCTCATCGCATGATCAAAGAAAGCTGTTTGTCTCATTCATATAGTTGAATATAATGTTCTAGTTTCGTTAGCTTCTTTCATGCAATCGTTGTTAATTACTATGGCAGTCCAAGGAATTCGCAATATTTGTCTCAGGAACCACATCTCTGTTGCCTACACGTTCTTCCAAATTTGTTCATTTGCAAAATTCGTTGCCATACAGCAAAACATGTTCTATGTAGCATTTCAGCACTTTCTGTTTTACAATTAATGATTGTGACTTATTGTATAAGATACTTTTCATCTTCTACAATGCAGCTTTTGCTTGCCAATTTCTGTTCACAATCTCTGTTGTGCATCTTCCATCTGATATTATAAATGTCGCTAGGTCTTTAAAATTATCCACTTGGTTAAGAATGTTCCCTTCTATTTCTACTTCCTATTGTGGTATAAGTTTTTTCTTTGATATCACCATTGTTACTTATTCAATGAGGATCCTTTCTTTGCACTCTCTGTTACTACAATGTCCAACAATTGTTATAAATCTTTTGCATTATCCGCCACTAATACTGTGTCATTTACATAGCGTGAATTGTTTATATTATAACCTCCGAGTGTTATTCCCGGTTTCTCTTTGATCTCTCTTATTATCACTTCGCTATAGAGGAGAAGAGTTATAATACAGTTGTAAAAAAAAAGTCGTATTGTCTTTTACTATCTCATGCAGCTCCACCATGTCCTCCCCAGTTCTCTAATCCATGTGTGTCTCTATTTCACACGCCATATGTGTTCCAGAGACAGACTTTGTAGTTATTCTACTATATGTCTCTTAAGCTAAACAAGTGTAATGTTATGTTTTCCTTTTGAGATAGATACTTGGATACTGGCATTACGCAGTAATGTGCAGGAAGCAACGATGTATTTACTGTCATTTTGAGGGTCTCGGGAGTCGCAAGCCCACATCCAACGCTAACATTGGTCCAAACCTCGAAGCATCACTCCATGCTGCCACCGATCCACAAACTCTCCCCAGCCCGGCTAACATTCCAAGAATCTCCCTGCCATCTGAAGATGTGAAGTTTGATTATGGAAATTGCCGCTGGCTTAAGCTTTGGGAGGTTAAGGAGACCTTTGCACCATAGGTCCTGTGGAGACGGTACTTCCGTATCAGACCGGGAGGAAAATCTCTACACCAGCTTCATCGCGGCAGGCCACATGAACGCCACCGCAGCAGACTAAAGAACTAGTGAGCAATTTTTCTAAAGGTCTTCCGGTCATACAAGAAGCGTTTATTATGTAATAATACTCACATAATCCTTATGTAGCAAGTCCTTTGCAGAACGTTGCACCCATAATAGCCTGTCGAAAATATTATAAATCGTTGCCATTTCCTCTGCTTCATTAAATTGTTTGGCTAAGATGTGTTCAGTGCCGCGCTCCCTGGCCGAGGTGTTAGCAGCTCTCTCCGTTAACTCCGAATACTCTCGTGGCTGAGGTGAGCGCACGAGAATTAGAAGTGGTTCGAGTCGCGCCAGTGACTTATGAGAGTATGGAGTCGGTCGCTCAGAAAGTCGTGGCGTGCTGATGAGCGTGATCTAGCCTAGGAATCAAAACACAGCTGAAAGATGCTGGTGTTGACCGCAATATCCTGAAACAGGATGGAAACGAGGGGGAAAAAATGATGTGTACATTACCCTGTGTCCACCTTCTTCGTGCTGGTTGGCCCCTTCCTCTACTTCAATCAAGCTGCGCCCCATTACTGTTTTTCCAACCCACTATGGCGATTACGGTTAAGTGTTCCGGGTCATGACGCTGTCTAGTATTCTCTTCGATATTCATATCTTCTAGAGCAGTGGTTCTCAACCTTTTTTGGCCCATGCCCCCCTTCTACATATGTTCAGTATGTCATTCCCCCCTTTCATATTTCCTCCCTATAAATCCCCCCCCCCCTTTAATTTCCCGCCCCTACACAGTATGTGTAAAAATGGAAGCTAAATTTAATAACACATACTAGAACAAGGCTGGACGTCTTCATAAAACGTGATTTGTGGGTCTACTTACGTTATAACACTAATTTCAGAAGGACGAGAAGTACAGAGCCATCAAGTATGGAGGAAAAATCAATATCGAGTAATCGGTTCTTGTATTAACGCGATCGTGAAATAATCTTAATTACCCCCTGGAAACCCTCAAATTCCCCCCTCCCTAGGGGGGAATTCTCCATCGGTTGAGAACCACTGTTCTAGAGCGTCAGTATTTCTCATCTTTTTAGTTCACTGAATAATGAAACTGTAATGCATAATAATAATAATAATAGATGCAATGAGATATATGTGCTTACACTGTAATTATGCAATGTACCAGCAGGAATGGGAGACTTACATACATTCGTTACATATGTTGTATATATTTTTCACACAGAAAAAGGACCGAGATGACAGTTTCCAGATTGAATTAAAAGATGCTACTAACGGCGCTGTCATCGGAAAGCTTAACAGAACAATCGTCACAATTATTAGCGATGAAGGTAACATTCTCATACAAATATCACTCGTCATTGAAGACTCTTGGACGAATTCATATAACAGTATTCGCGACTTTTAATTAAGAAAGGTAACGTCCTCGTTTAGGTGTCACTTGTCATTGGAGGCTCTTGGAAGAATTCATACAACAGTAATCGCAACTTTTAATGAAGAAAAGTAATGTCCTCATTTAGGTGTCACTTGCCAATAAAGACCCATGTAAGAATTAATACAGCAGTAGTCGCAACTTTTAACAGATTCAGTGCCAAACAAAAAAGTAAGTTTTGACATGGATGGCTGAAAATGGGAAGTAGGGGTGTGTCACAGTTATGACTTAAACGTTGCTAATATGGTATCAGGCATGTTGTATTATAGCTAATATGGTATCAGGCATGTTGTATTATAGCGCAATGACAATATTTTGGTGATATAAAAGCTCGTGGCAGATACGCTAAGTCGCTTAAGACGATTAATCATCCCATGAAGAAAAGTAGTGTCCTCACCTAGATGTCATTTGCCAATAAAAACTCACGTAAGAATTAATACAACAGTAATAAAAATTATTAGGATGAGGGCAACATTCACATGTACATGCCACTTGCCATCAGAGACTCATGGACGAATTATTACATCGATCATTACTACTGTTAATGAAAAGAAGTAGCGTTCTCGTGTTCACTTTACTTACCAACAGAGACTCCTGAAAGAATTAATACACCAATCGTCACAAATTCACATGCATAAGTCATGAGTCATCAGAGATTCGAGAAAGAACAACGATCTTCACAATAGCTTTTTCTTCTTCTTCTTCTTCTTCTTCTTCTTCTTCTTCTTCTTCTTCTTCTTCTTCTTCTTCTTCTTCTTCTTCTTCTTCTTCTTCTTCTTCTTCTTCTTCTTCTTCCGTTCGCTTGAAATATATCTATAACTGCAATGTTGTCTTTTGTATGAATTTAACTGTATTTTTTAGTTCCCCCAGTGGTCCATGGAGTTTATTTTCCACTGTCGTCTCTCTGGGCCAGAAGGTTTGCCTAGACATGTTGTAATTACGGCAGTCTTGGAGTATTTGCTCTGCTGTCTGCGACGCCAATCCACATGTGCACATGGCTGATTCACCAATCTTGAATTTTGTATACAAGTGGTTGCGTAATCTATTGTGTTCTGTTCTGAGGCGCAGAATAATGACTTGTTCTGCTATGTCCATAACGTGGTAGTCGTCTTGAGCAGGTTTTGGTGGCTTTCTGACTGATTTGATCATTCTTTTATATTGGTGGTATGTAACGGGCACATCAGGCTGTTCTTCTTTGGCTCCTTCCTTAGCTAATCGATCAGCTCTCGTTTACTGGACCGCTAAGTTCAGAAAGTAGTGTCCTTAGTACTGGCAATTTCCCAGACAGGAACGCATCGGGTACTGATTTTACATCTGTCAATAGCACCACTGGTCTTGTACCATGGCTGGTATTTCGTAATTTCTCTGTCATAATAGCTAGTAATGAGAGCAACATTCACACACTCTGCCGCTTGTCAGAGATTCATGGAAGAAATTAACAAAACAATCGTCTCAGTTGTTAGTGATGACGTTAGTATTCTCATTCTATCGCCATCTTTCACTAGAGAGTCAAGCATCAATTAACTCGCAAAGGGCGTGATGATATGATGCAGGATTTTTTCTCTCTGAGTTTTAAGTTACTGTTGATTATTAAGACTCAATTATATCCAAAGTTTTGAAAACTTTACTGGCATTACAGTATAAGAGATCATGTTACTTGCATGTTTTATACGAGACTTCGCAATCAATCTCAGCATGTATTGACTGTCTGGGATTTACTAGGCTGTTTTAGTTCAGTAGTTTGCATTTGCTTTCAGAGCAACCAACGTCTCATTCCACTGAAATCCGTGCAGAGTGGTCTCCTTCCAAATCGCTTTCGGGTGATTTCGAACCCCCGACTCGTTTATCGGGAAATTATGAAACTGCGCGTTTCGTTATCCCTGAAGATAAAGATGCCGGTTGTAAGTGATAATATGAAGGACATATTTAAAATATATGAAAGGACAAATGGAAACTGTAGGAACCACCTGATTACATCTTATCACAGCAGACGTGGAGAACATTTTATCACATCCACGAAGAAACTGGCTGGAGCAGACTGCAACACTGATCATGTTCAACGTGTGGCAGATTTCATGGTAAAACGTGTAAGACAGTGATAAAAAGAGCGCGACCAACACATTTCAATGTGTGCAATATACCACTTGAAAGTAACATTTAAGTAAAACAAACAAATATGAGAGTAGTATGTCATGTTGTAATGGACTCGGTTTTGCGGTGGCAACCCCAGATTTTTTAAACTATATAAATAGTCTATCACCGCAAGCGAACCGTCATATTTTACGACCTCATTTTCAAAATATTGGCGCGTGTTTTCTTGGGTCTGGGTGACTACTTCCGGTTGTCCTGCTGACTACTTCCGGTCCATGGGTACTCCCTACCGACCGCCCCACCAACAGGTACCTCCGCCAGCCGCCTCCGCTTCCCCCGACCGCTTTCGAACCCATTCAAAGACACCGAGGCAAGACCCGGGCATGTGGAATACTTATATTGATAAGTAGACCAACTAGTCACCGGGCACCTGAGTTCGAGTCCCAGTGTGTGTGTGTGTGTATGTGTGTGTGTGTGTGTGGTGCGGTGTGTCGTGTGATCGAGTCCTAGTCATGTAGATACGGACACCTTCACTGAGGAGACCGAAATCAATATGACAGAGTGGAAAAAATGATTTATTCCATCACTCGAGTTACCCCAACTAGACCAAGTAATGAACTCGTCAATAAACATTTTTACAACTCTGCATGATAGGTAATTCGGTTGCCTAATCGGGTCCCTTGGCTCAACCAGAATTGTCGCCCCTTTTGCGTACTAACCTCCTCTGACCGCTAGATTTTACCTGCGTGGACAAGCAAACAGTAATGCTCCACCGAGCACGACCCGGGAGAAAGTTAATAGCCAAGGGCCAGCGCGTACTGATAAGCGGTAGGTAATACATGGAGATAATTACCTTTGACACGGTAGGCGAGTTGTGGTCATTAGAACTAAGGTCGCGTAGTAAATGCTGGCATGTACAGTTTTAAATTAGTAGTAGAATTAATACTGACAATGTGTGTACATGTATGTGCGTGTATGTACCGCCGAGTGCGTGTGTGTGTGCTATCAATTACAGGACATCGCAGTCACCCTCAGCATTCTGTGGAGCTTCAGGCTTCCTGAGGCAAGTTTGTAATTGTCGTTTTGAATGAACGACAGCCATGTCATGTGCGTTTGTGTGTGTGTGTGTGTGTGTGTGCCGCCGAGTATGTGTGTGTGTGTGCTATCAATTACAGGACATCGCAGTCGCCCTCAGCATTCTGTGGAGCTTCAGGCTTCCTGGGGCAAGTTTGCAATTGTCATCTTGAACGAACGACAGCCATGTCATATACGTGTGTGTATGTACATGCATGTGTGTGTGTGTGTGTGTGTGTGTGTGTGTGTGTGTGTGTGTGCTATTAATTACAGGACATCGCAGTCAACATCAGTATTCTATGGAGTGTCAGGCTTCCTGAGGGAAGTTTGCAATTGTCATTTTGAACGAACGGCAGCCATGTCATGTGTGCGTGTGTGTGTGTACATGCGTCTATGTGTGTGTGTGTGTGTGTGTGTGTGTGTGTATGTGTGTGTGCTATCAATTACAGGACATCGCAGTCAACCCCAACATTGTTTGGATGTTCGTGTGCCACCATGATTCACGAAAAAATCTATGCCTCGTGCTATAGTTATGTGTAATTCACGACCAAAGATATGCTTCGTACTATAACTTTGTGTCTAACTATTACATACTGCATTCAAGCTGTAATGCATTGCATTTACAAGACGTCGCAGTCAGCCTCAGCATTCGTGATTCCTGTGTAAGCTTGCCGTTGTCTTTCTAAACAACTGGCACGCATAATCTTCTGTAGTGTCTGTCATCAGGATTACCATCATCAGCATCACCCACACCAACAACAAAATCATTATCATCATCAGCAGCTCCAGCATCATATCATCATCATCATCATCATCATCATCATCATCATCATCATCATCATCATCATCATCATCATCATCATCTGACGGTGACCTCCTGGGTGACTCATCAAGGGGCGTGAGTGAACGTACGTGAACGAGTTCAGACATGTCTTTGGGGAAAACTGGAGGGTGACTCAGAGCGTACTGACAGCATAACGATACAGCCTAGACACTTGGGTAATGGTCACAGTCGATTAAATATGGCGATGCTTCCGGTCATATATCTAAGGTATACAATCGAAACACATGACTAAAACCAGTAAAGATGGCGTCGCACTCGATCACATGTGTAAGTGTACAACCACGTGGCTAAAACAAATCAAAATACTAGTATAATAAAGAGATATATGGTGCTAATCGCATATAACTGGAGTATTACTTGGCTGGCTGTGTCACCAATCAACACATGCACATGGCTGATTCATTAAGCCTGAATGTTTGTATACATGTGGCCTATTCTGAGATGCAGAATAATGACTTGTCCTGATCTGTCCATAACACGGTAGTCACCTTGAGCAAGTACTGTGGCTTTCTGTCTGACTTCGTCATCCATTTCTTTTGGTGGTATGTAACGGGTGGATCAGACTTATCTTATTGCACTCCTTCCGTAACCAATCGAGCAGCGCTGGCGTGTCTGGGTACTCGACTGCGGGATGACAACCATTGTATGGTGACCTTATGCATACTGCTAAGTTCAGAAAGTAGTATCCTTAGTACCGACAATGTCCCACAACGAGCTCCTCGAGCTCTGATTTTTGCATATGCCGATAGCAACTAATGATACAACCGAGACACGAGTGTAATGACCCACAAAATAGCCAAGAGGGGGAAATACATTCGTTCTGGTGCATGTGTGGTTGTGACAAGATCGCTTTGGGTAGTGCGAGTTAACCACACCCAAGGTGTCTCTAGCACTCCCATGTATTCTAACCCCAGGGGTTGGACAGGTAGATGCACTGTTTACTCTGTGGTTGACCTCGTATTATTTAATTATGTCTACAAGCCCCTCCAGATTCTAGACCCCCACTAACTATCTACTCCCGTGGAACAATGAACACTGAGGCATCGTCCGAGACCACACTCAATAATTATACAAAGAGTAAGTCAACATACACAAAGTTTATTCTACCCTTGAGAATATAGAACTGAAATGAACACCCTGATAGAATAATCTATTTACACAAATAGAGGATAGAGTAGAGACAGAATCAGAGATATGGTTACTTCATCATAAGACTGAGAAGTAGATTGGATGCAGATGTCCCGTCCAGTCGGTCCGCCACTCACCTGGCTTCCTTCCAGTGAGATGACTAGAACCTTGGAGACCACTCCGTCCCCAGAGCTTGGATCGACAACAAGAGAGTTACCCCTGGACCTCACTCAACTGGACGAACTGCAACCTCATCCCTTCCTAATGAGTCACTGCTAAGTTAATAAACATTTCTCTGTAAACAGCCTAGCTGGGAGACAATCCTCCTGGAGTTGACCCCAGTTACTCTTGACTTCAATGAATGTCTGTAGCCAATGACCAATCTAATGGTCCCTCATTAGTATCAAATACCCCTGGTTGGGTAATAGCCAATGACCAATCTAATGGTCCCTACGTCGCAGTACATTACCCCTGGTTGGGTAATAAGCCACTGACCAAGCTAATGGTCCCTAAATCATAGTACATTACCCCTGCTTGGGTAATCAGATAGTTCTGCTGATACTAGAGTACTACAAGAAAACACAGTTCAAAGTCTAAGTACAACATTAGAATCACACACCTATTTCATATGGAGACAACACTGTTCAGTCTGGACAATAATTAGTTGTCCGTTACCCCTTATAACACTTGACATTAGTCTCTATACGTAAGCTGGTGTAGGTCTCATCATGACCTGCCACTAAAGCTGGCGTAGGAGCAGTACAAGTTTATAGATTAATCTTTCCGACGTTTAGGTGGAACCACAATAGACTGTGTACAGTCTGGTGTCTCGTATCATTGAGCATGATTGCTCAGGTGGCTGAACTTCTCCTTGCTGAAATAGAGCATCTTCTAAGTCAGAAAAACCACACAAACCATCACATCCCACATGTGCACTTTCAGGGGACCGAAATCACTTGATGATAACCTTCACTCATGATGATGCACCCTGTCACATGGTGTGGTTTAGTCAGGCGAGGTAAGTAAAGGATTCTACCCTTCGCTGTGGTACACGAAGTGGTTTCAGGCAGACAACAAGTGTAGTCGACTGGTTCCTCAACAGGCAACTCCTGAAAGGAAGAGCGATCGGTGAGAGTATTCTGGCCCAAACATTGGTCCACATGCATCCTACCACTGACTACTCAACCCTCAGTCATGCTACTTAGTTATGCAAATAACTAAAGCATTATCTCTATATTGAGAGTAGTAAAGCATGGGTTTCTGTCAATGTCAGCTGGCCACAAAGAACAGCCCGTCAAATAGAGTAAGTAATCAGAATGACGAGTCTGATCGTATGTCTCACCTATCCCTAATCATCTACCAATTGTCGCTAACGTCACTAGTTAGAGTAATCAGTTATCATAGTTCTAAAATTAACAGAACTAAACATTAAGGTGAAGAGTCCCTGGACTCGTTCCTTACATTGGACATGTTCAATATTAAACATAATACTGATCACTGTACCATCCCACGGGATATAGGGATAATACATTATCACATCAAGTATTTACACACACCGTTCTGCTGGTGGGACCTCCTGCCCACCCTATAGCAAAACTCTTCTTATCAGACTCTTCCCTAGAGTCAAGAAGCCTTCTTGGTAAAACATGTTCCCCACATGTTCCAAGGGTTATGTTCCAGCTCTGCCCTTCCAAGTGGATTAGCCTTGGCCTGGACCGAACTTCATAGCTGGCCTGGTCTGCCAGCACCATACTTTCATAACTTGCTTTCCAAATCCCCATATCCCATATGTCCCCGTGTCTCATGCAACCTCCTTTTGTCCTTCCATACCACTAGCACCTCAGCACTCATTCGCACTTGTGCAAGCAGGAAGAACAGGACAGTAAAGACAAGAATTTAGAACGCATGTTGAACATCGCGACGGTCTGCATTGTGATCACGCGTCGAACCACTCGGCGTTCGGTATCGCTCCAAGAAGTATCACATAACATGACCTAATATATATACAGCATGACAACACATCACATATATATATATAGATATATATATAAATATATATATATATATATATATATATATATATATATATATATATATATATATATATATATATATAATATATATATATATATTATATATATATCATCACTGAAGACTTACCTTCTCACAGAATTCCAGTGTCCCACACAATGAATTCACTATTACATTATTACACAATAGTTACATCATTCACTGTGGTAAAGCACTAAGTTCTCTCTTTACTTAGCAGCTAAGCACAACACTGCCTGAATCTCCAACTACCAACTCACCTTGCTATCTAACAGTTCCTTCTAGCTTCAGCTACTGACTGACATAAGTCTACGTTCATATCATGCAAGATTAACTATGTCCTATTATAACACAGCAACATAGTATATGCAACGATTTGGCCACACATGGTAAATACAAGTTGAACACAAATCGCCAACATCACAGGCCTACATTTCAAGCCGGTAACTCACTACACACGCTTGTCAACAAACGCAACACACGGTCTAGTTTCAGCGACGTTATCGATCGGTTTCTCATTAGTGATGCAAAGACACCCGCATATTTAATGAGGTTAGAACGATTGCGTTTTGTGAACAATTACAAAGTTAAATTAATTGACCAAGTAGATACCTGAATGAGTAGAACCAGCCTCCAGTCAGCTACCGGAACTGTTCAAGGGCACATCTGCCGCATGTGATAACAGTCAGCCGCAACTTGGTTGAGGTGAGATGCTATACAAATGGCTTCACAGAGCCCTGCGTCTTCTCTCCGTGAGAGTCAGGAAGTGAATGCCTATTCTAGCCGCATTTCCCCAACGTGCAAATTCATGTGCACGAGAAATGAACGCTCCTTGAGAAAAGTCAACTTCTCGGACAACATTCATTCCACGCCTAGAATTTCTATATCTCTCTGCACGGGAATTCGCTGAAGCACCCGGCAACCCGGTACAGTCAAATCCCGGTGATTCGAGATGATTCTAGATGGAAAATTCCTATCGGCTTCCCTCAGTCTATTTATAACTTGGAAAGTCCCCGATGACACGCCAAAATAGTGCGGGATTCCGACGACAACAGACAGATGATCGCCGTTTAGTCACAGTGGTCGGCGATTGACGCGTCTAGAGATTGTCTGCTTCTGTCATCTGGTCGTTATATACACAGTCTTTGGCGTATTACTATTTAATCTGTCTCGAGACAACGTCGACGCGGTCGAGGGCAAGTTGTGGATCGCTCTTATAAGCAGCTGTCTGGGTTATATGCTACTAAACCCTAAAATATGAGCTTCTACGTGACATTACCGAGTAATGCTTCGCCGAACATGTTTCCCAAGAACACACCAGGTCACTATTTCGTCAAGTTACCGCAGACTATTGAGGTGAGTCAACATTTCGAAGTGGGTCTGGCAGAAATTCAATTCCCCAACTACTACTGCAATGTCGCTAGAGAATGAAGTATGGCTAAGATAATCCCACCAAACGGTAGAGTGATAAGAAAGGCGTGTCCCTCCGGGCCTGTACAGTTCACCATATGCGTTTATAGCTGCACTGAATCGACTAATGAAAGATGGGAAGGTGGACGATCAGCTCTGTGTTCTATTCCATTTCGACAATGCAACAAAGAAAGTCATTGTGAAAATACCCGAACCCGGGGTCACTATTACATTTAGTGAGAAGTTGCAAGAGATACTAGATACAATTGAAGGTGAAGGGGCGATAGACCTGAATAAAGACCTGCAAAATGTCTATGTATGCTGCGATCTCATTGCGGCGAGACCAGTCGGAGACGTCATAGTCCCACTACTAAGGACGGTTCCTATCATGAATCAGCGCTCGACCTCAGTGTTTCGCGCCTACGACAAACCTCACTATATACTGCTGAGTCGTTACTCCTTCGACACGGTGGAAATACTTCTAACCACTGATACGGGCACAAATGTCACATTCACTACCGGGACTTCAGTGCTGACGTTACATTTTCGAGTTCGGAAGAATCAGACCTAGAATAATGGTGAAATACGTGGCGTTACATCGAAATCCCAGACTGGGCGAAGACATGATGTGCCTGACACTTATGAAGAGTGGGAAATTTTGTTGTCCAGTGGTGAAAAGTTTGACCAAATTTCACCCAAACTTCTGAAAAGTAGGAAACTTTGTTAACCAAATGGCAAAAAAATTCCTACTTTTCATAGGTGTTGGATGAAATTTGTCCAAAAGTGTTCACATTTGGTTAACAAAGTTTACTACTTTTAATAAGTTTCGATAAACTTTGGCCAAACTTTTCACATCTGGATAACAAAATGTCCCACTTTTCACAAGTTTGGGTGAGATATTTATTTTTTGGTTGAACTTTGGCCCCAATTTTTCACATTTCGTCAACAAAATTTCCTACTTTTTATGGATTTGGTTGAAATTTGGCCAAACTTTTCACATTTTGGTTAACAAAATTTTCTACTTTTCATGAGTTTTGTTTGAAATTTGGCCAAACTTTACATATTTTGTTAACAAAATGAAGTTTGGGTGAAGTTTGGCCAAACTTTTCACCGCTGGACAACAAAATTTCCCACTTTTCACCAGTTTAGGTGAAATTTGACCAGTAAAATGACAACGTGATATATTTTTTCCCCTTTGGTTGAGGAATGTTCCTACTTTTTATAAGTTTGGCTGAAATTTGACTAAATTTTTCTTATTTTGTTAACGAAATTTCCGACTTTTCATAAGTTTTGCATGAAATATGTCTTCACTTGTCCAAACATTTTCACATTTGGTTAACAAAGTTGTCTACTTTTCATATGTTTGACTGAAATTTTTATAAGTTTGGTTTGAAATTTGGCTAACCTTTTCACATTTGGTTAACTCATTTTCTTACTTGGGCAAGATTTTTTTTTTTTTTTTTGCTATTTGGTTAACAAAGTTTCTTACTTATCATAAGTTCGGGTGAAATGTGGTCAAACTTTTCACATCTGGACAAAAAAATTTCCCACTTTTCATAAATTTTGGTGACAGTTGGCTAAACTTTTCACATTTGGTTAACAAATTTTCCTACTTTTTATAAGATTTGGTGAGCTTTTTATAAGTCTGATTGAAATGTAGCCAAAAGTTTTTCCCCTCTGGCTAGCAAATTTTATTACTTGGCCAAGATTTTTGCCATTTGGTTAACAAAGTTTCCTACTTTTTATCAGTTTGGGTGAAATTTGGTCAAACTTTTCACCCCTGGACAACAACATTTCCCACTTTTCATAAGTTTGGGTGACAGTTGGCCAAACTTTTCACGTTTGGTTAACAAAGTTTCCTACTTTTCATATGTTTGACTGAGATTTTTATAAGTTTGGTTTGAAATTCGGCTAACCTTTTCACATTTGGTTAACAAATTTTCCTACTTTTTATAAGATTGGGTGAGCTTTTTATAAGTCTGATTGAAATGTAGCCAAAATTTTCCCCCTCTGGCTAACAAATTGTCTTACTTGGCCAAGATTTTTGCCATTTGGTTAACAAAGTTTCCTACTCTTCATAAGTTTGGGTGAAATTTGGTCAAACTTTTCACCACTGAACAACAAAATTTCCCGCTCTTCATAAGTTTGGGTGAAAGTTGACCAAACTTTTCACATTTGGTTAACAAATGTTCCTACTTTTCATAAGTTTGACTGAGATTTTTATAAGTTTGGTTGAAATGTGACCAAAATTTTTCACTTTGATTAACAAATTTTCCTACTTTTCATAAGTTTGGGTGAGCTTTTTTATAAGTCTGGTTGAAATGTAGCCACAATTTTTCCCCTTTGGCTAACAAATTTTATTACTTGACCAAGATTTTTGCCCTTCATTCTCTCATCACATGACAACTATATACACCGTAAACACTAAAAAATTCAACAACCAAGACGTAATTATAATATATGCCTGTTTATTTTACAGTATTTCAGTACATTTTACAGTATTTCAGTACATTTTTCAAGAATAAAAATGCATAATGTCATTATACGAAATGGATGATGTGATATGAGGTGGTATACATAGTATCATCACATCATTTTATTTTCACATACAGAGCTATACACATTGTATGTTGTTTCTGGATTTCTTCACACCATTGCCTGAGTAGGTTGATTTTTTCGGTTGGTAGCCTGGTATGTACATGTCACTTAGCATGTAGTCATAAAACTGGTCTCCTGCTTGGTGGGCTGATATCTGAGTATTGAAGATAACCGAGGGATCAATAATCTGAGTATCGGGCACATCATGTCTTCGCCCAGTCTAGGATTTCGATGTAACGCCACGTATTTCACCATTATTCTAGGTCTGATCTCTTCCGAACTCGAAAATGTAACGTCAGCACTGAAGTCCCGGTAGTGAATGCGACCTTTGTACCCGTATCAGTGGTTAGAAGTATTTCCACCGTGTCGAAGGAGTAACGACTCAGCGGTATGTAGTGAGGTTTGTCGTAGGCGCGAAACACTGAGGTCGAGCGCTGATTCATGATAGGAACCGTCCTTAGTAGTGGGACCATTACGTCTCCGACTGGTCTCGCCGCAATGAGATCGCAGTATACGTAGACATTTTGCAGGTCTTTATTCAGGTCTATCGCCCCTTCACCTTCAATTGTATCTAGTATCTCTTGCAACTTCTCACTAAATGTAATAGTGGCCCCGGGTTCGAGTATTTTCACGATGACTTTCTTTGATGCATTGTCGAAATGGAATAGAACACAGAGCTGATCGTCCACCTTCCGATCTTTCATTAGTCGATTCAGTGCAGCTATAA
Organism: Cepaea nemoralis; assembly: GCA_014155875.1. Taxonomy (NCBI): domain Eukaryota; kingdom Metazoa; phylum Mollusca; class Gastropoda; order Stylommatophora; family Helicidae; genus Cepaea; species Cepaea nemoralis. The sequence continues at coordinate 26,825 of JACEFZ010025242.1, read as the reverse complement.
ACGCATCTGGTGAACTGTACAGGCCCGGGGGACACGCCTTTCTTATCACTCTACCGTTTGGTGGGATGTATCTTAGCCATACTTCATTCTCTAGCACATTGCAGTAGTAGTTGGGGAATTGAATTTCGGCCAGACCCACTTCGAAATGTTGACTCACCTCAATAGTCTGCGGTAACTTGACGAAATAGTGACCTGGTGTGTTCTTGGGAAACATGTTCGGCGAAGCATTACTCGGTAATATCACGTATATGCTCATATTTTAGGGTTTAGTAGCATATAACCCAGACAGCTGCTTAGAAGAGCGATCTACAACTTGTCCTCGACCGCGTCGACGTTGTCTCGAGACAGATTAAATAGTGATACGCCAATGACTGTGTATATAACGACCAGTTGACAGAAGAAGACAATCTCTAGTCGCGGCACTCGCCGACCACACATGCACCAGAACGAATTTCTTTCCCCCTCTGGGCTATTTTGTGGGTTAGTTTCCACGTTGGTTTCTTCCATTACCGCTGTTTTTGACCTACTGGGTCATTACACTCGTGTCTCGGTTGTATCATTAGTTGCTATTGGCAAATGCAAAAATCAGTGCTCGAGGCGCTCGTTGTGGGACATTATCGTTACTAAGGATACTACTTTCTGAACTTAGCAGTAGGCATAAGGCCACCATACAATGGTTGTCATCCCACTGTCGAGTACCCAGACACGCCAGCGCTGCTCGATTGGTTACGGAAGGAGTGCAATAAGATAAGCCTGATCCACCCGTTACATACCACCAAAAGAAGTGAATGACGAAGTCAGCCAGAATGCCACAGTACTTGCTCAAGGTGACTACCGTGTTATGGACAGATCAGGACAAGTCATTATTCTGCATCTCAGAATAGGCCACATGTATACAAACATTCAGGCTTAATGAATCAGCCATGTGCATGTGTTGATTGGTGACGCAGCCAGCCGAGCACATACTCCAGTTATATGCGATTAGCACCATATATCTCTTTATTATACTAGTATTTTGATCGGGTTTAGCCACGTGGTTGTATACTTACACATGCGATCGAGTGCGACGCCATCTTTACCGGTCTTAGTCATGCATTTCGATTGTATACCTTAGAACAGGGGTGGGCAAACTTTTTTTTGCATAGGGCCGCATTGACAAATGTAAAGCTATTGGCGGGCCACATGTATGTATGTATGTATGTATGTATGTATGTATGTAGGTAGGTAGGTAGGTAGGTAGGTAGGTAGGTAGGTAGGTTGGTAGGTTGGTAGGTATGTATGTATGTATATATATATATATATATATATATATATATATATATATATATATATATATATATATATATATATATATATAGTTTAGAGATAGATGACATTTTTGCCACTTATTCTTTGGGGTGTAGAGATAGATCAGGTCTTAGTCAGATATGACTGAGCTACCGTATGACAGTAGACGATACTACCTGCTTTCTGTCAGCGCCGAATGTTGGGCGGCGCTTACCAAACCCGACACCCCACATTGTGCCAACGGCTTCGGGCGGAAGAGCGCATATGGGAGGGCATAGCCTTATCCTGGTGCGAGGAAATGCAACCCAAAGACAAAATAAGTCATGGCAGGGCAGACCAGGCCCTAAGCCTTGGTTGGCAGCTGGTCTAGGATCGAAGCTCCGACAGGCGGACAGTTAGAGCATTGCTTTGCTGATCCGGCAGCTTCTGCAGCTTGTCTTGTTCCAGATTATAGGTGTCAACTTTCCTCTGGAGTGAACTAGGCAGGCCGAGAGAGGGATCATGCTGCATGGGCAACACATGGTTTCTTTATTTTAGCCCAGGCTTTGTGCTATGGAGAGGCAATAACTCCATCCCTGGTCTTAACCGGTCTCGGAATCAAAGCGAGAGGCAACTGTTACGGGTTATAAGTCCTTGTCAGTTGGCGTAGACATGTGGCGCCACGCGTTGCCTCTGACGGTGGGAGACACCTACAGGTGTCACTGATCAGCTACCGCCCGCCTCAAGCTGGGCAGCCCCCAGCCAATTGGGTGCTGATCCGCCACAGCCTGCCTGCTTCAATGGGTGCTTGGGGCTAGGACAAAATCTGAATCGCAGGCTGTAAAACCAATGCACCAGGTACTAATAAAAAGAATAGAAACCTCAAGCTACGGCTTGCAACCTGGAACGTGAGAACCATGTGTCCAGGATTTTCCACTGACTTGACAAATATTGACGATGTGAGAAAAACGGCTGTGATTGATGCTGAACTCAATCGTCTTAACATTGATATTGCTGGCCTGCAGGAGACTCGCCTCGCTGAGGAAGGGTCACTCAGGGAAAACAATTACACCTTTTTTTGGAAGGGAAGAGGGCAGGCAGAAAAAAGGCAACATGGTGTGGGCTTTGCAGTGAAGAATTCGCTACTGGGAATGATTGATATCCCAGCTGGGGGTAATGAAAGATTATTATCACTGCGCTTGGCAACCTCTTGTGGATCTACCACCATTCTCACTGCATATGCACCGACACTCGCTTCCTCTGATGATGTGAAGGATACGTTCTATGAGCAGCTAGACTCTGCGATCAAGGCAGTTCCAAAATCCGACTACATTTATATGCTCGGTGATTTCAATGCTCGTGTGGGCAAGGACTCGAGTTCATGGCCAGTGTGCCTTGGAAAATACAACATCGGTCGCATGAATGATAATGGGCAAAGGCTGCTGGAGCATTGCACTAGAAATGACCTATGTATTACAAACTCCTTTTTTAAAACAAAAGAGATGCATAAGGTCACATGGAAACATCCAAGATCCAGCCATTGGCATCAGCTGGACTTCATTATCACACGGAGACAACATCTGAACCATACATCATTAACTCGAAGTTACCACAGTGCTGACTGTGATACAGATCATTCTTTGGTTGTTGCAAGGGTTAGACTGAGACCAAAGAGAATCTACACAGCTAAACACAAGTCTAGCCCCAGGATTAATATTACTAACACTCACGATCCTGGAAAGTGCTTTGAATTTCAACAGCAACTTGAAGACGCTTTCAATGATACATCAGAAAATTGTATAGTAAATGATAAATGGAGTAAACTTAAGGAAACTATTTATAAAACAGCGGTAGGGGTTTACGGCACTGTGGATCATAAGAGGCAGGACTGGTTTGCGGCAAACAGCCAGATACTGCAGCCCTTGATTGATAAAAAGAAGATAGCTCTCTTAAGAAACAAGGAAAGACCAACGCGTAACACTCTGAGTGAGCTGAAGCAAGCGAGGAAGGATGTACAAAAGGCTGCCAGGCAGTGTGCGAATGACTATTGGATCAAGTTATGTGAGTCCATTCAAATCGCAAGTGATAAGGGAAACATCAGAAGCATGTATGAAGGGATAAAGAAAGCCTGTGGTCCAATGATCAAAAGAAGTGCACCGCTGAAAACCTTGACTGGAGAAATCATCACTGATAAGAAACAGCAGATGGATAGATGGGTCGAGCACTATTTAGAGCTTTACTCAAGTGAGACCAAGCTAGCGGATGATGCCCTCAACGCCATAGAGGCCCTGCCAACTCTTGACCACCTGGACACACTTCCCACTATAACAGAAGTTAAGTGTGCTATAAATGAGCTTGCATCTGGCAAGGCTCCAGGTAAGGATGGGATTCCAATAGAGGTAATCAGGAGTGGGCAAGACACACTCGCTCTACAGATCCACCAGCTAATAGAGCTATGCTGGCGAGAAGGACAAGTCCCACAGGATTTCAAAGATTCAAACATCATAACGCTGTACAAGAACAAGGGAGATCGGAGCGACTGTAACAACTATAGGGGTATCTCACTTCTGTGTATTGTTGGGAAAGTATTTGCCAGAATTGTCCTGCACAGATTTCAAGTCCTGGGAGATCAAGTCTACCCCGAATCACAGTGCGGCTTCCGTCAGAACCGGTCTACCATTGATATGATATTCTCATTGCGACAGATGCAAGAAAAATGCCGGGAACAAAATCAGCCACTGTTTATTGCCTTCATCGACCTCACAAAGGCATTCGATTAGGTCAGTCGTGAGGGTCTGTTCAAAGCACTAAAGAAGATTGGCTGCCCACCAACTCTTCTGTCCATTGTGGAATCGTTCCACACAGGCATGAAGGGTATAATCAAGTTTGATGGCTCAACTTCAGAAGAGTTTGAAATCAAGAGTGGAGTTAAGCAAGGTTGTGTACTAGCCCCCACCCTCTTTGGGATATACTTTTCACTTCTACTGAAATATGCCTTTCGTGATCAGGATGACGGTATATACATTCACTCACGCTCAGATGGTGGCCTCTATAATGCTCAGAGATTGAAGGCCAAGACCAAAATTAGCAGGGTACTAATCAGAGAGTTGCTTTTTGCGGATGATGCTGCGATTACGACCCACTCTGAGGAAGAATTACAACATCTACTATCTGCATTCTCCAATGCTTGTTCTGAATTTGGTTTAACAATTAACAAAAAGAAGACACAGATTATGTCACAAGGTGCACATGGTGTACCATCAATCTTTATTGACGACGCCGAACTGGAGATAGTAGACCATTTTACATATCTAGGATCAGAGGTAAATAGCAAATTATCCCTCGATCAGGAAATCATCATCAGGATTGGCAAGGCAGCAACAACAATGAACATGTTAGCAAAAAGAGTCTGGGAGAACAGGAAGCTTACTGCCAAAACAAAAGTCCTCGTCTACCAAGCCTGTGTCCTTAGTACTCTTCTTTATGGCAGTGAAACCTGGACAACTTACTCACGCCAAGAGAAACGTTTAAACAGCTTTCATATGCGGTGTCTGCGAAGAATACTTGGTATTAAGTGGCAAGACAAAATCACAAATACTGAAGTATTGGAAAGATCAGGTTGTGTGACGGTGTATTCCATGCTCAGTCTTCGTAGACTTAGATGGATAGGACACGTTAGGAGGATGGATGATGGTAGAATACCAAAGGACATCTTTTTTGGTGAATTACAGATGGGTAGGAGATCTCAGGGTCGGCCTCTACTACGATACAAAGATGTGTGTAAGCGGGACATGATTGATACAGGCATTGATAATGCACATTGGGAGCACGTCGCCGCTGAACGTGTTGCATGGAGGGCAACTATCAAAAATGGAATAAAGACAAAGGAGAAAATGATTGCAGATAAAGCACACACAGAGCGTGAGAGACGTAAGATGGTGCAAAATGGTGGAAGTGACCATGTTTTCACATGCACCTACTGTGGGCAAACATTTGCAGCAAGAATTGGCCTTACCAGCCACACTCGCCACCGCCATGGATCGTAGTTATTAAGCCTTTTTGAAGCACAATGTACCAAACTATCGTCTGTCAAGACGGAAAGGTGCCAATGTAATATATATATATATATATATATATATATATATATATATATATATATATATATATATATATATATATATATATATATATATATATATATATATATATTGTATAAAATGTCCATTTTGCTTACAGCAACCTATCACAATAAGTAATTATTAATTATTTATAGGTTATTAAGCAGTATAAATAGATAATGATTACAATGTTATTTTACCTATATACTTATACATTATATTTGACAGTATGGACAAAACCTTTTACTAATTTGTTAACAAGATTTTACAACATGTTATTATAACAAATATTCTTTATTATCTATCAATGGCTTTAATTTAGACACAAACCGACTACACTGTCACTATAATTGTTGATTTCTAATGAGATGTATGTAACTGCTTGCACTTTTTGACAATATTCTTGAAATCTGGAGCAAGTTTACTTGTTGAAATTCGCATGACAGCATGCAAGTTGCAGTCCGACAATAAAGACCTACTCTTAGATTTGTTGATCTTCAAGGAAGAGAATGCTTGTTCGCAAATGTATGTTGATCCAAACAATGATAAAAGTTTAGCTGCAAAGTTTTTCAAGTTGGAAATGATTCTTGTCATAAAGATCCATATAAATCCAGCAAACCATCTGACTTGAATTTCTCTTTCAGGTCATGATCTGCTTCTAAGTCAAGCAGCTCCAATTGTATATCCGCTGTGGCTGTATCAGCTTCTGCACTGAAAGGGGAACTGAGAATATTGAACTGTGGCTCTACGTTCTTGAAATCTTGGAATCTCCATCCAAATTCTTCAATCAGTGCATCTAATTGGGCTTTGTACTTTTCAGTCATTTCACCAGAAATGGTTTCTTGTTTCAGCAAAGGGAAGTGACAAAATCTTTTTCACTTGCTTGTCTGGAGTACAGTGAGAGTTTTGCCTGAAATGATTTTACATGTACATACAATTCATGTGCGAACACACCATTGCCCTGAAGTTTGTCAATTCAGTTCATTTAACTTTTCCATAATTTCATATGGCAAACATAAAGTCTAAATTCCACTCTTTATTGACAATATTAGTATTAAAGTCACATTCAATGCCCTTCATCTCTAGGAACATCACTATTTCTTCTCTGAGTTCCCACACTCGCCTCAACACCTTGCCGACACTCAGCCATCGAACGCTGGTGTGGTACAGGACATCGGATTGTTCAGTTTCCAAATCGTCAAGTAATGCCTTGAACTGTATGTGATTAAGTCCTCTTGATCTGATGAGGTTGATGACACTGACAACTGGGTCAATAACATGCTTGATATTCAAAACAGTTTTTCACAGACTTTCTTGATGAATCACACAGTGAAGTGGTAATAATGTGTGGTCTGGATATTCTGCTTTAATCTTATCACTTATCAACTTTACCAGACCTACATTTTTTCCAGTCAAAGCACGAGCTCCGTCAGTTGTAACACTTGTCATCTTGTTCCGAACTAACCCAGTTCTTTCAATACAGTTAGTAAAAGCATTGAATATATCATGGCCTGTGGTTGTGTCTTTGAGTGACTCAACACTCAATAACTCTTCAGTGAGTTTAAAAGAAGTGTTTATTCCACGTATAAATATCAATAATTGGGCAGTATCATGTACATCGGTACTCTCATCCAATGCAAGAGACTACCACAAAAATTGTTTACTTGCATCTTGAAGTGTATGCATAACATTGTCACTTATCTTATCAACACGTCTGACCACAGTTCTGGATAAAGAAATGTTGTCAGATCTGTTTTTTTTTTTTTTTGTTTTGTCTTCTGGACACATAATGTTTGCTGCATCTAGCAAACATTCCTTGATGAACTCGCCATCAGAAAATGGCTTGTTCTGTTTTACAATTCTGTGGGACAGCACAAGACTAGCTTCAGTTGCAGCATCTTGAATTCAAGACTGTTTAGTGAAAACAGTTTGCTGTTTCTCCAAACTTTTTCACCAACTCAAGGCATTTCCTTTCCCTCCCTTCGGTTGTTAAATTGTATCCGAAATCGGAATATTTTGTTTGATAATGTCTTTTTAAATTGTACTCCTTGAAGACAGCCACTGACTCACGACACAGCAAGCAAACTGATTTGCTACCAACTTTTATAAAACAGTACTTAGTTGTCCATTCATAATTAAAAACACGGCATTCATCTTCAATCTTACATTTGTTATTGACACTCATTTTTTAAATAAAATTCGAACAGTTAGAACTGTACAAAACTTTAAAACGGAAATGAAACAAAACCTACTTCCGGCTGTATGTGAAAATAAAATATTCGGAAAACAAGTAGTAAACTCAGAATAAATTTCAGAAATATATCAAGACTACAACAACAAATAAATTAATTTGAATATTGTAAATGTGGAAATAATTTAAAACAGCAAAAGACATTTAAATTTAATATTTTCTTGCAAAATAAATCATTTTATTCACCGGAGAAATATATGTTTTTCATAAAATCATCCTTATTAAATTTTTCATGTCGATAAATATTTCTCTATATAAAAATCGATAAATTCGCATTTTACCATAACATGGTTCCAAATGTTGCTCTATGTAGCCAGGGGCCGGGTTGGGGTGAGCGCCCAACCTTACATAAATACCCTAATGGCTCGTGCATTCATCACCTATGCAGCAGAAGTCCAACTTCTGGCCTTCTCGTGGCGGAACTGTTTTAACTAACAGGAGAAGGGGCGGCGGCGAGTCACTGGCGCCGAGAAATATACAGAACGCTTTAGATGTGTATGCTCGTACGTGCATGCGCAGACATGTGTGTGCGTGCCTATACACCTAAACTCGAGTAAGACCACAGTCTGCTCTAGCAAAGGAAAGGTGCTGAATAAAGAGGCAACCAGCGAGGAGGCGCACCACAGAAATCAGGATGCCACCAATCACGCGCAATGAAATATGTCGACTACGGCTAAATGTTACGGTGCTCGCCCTACTTTGGACCCCCAGGCAGGTGCAGTGCCGGGCCATATGCCTCGAAAGAGTCCGACCACAACTACTGGAGGTCCTTCTCAGATGTCCTGTGGAGCCAGGGGACCTGAGAATAGAGCGTCTGGCCATACCAAACAAAGACTAAAACTAATGCACTGGAATGCGGAGGGATTCAGCAACAAAACAATAGAACTAGAAAACATCTTGGACCAAGAAAAGGTAAGCGTATGTTGCTTGCAAGAAACTCACCTCAACGAAAACGAAATGATGTCTTGGAAATTGCCAGTATTAAGGACACTACTTTCTGAACTTAGCAGCCAGCATAAGGTCACCATACAGTGGATACCATCCCACTGTGGAGTACCCGGAAACGACAGAACTGATCGATTGGCTAAGGAAGGAGCAAAAGAAGAACAGCCTGATGTGCCCGTTACCACCAAAAGAAAAGAATGATCAAATCAGTCAGAAAGCCACCAAAACCAGCTCAAGACGACTACCACGTTATGGACAGACCAGAACAAGTCATTATTCTGCTCCTCAGAACAAGACACAATAGATTGCGCAACCACATGTATACAAGATTCAAGATTGGTGAATCAGCCATGTGCACGTGTGGATTATCGTCGCAGACAGCAGAGCATATACTCAAAGACTGCCCAAATTACAACATGTCTAGGATAACCTTCTGGCCAAGAGAGACGGCAGTGGAAGATAAACTCTATGGACTGCTGAGTGAACTAAAAAGGACAGTTAAATTCACACAAGAGGCAACATTGCATTTATAGTATTTAAGGCGAACGAAAGAAGAAGAAGAAGAAGAAGAAGAAGAAGAAGAAGAAGAAGAAGAAGAAGAAGAAGAAGAAGAAGAAGAAGAAGAAGAAGAAGAAGAAGAAGAAGAGGAAGCATTACACTACGAAGGCCAAGGACTGTTTACAAAAATTGATAATTAGAAAGAAATCTTATCAAAAATGTTGAAACAATCATAACGGTACATGAAATTCTTTAAAATTCAACAAAATAACTTACAAACAAAGTAAAAATTATTATTCCTAAATGCCCTCGCGGGCCGCATAAAACCAGATGGCGGGCCGCTTGCGGCCCGCGGGCCGTAGTTTGCCCACCCCTGGCCTAGGTGATAGGAATGAGAGAGATGACGATTAACAGGCGAAGTGAGTAGGACAAAACCTGGTCTGGCACAATCAGGGCCTGCGTGCACTTATTTTCGCACTGGCGAAAGGCCGTGCAAGCTTATGGGGCTTATGTTGACAAATATTACAAATAGTTCTTCCCCCCCCCCCCCCCCCCATTCTTTCTCTCTCTCTCTCTCTCTCTCTCTCTCTCTCTCTCTCTCTCTCTCTCTCTCTCTCTCTCTCTCTCTCTCTCTCTCTCTCTCTCTCTCTCTCTCTCTCTCTCTCTCTGCTAAATGCTGGTGCAATTACATTTGCTTAGAGAATATTTCAAATATCATAATAACATGATAGTAATGCCTTGATTGATCACTACACTTATGTTCAAGCATTCAGCGGAATTTTTTTTTTCGCATATCCTATTTACATCGCTGTCAACAACAGCATTTTACCGCTGTTGTTGATGTCTTTGCAAGATTACGCAGAGTATTTTGCATTGCTTACTGAGCGACAATCTCAGATACCCCTGTAAGTAACCAACGCAACCCGATTCCCTACCGAATCTCGCGCAGCTGTTTCCCCACACGTGGATATACGGGATTACGGATAAAATCGTTAACACCTTCGCCAGGGAGACCGGCTCTGCAGAATTGCTAGATATCTAAAAGAAAAACACCCCGACAAACAAAATTGATGGTCCTTCATTATTATTCTGATGATCATATTGTTCTTCTCTTGTATCATCATAAAGGTCTTTCACATTATCTGACCACGCATGTAAAATCTGATCTTTTTCTATTATGATTTTGCCATCTTTGGTTTTTAGGCAACCTGTTGATGTGTGTGTTCTTTTGTTAGTGATGTCATTAATTCTTGTGTGCATTAATTTGGTATTCTGGGTGTTGTGTTGGTTTTCAATTTCCTTGCAATTTTCCTCAAGCCATGTTTCTTTTGCCTCTTTGCATAGCTTATAATTTTCCTGTGAATCTCTTCGTATATTTCCTTGTTATTTTTGTTATTTCTTCTTATTTCCATGAGTTTTAAGATGTCTTCCATCATCCATTTCTTGCGTCCTATTATCTTTATTTTTGGGATTATCATTGTTGTTAGTGCAGCTTCTTGACTGATTTCTTTTATATTTCCAATTGGTCACTGACGTCTTGAAATAATATTTCCATATCGGACAATGCATCGAATCTGTTCTTTACCTCTACGTTGAATTTATCTTTTATCTCCTCACTCTTCAGTGCCTGTAGATCAAATTTTGCGTTTCTATTTGTATATTTGACTTTCTTTAAGTTTATATGTAAATTCTTCTTCTTCTTCTTCAGCGTTCCGAGCCATTGAGGTTCTTTGCTGCAGATACAATCCGTCTCCATTCGTCTCTCTGGTTGACCTTCTCTTGCCAGTCGCTGATTCCAAGTGCTTGTAGGTCTGTATATATATATTATCTCTCCACCGTCTTCTTGGTCTACCTTATATGTAAATTGCCTAAGATTAATCTATGGTTGCATTAGCAGTCTGCGCATGGTAGGGGGACATAAACATCTAATATTGATACAAGGGAAATTACTAGAATTTGAAAATGAAAATGGTATACCTAAGTATAATACCAAAAACTAACATTAAAATCTTTTATTTTCTTTGAGAAATAAAACAATCAATACAGCAGTCAAATATTTGCAATGGCGAGAAGAAAGCTATTAAAATGTTTATACAACATTTGTTTAATCTTTATTTACTTACATTTTATGACCAACATTTTCAATTTTATGTTTATGTTTAATTCTTAAAACTGTACTTTTAATGATATATCTGTTGTCTTACAGGTTTCTCCCCTCTGTGGGGAAACAACATTTTTTTACTGGCCTCTTAAGGCCACCCACAATTTAGAGACAATTTACTTACATTAACGGCGAAAGACCTTGGAAGTCTATGGGGTTTATGTTGATAAATATGTTTAGAAGAAATGTCATTTATGTTTGTAAATTTCATTCAATTTGAACAAGTAGTTCTCTCTCTCTCTCTCTCTCTCTCTCTCTCTCTCTCTCTCTCTCTCTCTCTCTCTCTCTCTCTCTCTCTCTCTCTCTCTCTCTCTCTCTCTCTCTCCCAAATGCTGGTGCAATTACGTTTGCTTAGAGAATATTTAAAATATAATAGCATGATAGTAATGCCTTGATGGGTGCCTCCTTCCCTCCACTAGCCTACGGGACACCCTTGGGCAAGGTGGAGTACCCGTTTAGCCCCCCGATCAGGGTTACGTGAAGCCATGGGTGCAGGTGGTGGATGAAGTTGAGAAGCAGCCGACAGATAGTTGTAGGTTATGGTCTCCAGTTTCACGACGGTAGGCAGAGGATCTCTTTTTTGGGAGACATTGGCTACGGTCATCGACCAGTATGGTCACTGCTAGGAAGGAAAGCAATGGCAAACTACCTTCTTTACAGATACCAAGAATATTATGTACTGCAGTCTTATCGATAATCAGAGAAACAGCGTAAATGGGTGCTCCATAGGAGCAGCCTCGCCCGGTAGGGGTAGTCATGTGCACCAGGTGATTCCAGACCGTCATCAGGCGACTGGGTGCAAAATAATATCAACATTGAAAGTAGGAACTTGGAATGTAAGAACTATGAGTGGGGATGGGAAATTTGATAACATTAAGAATGAAATGAGAAGATTAAATATTAACCTGTTAGGTATATGTGAGACCAGATGGACAGGAATGGGCATTATGACATCTGAGGAATATAGAATAATCTATTCTGGTGGAGAGAAACAACAGCGAGGAGTAGCAATTATAATGGATACAGAGAGAGCAAAATCGATCAAAGGATATTGGACTGTATCAGACAGAGTGTTACTGGTGAAGTTGAGTGGAAGACCTTTTGATGTCAACGTCATACAAGTTTATGCACCAACAGCAGACAGTAGTGATGACAGCATTGATGAATTTTATAGTGATTTAGAGAAAGCCTTCAAGAAATGCAAGAATTCTGAAGTAGCTATCATAATGGGTGACTTGAATGCCAAAGTTGGAAATCAACAGGACGGATGCATACTGGGCAAGTATGGACTAGGGCAGGGGTGGGCAAACGTTTTGTGCGTAGGGCCGCATTGACAAATGTAAAGCTATTGGCGGGCCGCATGTATGTATATATATATATATATATATATATATATATATATATATATATATATATATATATATATATATATATATATATATATATATATAAATGTCCATTTTGCTTACAGCAACCTATCACAATAAGTAATTATTAATTATTTATAGTTTATTAAGCAGTATAAATAAATAATGATTGCAGTGTTATTTTACTTATATACTTATACATTATATTTGACAATATGGACAAAAACTTTTACTAATTTGTTAACAAGATTTTACAACATGTTATTATAACAAATATTCTTTATTATCTATCAATGGCTTTAATTTAGACACAAACCGACTACACTGTCACTATAATTGTTGATTTCTAATGAGATGTATGTAACTGCTTGCACTTTTTGACAATATTCTTGAAATATGGAGAATGTTTACTTGTTGAAATTCGCATGACAGCATGCAAGTTGCAGTCCGACAATAAAGACCTATTCTTAGATTTGTTGATCTTCAAGGAAGAGAATGCTTGTTCGCAAATGTATGTTGATCCAAACAATGATAAAAGTTTAGCTGCAAAGTTTTTCAAGATGGGAAATGATTCTTGTCATAAAGATCCATAGAAATCCAGCAAACCATCTGACTTGAATTTCTCTTTCAGGTCATGATCTGCTTCTAAGTCAAGCAGCTCCAACTGTATATCCTCTGTGGCTGTATCAGCTTCTGCACTGAAAGGGGAACTGAGAATATTGAACTGTGGCTCTACGTTCTTGGAATCTCCATCCAAATTCTTCAATCAGTGCATCTAATTGGGCTTTGTACTTTTCAGTCATTTCACCAGAAATGGTTTCTTGTTTCAGCAAAGGGAAGTGACAAAATCTTTTTTCACTTGCTTGTCTGGAGTACAGTGAGAGTTTTGCCTGAAATGATTTTACATGTACATACAATTCATGTGCGAACACACCATTGCCCTGAAGTTTGTCAATTCAGTTCATTTAACTTTTCCATAATTTCAATGGCAAACATAAAGTCTAAATTCCACTCTTTATTGACAATATTAGTATTAAAGTCACATTCAATGCCCTTCATCTCTAGGAACATCACTGTCAGGTTCTTGCATATAACAATGAATAAGGCTCGTATGACCTAACACATGTGAGACAAACACAGTCACGGAATGATTTGACGTGACACACTGCAACACTAAGTTAAACACTTTATTTACACTTCTCACGCAACACAATCAAATCCGGCATCTCGCCATTACAATATCGATATCACAATACAATTAGTCAATGAATCAACACAATGGATACTCTCAGAGACCTATACCACAGCCGCAGTCTCCTATTCTCTCACAAGAGTTACTATCAATCGGCATTCAGTCACAGCAGTCATACACGCTTCTCTCAGAACCCGTCCGTACTGTCCGGCGATCCCAAGCCTGTCTGCCATTCCCTGCTCTGAGCACTTGCCATGTGGGATGGAGTCCCTGCGGGAACTTCGTGCGTCACGCCTGTACTGGCTTGACCGCTGTCTGGTTAGTCCTGCTCACATGCGAACTTGTGGACAGGTAAATGGTATTCGCCTGGCGCCGGTAATGACGCCACGGCACAACTACAGGGGAGATTATGACACTCTCAACGCCATCCATTCATGAAAGGTGAAACCTTTCATGTGAGTTCTGTAAATTTGGGTTAATATTTTAACCCTGTCAGAATCTTCCCATTAGTTGTCATCTGACTTGACTTAGGTGTCATTGCAATACGTAGGCATTGCAAGTTATATCTACACACTCTCATATGATGTCAAGAAGTAACACCTTTCAAGTACAATCCTCTCGATGGATTATCACGTCAGTTGCAATATGAGACAGTCAGACCGGTAGCACCAGCGACCCACGCAACTACCTCGCAACCAATAAACAAAAATGACAAAAACGTCCGAAAACGTCAGGTTAAACTGTGAGCCGTCCCGATATGAGACGACTCCAACATTTGAGTCCCACCAGACTTGGTAGGAACATATCATGTTGGTCTACAACTTCGGCAATCTCTTCCATACCTAGCTGATGTCATCTTGGAGTGTTGACAATCTGGCAATACGAAGGTGGTTTTTATATCTTACACATTACCACTTATTAGCATTTGTTTCCCTTTGGTGTAATCTGTGAAAAAATTTAAAATTCATGGGAGATAATTTTAACATCTTTTCAAAACAATAAATTACATTTGTTACTTTATTTCTAATCGTCATAAATTGATGCTTCTTTACAATAGTGAACTAGATGTCGCTATTGTGAACAAGTTACTCAAGTTATGATTCTCAGATCACACTAAATGAAAAATCCTCACACACAATTCGTGTATTGTAAATTCACGTTCACAAAGTGTCTTACATTCGTCAATTCTTTGTGAACATTTGTTTGTAGTCTGCTAACTTTTTGAATCAATTTCTAAATTAACGGAAGTACACACACCGCTGATGTAATCGGATGTTATTAACACAGTGTTCTTACGCATGGATGTTGTAACAATGGTCGGAATACACAGTTATTAGAAACAGCTGGTGAGTTCAATATTTCGTTGGAAACTATGGATTAACATGTTCTGCAGGAATTTAAGTGTCACAGTTTCTTTCACACGGATTAAAATACATCGGAACATCTCCGGTTGGCAGGTACCACGGATACATCATATCGTTCAAATGAAGTAAGTTCTGAACTCGTGTGGCACTGTTTGTTCCTATTCATAATATTTACAATAAATAATGTTCCCTTTCTAACACATTCTACATATGTATACACCATAATTATCGCACTAATTATAAAATAATAACTATATTTACAATGGGACCACGTCCCTATCACATATTTCACAGCTTATCTGAAAAACTTTCATTAATGGCTGTGTGATTTGAGTGCTCTGACACATTGCACTAAGACGTAGTTAGGCTACTGGGTGTCGTCGGGACAACGAGATAAAAGATCAGCTAGTGTATTCTGCTTGCCCGGAATATGTTTGACATCGAAACTGTAGTCTTGGAGCAACAGCGACCACCGTGCAATCATGTGGTTGTAGGAGCTCCCGATGTGATGATTGTTAACGGACTATTGTCGGTTTCAACTACTGCATGTTTCCAAGGTAGAAAAATTTGGTAGTGCTACTGTAACCGCATTACGCACTGGCTACGGAGCTCGTGTCAGCTGTTAATCTGAAAATAATATCAAAATATGAATCTTATAAGAATGTGGTTATTAGACAAATATGCTAATACTTTTGAAAATGCAGGTCTTAGGCATTCGCTTGTGCACAATTTTGTTTGGTTATTATGTTAGTAAAATAATCGGTCACTGTGGCAAAATTTGGTATACTGTCTGTAATAATTTTGGCAGACATAGAACAATTCGTAATTCTTTCTTTCTTGCTACGATGTTATTGTCAGTCGTGACAAAGCCATTCTAAATTTTATAAACAACGAATGAAGTTTCTTAATAGGCTTTGTCAACTTTTTGTTGGTTTGACTGTCAGTTTGTGTTGTCTGCTGTGGTCATGTTACGTGGTCTGTCGTTGTCTGTTGAAGTCACATGAAGTCTTGTCATCTGTGTTAGTGTCTTGTAGCAGTTGTCTGCAACTGTCGGTCTCTGTTTGAGTCAGATTAGGATATATTGATATGTCTTGCAACTTGTTGGTCGTGTCAAGTGATGGTGTAGGTATTTCGTCGGTCTCATCGTTGTTTTCCTGGTTAACTATCGATGTGCTGGCTGCTGTCTCGTCTTGGTCTTCGTTTCTGTTGTAGTATGGTTTTGGCATGTTGATGTGGAATATTTTATGTTTGTCTTTGATTGCAATTTCATAGTCAACAGTCGAGATCTGTCTTAGTACCTTGAATGGTCCTTGCCATGAGTCTGTCAGTAAATGTCGGTCGCTAGGTAGAAGAAGTAGAACGTCCTGTCCAGGTGTAAGTGTTATCGTCCTATTTCCTCTGTTTGTGTACTGTCTGTAAATAGCACCAAATTGTTTAAGTGCTTCTTTGGCTATGATACAAGATCTCATTATCCTTACATGTTACATGTTCATATGATGATATGGATTTATGTACGGGTGCAGTTTCAGTTAATATGGAATGGTATATATACAATGGGCCGTATGGTTTGGCACCATACACAAGTTCAAATGGTGAGAAACCTGTTCTAAAATGAGGTACTTCGCGATATGCAAATAATATGGCAGGCAAATAGGTATCCCAGTCTTCAGGATGTTCCTGGGTGACTTTAGAAAGCATATGCTTAAGATCCCCATTAATTTTTTTCTCCAATTCCCGTTGAGTGAGGATGGTAGGGCTATTGAAACATTGCTTCACCCCTAACATTTTGGTAAAAGCTTGAGTGGCTGCAGCTATAAACTGACGTCCTCGGTCTCAGAGGATAGTGTCAGGAAACCCTACTCTCTGAAATATGTGGAAGAAAACTTCCATCACATCTTCGGCAGTTATGTTCTTAAGTGGAATAGCTTCAGGCCAGTGGCTACATAGATCAATTATTGTAATTATGAATCTATTTCCTCTAGATGTTACATGGTTTAGAGGACCTACAATGTCGACAGGGATCTTTTCAAAGGGTCTACTAGCTAAATCTGTAACCTGTAATTCAGCTTGTGGGTGTTTACCCTTTTTGACCAGTTTTTGGCAGATGTCATAAGTTCTGCAATATTGTTTAGTATCATTACAGAATTTTGGCCAATAAAACTGGGTCAACAATCTAGATCTAGTCTTCGAATAAGCCATATGCCCTGTGAAAGGTGTATCGTGTGCAAGATTGTGGCGAAGTGGTCAAGCCGTTTGACTCGTGCTCCGAAGGTTGTGGGTTCGATTCCGGGCCGCACCCTTCGGTTTACGAGTTAAATGTTTCGGAGACTCCTGTGGGTCGTCGCTAAAAGCTGCGGATTACGTGCTTTGTGCGACGCTTTCCGTGCTGTGGAAAGAGACCGAGCCATATGGGATAAAAACCCGGTGTAATGAAGTCGACCCTGTCGACTTTTAAGCGACTTTTTAAAGATGTAAGGCTTGTTTGCGGTATTCGATTGGCAACACCGTTTGCTCTGTGGTGCTGGTACCTCTGGTATAGTACCTTGTAAGGATGCAATCTTTTAGAGCAAAATGCCATCTCGCATTCTTAGTCAAACTTGGCTTTTGGCCTATAAGATTAAAATATTTGTGCAATGATGGATCAGCCTTTTGGGCTGTTATAAAGTTCTCCCTCATGGTTTTAGGAGGTACTAACACTGGGCTTAGCATTTCTATTGCCTCAGTTTGATCGATTTGCTCTTGCACTCTCGCAGCAGATCTAGTTACTGCGTTAACATTTTCAATAACATGACATGGTGGTGAAACATTTAGATCAATGGATTCATGTGATGATATTACTGAATTAGCAAACATGCATTCAATCGATGATAGCACATTCTCAACAATGCAATTGGTTGGAGATGATGTTACGTTATCATAAGTCCATTTGGCAACAGTTGTTATGGTGTTATGAGGCATATCATTCACCTCGGGAAGGTTACCAACAATAATATCGCAACATGGATTGGACAATGCTGCACATTTGACCTTTCCTGTGAGGAATGGGGTGTCAATATATGCTCATGCAAGTGGATATTTCTCGATGTTACCTGAGAAAGTTCTGCATGTTACATTTTTGCCTGTATAATCTGTAGGCAATATGAAATCTCTTTTTAAACCGATAAGAATGCTTACGCTGTCTCGTAGGACTGTAGCAGACTTGCCATTCACATATCCTTGGTGGATGTTAATCTTGCCTTTGGAGTCTATCACCAAATTAGCTTCTTCATTGGCAATAGGTATTGAGTGGCCGCATGTTAATAGGTCATCTTCATGGAACTGATCACAGATGGTACACTTTTCGAGATTAAATACATCAATGGCCTGTGCTGAGTTCACAGGATGATTTTCAACTTGTTCCTCATCTGAGGAAGAGCTATCAAACAAGGCTGCATTAGCCTTCCTAGTCATCTGTCTACCTTTACAAGAATGGCGCCAGTGGCCGTACGCTTTGCAAAGGAAGCATTTGGTTAGCCGTTTATAGCTCTTTCGATCCTTCTCTTGTTTATCTATGTAGTTTTGCAGGTATGTAAGGTATGCTGGATTTTTTATCACACATATCAATCTGATTGTGTGGCAGCTGGCAAAATCTACATTGGTGGTATTTCTCAGTAGTAGGCTTAAATGATCTTTGCCTATTGTAGGGATCTGATCTTGATTTGTCATAGGTAGCAGCTGCTACAAAATTTATGTCAGTCAACACACTAGAAAAACATTGTTTGTTGGCTGTAAAATAAGCCGAACCACGTTTCTCTATCTGTTGTACATTCTCACACTCACACTCTTGCAGGAACTTAGAAAATGGTGGTGGAAGAGATGAGATGATTTTATCTCTGAGGATGAGATCTTTCAATTTATTAAAGCCGTTGTTAACTTTGGCTGTAGACAGTCCATTTATTGAATATATCCTGTACTACAGAAATGTAGTCAGAGAACGTTTGTGTAGGTTTTGGAGCTACTTTACTGAATTGTTCTCTGTAGCCTGCTTCATCTAACAGGACATTTGACATAATTTTTGACTTAATGTAACGATAATCTTTCCTAAGATCTTTAGGGATGGTCTCTATCACTTTCAGAGGTTCCCCTGATAAACTTCTCATGTATATGATGTTCCATTCAGTCTCTTGGATAATGGTCCATTAAAGTTTCAAAGTTCTGGGTGAAGGCTGCTGTGCAGTCACCCGTGGTATAATTTCTTACGATCCCTTGGTACATTTTGTACTGATTCTCTTTCTCAAGTCTTTCTGACTTTCTAGACTCTTTGTCTACAGCTGTCTCAGCTTCTAGCTGTTTAATTTTCAGCTGCAGTTCGAGTTCGTCCTTCTTGGTTCGAGCATTAATTTTAAGCTCTTCTCGTTTACTCTGAGCTAAGATCTCGGCTTTCTTTATCTCCGCATCAGCCTCTGCCTGTTTGGTTTTTGCAGTCAATTCTAATTCTGCCTTTTTAGCCTCGGCCTCTAGTTCTGCCTGTTTAGTTTTGGCAGCTCTTTCAGCAGCTCTTTCTTCGCGTTCCCTACCTTTTTCCTGGAGGTGCTCTGAGTATTTTGCGTCACTCCATTTTGTCAACTCATCACCAGTTAACTTTAACCTTAAACCCATTTCGATGAAATCATTTAAAGTGGACATGATGGAATGTTTCAATGACAATAACTGTTTACATAAAAAATTTAGTTATACGTTGTTATTAGATTGAACAATTTATACAGTATTTCTGAAATTACAGCGCGTGCCTAAAATTGCATACAAAAGTATATGAAAAAGATAATACTTAGGTGCTCTTGAGAACTGGAGAATGGTGGATAACTGGACCAGAGACTGTAGGGTCGTTTCTGCCTGGAAAAATGACCTCTACTGATAACGGTTTCGGGTGACACACAAAAACCTGTTACTTTTGGAGGAAGAAAATATTAGGATCTGTGTTTTTATGAGGTGTATGCGTGGCAACTAAGTTTTATAGGTTTGTATGCCGTCAAGTATTATTGTTGGTTGTAATGTCGTCCGTTCAACAAATTCAACAACTTCCTTTCTGTCCAGAACTTTCCACTTACGCACGCTTTCTATGCTACACAAATACTTTCACGAGGATAAGCTAGCCATATTCTCTATGGTTCAATCACTACAGACTAGTTATTCACGTACACACACCACGTTCAAATCCATAAAGGACGAGTTTTCCACTTTCATACACTTATTTTATACACAGTTCAAAGCCGGACGAGCCTCCACGTTCACACATGTCAGGTTCTTACATATAACAATGAATGAGGCTCGTATGACCTAACTAATGTGAGACAAACACAGTCACGGAATGATTTGATGTGACACATTGCAACACTAAGTTAAACATTTTATTTACACTTCTCACGCAACACAATCAGATCCGGCATCTCGCCATTACAATATCGATATCACAATACAATTAATCAATGAATCAACACAATGGATACACTCACAGACCTATACCACAGTCGCACAGTCACCTATTCTCACAAAAGAGTTACTATCAATCGGCATTCAGACACAGCAGTCATACACGCTTCTCTCAGACCCGTCCGTACTGTCCGGTGATCCCAAGCCTGTCTGCCGTTCCCCGCTCTGAGCACTTGCCATGTGGGATGGAGTCCCTGTGGGATCTTCGTGCGTCACGCCTGTACTGGCTTGACCGCTGTCTGGTTAGTCCTGCTCACATGCGAACCTGTGGACAGGTAAATGGTATTCGCCTGGCGCCGGTAATGACGCCACGGCACAACTACAGGGGAGATTATGACAATCAATATTTCTTCCCTGAGTTCCCACACTCGCCTCAACATCTTGCCGAGACTCAGCTATCGAACACTTGTGTGGTACAAGACATCGGATTGTTCAGTTTCCAAATCGTCTAGTAATGCCTTCAACTGTATGTGATTAAGTCCTCTTGATCTGATGAGGTTTATGACACTGACAACTGGGTCAATAACATGCTTGAAATTCAAAACAGTTTTTCACATACTGTCTTGATGAATCACACAGTGAAGTGGTAACAATGTATGGTCTGGATATTCTGCTTTAATCTTATCACTTATCAACTTTACCAGACCTACATTTTTTTCCAGTCAAAGCACGAGCACCGTCAGTTGTAATACTTGCCATCTTGTTCCGTACTAACCCAGTTCTTTCAATACAGTTAGTAAAAGCATTGAATATATCATGGCCTGTGGTTGTGTCTTTGAGTGACTCAACACTCAATAGCTCTTCAGTGAGTTTGAAAGAAGTGTTTATTCCACGTATAAATATCAATAATTGGGCAGTATCATGTACATCGGTACTCTCATCCAATGAAAGAGACTACCACAAAAATTGTTTACTTGCATCTTGAAGTTTATGCATAACATTGTCACTTATCTTATCAACACGTCTGACCACAGTTCTCCTGGGTAAAGTAATGTTGTCAGATATGTTATTTTTTTTTTTTTTTTTTTTTGGTGTGTTCTGGACATATAATGTTTGCTGCATCTAGCAAACATTCCTTGATGAACTCGCCATCAGAAAATGGCTTGTTCTGTTTTACAATTCTGTATGCCAGGCCATATATCTCGAAAGAGTCCAACCACAACTACTGGAGGTCCTTCTCAAATGTCCTGTGGAGCCAGGGGACCTGAGAATAGAGCGTCTGGTCATACCAAACAAAGACTAAAACTAATGCACTGGAATGCGGAGGGATTCAGCAACAAAACAATAGAACTAGAAAACATCTTGGACCAAGAACAGTTAAGCGTATGTTGCTTGCAAGAAACTCACCTCAACGAAAACGAAATGATGTCTTGGAAATTGCCAGTATTAAGGACACTACTTTCTGAACTTAGCAGCCAGCATAAGATCACCATACAGTGGATACCATCCCACTGTGGAGTACCCGGAAACGACAGAACTGATCGATTGGCTAAGGAAGGAGCAAAAGAAGAACAGCCTGATGTGCCCGTTACCACCAAAAGAAAAGAATGATCACATCAGTCAGAAAGCCACCAAAACCAGCTCAAGACGACTACCACGTTATGGACAGACCAGAACAAGTCATTATTCTGCTCCACAGAACAAAACACAATATATTGCGCTACCACATGTATACAAGATCAAGATTGGTGAATCAGCCATGTGCATGTGTGGTTTATGGTCGCAGACAGCAGAGCACATACTCAAAGACTGCCTAAATTACAACATGTCTAGGATAACCTTCTGGCCAAGAGAGACGGCAGTGGAAGATAAACTCTATGGACTGCTGAGTGAACTAAAAAGGACAGTTAAATTCACACAAGAGGCAACATTGGAATTTATAGTATTTAAGGCGAACGAAAGAAGAAGAAGAAGAAGAAGAAGAAGAAGAAGAAGAAGAAGAAGAAGAAGAAGAAGAAGAAGAAGAAGAAGAAGAAGCATTACACTACGAAGGCCAAGGACTGTTTACAAAAATTGATAATTAGAAAGAAATCTTATCAAAAATGTTGAAACAATCATAACGGTACATGAAATTCTTTAAAATTCAACAAAATAACATACAAACAAAGTAAAAATTATTATTCCTAAATGCCCTCGCGGGCCGCATAAAACCAGGTGGCGGGCCGTAGTTTGCCCACCCCTGGCCTAAGTGATAGGAATGAGAGAGATGATGATTAACAGGCGAAGTGAGTAGGACAAAACCTGGTCTGGCACAACCAGGGCCTGCGTGCACCTATTTTCGCACTGGCGAAAGGCCGTGCAAGCTTATGGGGCTTATGTTGACAAATATTACAAATAGTTCCCCCCCCCCATTATTTCACTCTCTCTCTCTCTCTCTCTCTCTCTCTCTCTCTCTCTCTCTCTCTCTCTCTCTCTCTCTCTCTCTCTCTCTCTCTCTCTCTCTCTCTCTCTCTCTCTCTCTCTCTCTCTCTCTCTCTCTCTCTCTCTCTCTCTCTCTCTTCTCTGCTAAACGCTGGTGCAATTACATTTGCTTAGAGAATATTTCAAATATCATAATAACATGATAGTAATGCCTCGATTGATCACAAACTTACGTTCAAGCATTCAGCGGAATTATTTTTTTTCGCATATCCTATTTACATCGCTGTCAACAACAGCATTTTACCGCTGTTGTTGATGTCTTTGCAAGATTACGCAGAGTATTTTGCATTGCTTACTGAGCGACAATCTCAGATACCCCTGTAAGTAACCAACGCAACCCGATTCCCTACCGAATCTCGCGCAGCTGTTTCCCCACACGTGGATTACGGGATTACGGATAAAATCGTTAACACCTTCGCCAGGGAGACCGGCTCTGCAGAATTGCTAGATATCTAAAAGAAAAACACCCCGACAAACAAAACTTGATGGTCCTTCATTATTATTACTGATGATCATATTGTTCTTCTCTTGTATCATCATAAAGGTCTTTCACATTATCTGACCACGCATGTAAAATCTGATCTTTTTCTATTATGATTTTGCCATCTTTGGTTTTTAGGCAACCTGTTGATGTGTGTGTTCTTTTGTTAGTGATGTCATTAATTCTTGTGTGCATTAATTTGGTATTCTGGGTGTTGTGTTGGTTTTCAATTTCCTTGCAATTTTCCTTAAGCCATGTTTCTTTTGCCTCTTTGCATAGCTTATAATTTTCTTGTGAATCTCTTCGTATATTTCCTTGTTATTTTTGTTATTTCTTCCTATTTCCATGAGTTTTAAGATGTCTTCCATCATCCATTTCTTGCGTCCTATTATCTTTATTTTTGGGATTATCATTGTTGTTAGTGCAGCTTCTTGACTGATTTCTTTTATATTTCCAATTGGTCACTGACGTCTTGAAATAATATTTCCATATCGGACAATGCATCGAATCTGTTCTTTACCTCTACGTTGAATTTATCTTTTATCTACTCACTCTTCAGTGCCTGTAGATAAAATTTTGCGTTTCTATTTGTATATTTGACTTTCTTTAAGTTTATATGTAAATTCTTCTTCTTCTTCAGCGTTCCGAGCCATTGAGGTTCTTTGCTGCAGATACAATCCGTCTCCATTCGTCTCTCTGGTTGACCTTCTCTTGCCAGTCGCTGATTCCAAGTGCTTGTAGGTCTGTATATATATTATCTCTCCACCGTCTTCTTGGTCTACCTTATATGTAAATTGCCTAAGATTAATCTATGGTTGCATTAGCAGTCTGCGCATGGTAGGGGGACATAAACATCTAATATTGATACAAGGGAAATTACTAGAATTTGAAAATGAAAATGGTATACTTAAGTATAATACCAAAAACTAACATTAAAATCTTTTATTTTCTTTGAGAAATAAAACAATCAATACCGCAGTCAAATACTTGCAACGGCGAGAAGAAAGCTATTAAAATGTTTATACAACATTTGTTTAATCTTTAATTACTTACATTTTATGCCTAACATTTTCAATTTTATGTTTATGTTTAATTCTTAAAACTGTACTTTTAATGATAACATGGTCTCGGCAACTCAAACAGTTTCCCCTCTGTGGGGAAACAACATTTTTTTCCTGGCCTCTTAAGGCCACCCACAATTTAGAGACAATTTACTTACATTAACGGCGAAAGACTTTGGAAGTCTATGGGGTTTATATTAATAAATATGGTTAGAAGAAATGTCATTTATGTTTGTAAATTTCATTCAATTTGAACAAGTAGCTCTCTCTCTCTCTCTCTCTCTCTCTCTCTCTCTCTCTCTCTCTCTCTCTCTCTCTCTCTCTCTCTCTCTCTCTCTCTCTCTCTCTCTCTCCCAAATGCTGGTGCAATTACGTTTGCTTAGAGAATATTTAAAATATAATAGCATGATAGTTATGCCTTGATGGGTGCCTCCTTCCCTCCACTACCCTACGGGACACCCTTGGGCAAGGTGGAGTACCCGTTTAGCCCCTCGATCAGGGTTACGTGAAGCCATGGGTGCAGGTGGTGGATGAAGTTGAGAAGCAGCCGACAGATGGTTATGGTCTCCAGTTTCACGACGGTAGGCAGAGGATCTCTTTTTTGGGAGACATTGGCTACGGTCATCGACCAGTATGGTCACTGCTAGGAAGGAAAGCAATGGCAAACTACCTTCTTTACAGATGCCAAGAATATCATAGTACTGCAGTCTTATCGATAATCAGAGAAACAGCGTAAATGGGTGCTCCATAGGAGCAGCCTCGCCCGGTAAGGGGTAGTCATGTGCACCAGGTGATTCCAGACTCGTCATCAGGCGACTGGGTGCAAAATAATATCAACATTGAAAGTAGGAACTTGGAATGTAAGAACTATGAGTGGGGATGGGAAATTTGATAACATTAAGAATGAAATGAGAAGATTAAATATTAACCTGTTAGGTATATGTGAGACCAGATGGACAGGAATGGGCATTATGACATCTGAGGAATATAGAATAATCTATTCTGGTGGAGAGAAACAACAGCGAGGAGTAGCAATTATAATGGATACAGAGAGAGCAAAATCGATCAAAGGATATTGGACTGTATCAGACAGAGTGTTACTGGTGAAGTTGAGTGGAAGACCTTTTGATGTCAACGTCATACAAGTTTATGCACCAACAGCAGACAGTAGTGATGACAGCATTGATGAATTTTATAGTGATTTAGAGAAAGCCTTCAAGAAATGCAAGAATTCTGAAGTAGCTATCATAATGGGTGACTTGAATGCCAAAGTTGGAAATCAACAGGACGGATGCATACTGGGCAAGTATGGACTAGGGCAGGGGTGGGCAAACGTTTTGTGCGTAGGGCCGCATTGACAAATGTAAAGCTATTGGCGGGCCGCATGTATGTATATATATATATATATATATATATATATATATATATATATATATATATATATATATATATATATATATATATATATATATATATATATATATATTGTATAAAATGTCCATTTTGCTTACAGCAACCTATCACAATAAGTAATTATTAATTATTTATAGGTTATTAATCAGTATAAATAAATAATGATTGCAGTGTTATTTTACTTATATACTTATACATTATATTTGACAATATGGACAAAAACTTTTACTAATTTGTTAACAAGATTTTACAACATGTTATTATAACAAATATTCTTTATTATCTATCAATGGCTTTAATTTAGACACAAACCGACTACACTGTCACTACAGTTGTTGATTTCTAATGAGATGTATGTAACTGCTTGCACTTTTTGACAATATTCTTGAAATATGGAGAATGTTTACTTGTTGAAATTCGCATGACAGCATGCAAGTTGCAGTCCGACAATAAAGACCTACTTCTTAGATTTGTTGATCTTCAAGGAAGAGAATGCTTGTTCGCAAATGTATGTTGATCCAAACAATGATAAAAGTTTAGCTGCAAAGTTTTTCAAGATGGGAAATGATTCTTGTCTATAAAGATCCATAGAAATCCAGCAAACCATCTGACTTGAATTTCTCTTTCAGGTCATGATCTGCTTCTAAGTCAAGCAGCTCCAACTGTATATCCTCTGTGGCTGTATCAGCTTCTGCACTGAAAGGGGAACTGAGAATATTGAACTGTGGCTCTACGTTCTTGAAATCTTGGAATCTCCATCCAAATTCTTCAATCAGTGCATCTAATTGGGCTTTGTACTTTTCAGTCATTTCACCAAA
>JACEFZ010025241.1:179374-201476 GCA_014155875.1 Cepaea nemoralis | reverse complement strand
TCCTCAGTCCTAGTGCCTTTCTCTCCTGTCCTGTGCATTCTCACTCGGCCCTGAGGTGCCTTTCTCTCCCGGCCCTGTGCCTTCTCTCCTCGGCCCTGGTGCCTTTTCTCTCTCTTGCCCTGGTGCCTTTCTCTCCTTGGCCCTGGTGCCTTTCTCTCCTCGTCCTGGTGCCTTTATCTCCTTGGCCCTGGTGCTTTCTCTCCTCGGCCTGGTGCCTTTCTCTCCTGGTCCTGGTGCCTTTCTCTCCTGGTTCCTGGTGCTTTCTCTCCTCAGTCCTAGTGACTTTCTCACCTCGGTACCTGGTGCCTTTCTCTCCTCGGCCCTGGTGCCTTTCTCTCCTCGGCCCTGGTGCCATTTCTCTCCTCGGCCCTGGTGCATCTTCTCTCCTCGGACCCTGTGCATTTCTCTCCTCGGCCTGGTGCCTCAATTGGTCAAATCACCCTAGCCACTTCACTCCCAGAGACATTCTTGTACATATTTTAAGCCGGGTTGACCTGTTAGGTCATTTTAGAAAATCCGCTGATGCAAATCTGAACCTACAAACCCGGGCTGACAGGCAAGCATCTAGTCTCTATGCTACCTTGGCCTCCCTGTCCAAGATCCTAGTAAACCCCTTCTCTCCTCTCTCTCCCCATTCTACACTGCTACATACGGCGTCGTGAAGTATTTGATTTTGTTTTTAAAAAAATGTATTTGCATGTTCTGTTCAGATGTCACATCACCCCAGCGATTATTAACGGTGTTGTGATTTACTTGGCAATAGTTTATGTTCATGTGGGTGACATTACTTCGAACGATTAACTCTCATACCGGTGAAGCTCAGTGTTCGCGCGGCTGCTTCTATGTGTACGCAGCTGATTTGAACAAACTCTACTCTTAGTCCGAATTGTGAAACGACGTTCACTGACTGTAAGGGACAGACAGCGGCTTGCATGAAAAGCCACAAAGTCTGATGTTTTTTGTATTTGTTTTCAGTTGCAAGATGGCACAGACAGCAGGCTGGGGCGTGATGGGTCCCATCGCAGCGGTGAAACCGAGGGATACTTTCATTGCTGATTTAGTTGTGGGCTTAGCCACTGGACAGGTAATCTCTTCATCTTTCTGTTATGTTGTCACACTCAGCCACTGTGTGTTGCCGGGGCCCATAAGGGAAGCAAAGAATAGCAACACTGTAGCCTACCACACATGTCGTAAGAGGCGACTAAGGAGGATTGATGGTTCCGTCGCCCTGCTACTGAGTGAGTGCGTGGTGCGACACTGTGAGCTGTGAGTTTCATGTGAAATGCTTTTGAATCTGTCCGAGGTTTTTTGGAACGTGACTGCATGTTCGGAACGATTGCAGATGGCTATGTCCCAGAGTTGACCGGTTTTTGCCTTATGCAGAAATGCGTGGCTGCTGGGCTTCTGGTTGACTGCCACTGCCATCGACGATGAACTGTATTTCGTGGACTCTGTGGGTGAACATCTAGGAAACATCCAGATGGGAAAATGACAGCCGATTCCATCAGAAATGAACTGGGTGTTTTGTGGGGGGGCTATTGTGTTGACATTCTGGCAGCGGCATTATGCACAGTGTATCTGTGCGGGCTGTTGTTTGTTGAGGCTCCTGTCTTTTCCACTTTTCACATTGGGCAGTGAGGAGTGTTTTGTGTGATATTCACTGGCACAGGAATGGAGCATAATGGGGACGACCCGTTGCTGTGAAGTTGGAACTGCGACTAACTAACTAACTAACTAACTCAGCCACTGGACAGGTAATCTCTTCATCTTTCTGTTATGTTGTCACACTCAGCCACCGGACAGGTAATCTCTTCATCTTTCTGTTATGTTGTCACACTCAGTCACAGGACAGGTACTGTTATGTTGCCACACTCAGTCACTGGACAGGTACTGTTATGGTGCCACACTCAGTCACTGGACAGGTACTGTTATGTTGTCACACTCAGCCACTGGACAGGTAATCTCTTCATCTTTCTGTTATGTTGTCACACTCAGCCACTGGACAGGTAATCTCTTCATCTTTCTGTGTTGTCACACTCAGTCACTGGACAGGTAATCTCTTCATCTTTCTGTTATATTGTCACACTCAGTCACTGGACAGGTAATCTCTTCATCTTTCTGTGTTGTCACACTCAGTCACTGGACAGGTAATCTCTTCATCTTTCTGTTATGTTGCCACACTCAGTCACAGGACAGGTACTGTTATGTTGCCACACTCAGTCACAGGACAGGTACTGTTATGTTGCCACACTCAGTCACTGGACAGGTACTGTTATGTTGCCACACTCAGCCACAGGTCAGGTACTGTTATGTTGTCACACTCAGCCACTGGACAGGTAATCTCTTCATCTTTCTGTTATGTTGTCACACTCAGCCACTGGACAGGTAATCTCTTCATCTTTCTGTGTTGTCACACTCAGCCACTGGACAGGTAATCTCTTCATCTTTCTGTGTTGTCACACTCAGCCACTGGACAGGTAATCTCTTCATCTTTCTGTTATGTTGTCACACTCAGCCACTGGACAGGTAATCTCTTCATCTTTCTGTGTTGTCACACTCAGCCACTGGACAGGTAATCTCTTCATCTTTCTGTTATGTTGTCACACTCAGCCACTGGACAGGTAATCTCTTCATCTTCCTATTATGTTGTCACACTCAGCCACCAGACAGGTAATCTCTTCATCTTTCTGTGTTGTCACACTCAGCCACTGGACAGGTAATCTCTTCATCTTTCTGTGTTGTCACACTCAGCCACTGGACAGGTAATCTCTTCATCTTTCTGTATTGTCACACTCAGCCACTGGACAGGTAATCTCTTCATCTTTCTGTTATGTTGTCACACTCAGCCACTGGACAGGTAATCTCTTCATCTTTCTGTTATGTTGTCACACTCAGCCACTGGACAGGTAATCTCTTCATCTTTCTGTGTTGTCACACTCAGCCACTGGACAGGTATTCTCTTCATCTTTCTGTGTTGTCACACTCAGCCACTGGACAGGTAATCTCTTCATCTTTCTGTTATGTTGTCACACTCAGCCATTGGACAGGTAATCTCTTCATCTTTCTGTTGTCACACTCAGCTACAGGACAGGTAATCTCTTCATCTTTCTGTTATGTTGTCACACTCGGCCACTGTACAGGTAATCTCTTCATCTTTCTGTTGTGTTGTCACACTCAGCCACTGGACAGGTAATCTCTTCATCTTTCTGTTATGTTGTCACACTCAGCCACTGGACAGGTAATCTCTTCATCTTTCTGTTGTCACACTCAGCCACTGGACAGGTAATCTCTTCATCTTTCTGTTGTCACACTCAGCCACTGGACAGGTAATCTCTTCATCTTTCTGTTATGTTGTCACGCTCGACATCCCTACATGTTGAACATTACCTTGCGTGCTCAGTCCTCCGATGCAGCAGCCATCTCAAAGCATCTCTGCCTACTATTCCTATGATGTGTTGGTTATATTTTATTTCTTACCTTCAAAGACAACAACAACATTTTTGGCCAGGCTTCACTATCAGGTCGTGTTGTCTAATGCATCCTCTAGTCTCTACTTCTTTTCTCTACTTGTATGATCGCCAAACACCATATGTATATTTATTTATGAACTGTCTTGGTGGCCTCAAAGGGTTCCCCAACTGATATTTGTATGTGCTGTGTTGAGTGTGTAACCCTAAGTGCTCCGTTCTAGTCCTAACTCAAGCCTGAGTCCGAAGAATCTCAGCTCAGGTGCACGAACTCTGTAGCACCGGTGAGGATCTGGAACCTACTTTGGTGAGTAGATTTGTAACGTCGAATTTTGCTACAGGCAGTGCCGTTCGGGCTGCTCTTTTTCGATTTCCACTCCAAGGCAAACAATACACATGGGCGTCCGGTCTCTCTCTACCCGAGACCAGGGTAAATTTGTGTACTAGAAGTCCATGTGACATAATCCTGGCCCTCACCGGGGCTTGAACCCAGGACCTCCAGCACTGAGGCGGACACCATACCTCGAGACCACTCAGGTCCTTCCCCCCCCCCCACCCCACACCCCCCCCCCCCCCCCCCCCACCCCTAATGATGTACTTAGTTACATCCTATTATGCCTCTCCACAGATATGAAGTACAAGCACTGGTCTTTCAAACAATGCTGATTTCTGGGTGTGGAGGGGAGTTGACCACTGCAACTCAAGCCACCGTGGAGATGGTGTTTTGATAGGAAAAGATCTGCACAAACTTGAATACAATAGATGCAAGCCAAGCGTGGAGATGGTGTTTTGATAGGAAAATATCTACAACAACTTGAATACAATAGATTCAAGCCACTGTGGAGATGTGTTTTGATAGGAAAATATCTGCACAAACTTGAATACAATAGATGCAAGCCACTGTGGAGATGGTGTTTTTGATAGGAAAATATCTACACAAACTTGAATACAATAGATGCAAGCCACTGTGGAGATGGTGTTTTGATAGGAAAATATCTACACAAACTTGAATACAATAGATGCAAGCCACTGTGGAGATGGTGTTTTGATAGGAAAATATCTACACAAACTTGAATACAATAGATCAAGCCACCATGGAGATGGTGTTTTGTTAGGAAAATATCTACACAAACCTGACTACAATAGATGCCAAACCCTTTTCAGTGCTGAAATGATTTGAACACGAATGCATTAGACTGAGTAATGCTCAATCTTCCAGAAAATCACCAATCAACCAACCTTATTTAGGTCTATGTGGAATACAGGGTGAAGCCGCCACATTAGTTTTCCAAATAATAAGTTTATGGGTCGTCACAAAGCTAGATTTAGCACGGAGTGGCATGCTAGAAACACTTACTGTTTGGACTGATAAAAACCTCACATCACTTGACATCTTGATGATAAATGTGGCTTGTTTTTCTGTTTCAGATAAAGACCGGAGCCCCTTGCCGCTCAGAACGACTAGCAAAATACAACCAGCTGTTGAGAATTGAGGAAGAGCTAGGCAGTGCCGCTAAATTTGCCGGCAAAAACTTCAAAAATCCTCAGTAATGTTTCAGAATGTCAACATTTGGCTAACGATTCCTGTTAAATTTGATTTTTCAAGATTTATGTTTAATTTTGTTCCCAGTTTCAAGTTTATATGATAGATAAGAACTTTCTTTTAATTTCAAAGTGATACTTACTTGCTTTCTAATGAGCTTTAGAATTTCTTACACAAGACATTATGTTTTAATTTATCAAATTTATACATATTTGATGTGAAGTTTAGAAATGTTTTATATAAAATTTGGTTAATTCATAAGAACGATTTGATGACATTTGCTAAAGTATATTAAATAATATATAATGTATAACAAATAATGTATAAAAAATAGTATATTATATAAAAAGTATATAAGTGGAATAGAGGCCTATTCATAAGAACTGGATGTAAATTTTGCATCCTTCATCAGTATTATGGCCAGCGGTCCTCTCTGGCCGAGGGGTCTACAGCTACTTTTCTCCAGTACTATCCCGTTTTATCACGAAGGCTCTCGCAGCGCTCTGACGAATTGTTTGCGGTTCTAATTGACTGGCACTGTTTGTTTTTTTTAACATAATAGTCTGTGTTACATTATCATTCATATCCATAAACTGCAGTTTATCGGCCAAGTTTACATATTGAAATTGTAATGTAGTTTGCATATTTAATGGACAGCAAAGACAAACCCACAGAGCAAAAGAAATTGACTGGCACAATGCCGTCTTGACAGACGATAGTTTGTAAAATGGAGTTATGCCTCTTCATAGCACAAAGCCTGGGCTGGGTTTAGCGACCATGTGTTGCCCATGCAGCATGATCCCTCTCTCTCTGCCTGCCTAGTTTACTCCAGAGGAAAAGTAACACCAATACATCTGGAACAAGACAAGCTGCAGAAGCTGCCAGATCAGCAAAGCAATACTCTGTCCGCCTGTCGGAGCTTTCATCCTAGACCAGTTGTTGACCAAGGCTTAGGGCCTGGTCTGCCCTGCCATTTAGTCTTTAGGTTGTATTTCCTTGCTTGTACCACCCCCACCCCCCCCCCCACCCCCCCAGTTGCACTCCTTCCCCCGAAAGCCGTTGGCACAATGTGGGGTGGTCGGATTTGGTGAGCGCCGCCCAACATTCGGTGCTAACAAAGCAGGTAGTACATCTACTGTCATACGGTAGCTGAGTCATATCTGACTAAGACCTGACACAAGGGTAAAAGAAATAGAGGAAGTGTAAACACAGAAGTCACAAACAATAGGTTGCACAATTTATTGCCTGACAGTTTCGCTGCATCTCGTCAGGTGCATACTGCAAAGTTATATATCATATGAAGTGAATAATACTTCAGCTGAAACAATTAAAACACAGTCATAAGTATTGTTCAAACAGAGGAAGAAACAAACACCGAGATTGAGTTGGTATTCTGCCCCAATGGAGGTTAGAGGGTAAAATAAGAAGAAGAAGAATGACCAATTGTTGAACTAAAAACATTGCCTAGTAAATCTGTAAAAAGACCAATAAAAGATGGGATTGATTGCAGTGTTCTGTAAAGGCAATGAAAAAACTTTTGCATATTTTTTTTTAATTTTTGCGCTCGCCACTTTGAACTCAAGCGTAGTCCATACACACTACACCTAGTTGTGCGGGACTGAATTTTGCATGTGGTTTAGCTTTCCCTATTAACAGTGCTTCTTGCCATCAGGCAAACCCACTCTGACTTCAGAGGTACTTGTAATTAACGTCCCCAAATCAAGGACGATAGGTCAACATTTTAGTCCAACTGTCCGATGCAGGGGTTGAACCCCTTACCTCAGCATCAGCACATCAGATGTTTAAGAACACTCGTTGTTATCCATTTGGCCATGCCAACCAACCTTTTGCATATTTAATTTCATTCAGTGCTGCATCTACTTATTCATTTTCTCATGCAAAGACGATATCTGCATATTGAAATTACCATCGATTAACCAGTTGCCGTATTGTAAATTTTTGGTCACATTTGCTGTATATATTGGTGAAAGTAAAAATTCCAGATAATTTGCATTTTGTAAAATAGATGTTGCTTTTGATAAATGATCACTTCTATTGCACACAAATATTTCCTCAACTGCTCCAGTCTATTCCCATAGATCACTAAGAAGGATCTCAGCACAGAGCACAAAATTTCTCAGGGTCCACACGTATGTATGCCAAAACCATACGTGCAATAAATATTATTGTGTGGGTAGGTTGTCTGCTGTTTGCTTGTAGCAGAAGTCAGTGTGACCACAGAGCCGTCATGTGCTTCTGCTTAAACATCCAGAGCGCTGATAGCTGGTGCGTTCACTCCACACACCGGCCAGTCCGTCGGACTTAATTCTTGACTTCTCATTCTTCTTCTTTTTATTCTGTTTTCGCCCGAAATGTTTGTTTCGGGCATAATTGTGCTGTGCCTGTTTACAGCAGATCTGTGATATTTGCGCCATTCGGCCGACACATCTGACTTCTTCAGGCATTTCTTGACCAGGTTAACCTTTCCCAGGTTGCTTCCCATTCAGAAAGTATTTGATACTGAATGTAAAAATGGTTGGAGTTTATTGCAACATCTTTCGAAGGAAATGAAGATTTATTAGCCTGGATTACTGGCTCCTCGGACTGCTGTCTTGGATTTCCAACTCTTACAAGTTGGTGATGTGCACATGGGTCCTTCAGAGTTTTTCACCCTTATCTGAGAAGTCCAGATGTCCAAGCCACTACTCTAGGACCAGGGAGGGGAATATCATGTTTCTTATTTTGTATGAATCCACATTGTTCAATCAAACGAGGTCTGCGTGTTGTTGTGGGCTGGAGCATTGTCATTAGGATTTAATGAAGTGGAAACAAATTGTTCTTGCAACAAAGAACCTGAAGGCTCAAGAAGAAGAAGAAGAGCCCGCTTAATACGAAGGATGCAATTTGTTTTGTAGAGAAAGATAACTTCTTACTTGTTTAAAAAGAGGTTTAAAAGCAAAGGATTGACTTCTCTGCACTGGGTTTGATCCCATATGGTTAGGTCGCTTTCTGCAGAGTGGACTGCTGAAAGTGTCAAAGAGAGCTTAAACTTCACATCTCCAGCAACGACCCCCAGGAGTCTATAAGAAAATTGCACTTGTAAACTGAGTGAATAAGTCTGAAAACACATCGATGACTTTCGGAGCACAAGGCAAATGGATTAATCACTGCTTGACATGGAGTCCTTGTCTTGTCAGAAATATTAAGTTACATTAACTTTGGATATCGTTTGTGTTCTTAATCTGTTGATCTGTTACATTGTTCACTCAAAATGTTGCCTTTATATGATAGGAATTTATCAATAGCTCACCATTGGATGGTATCTCATTGAATGCTGCTGTCATATTTAGACATTTAGCAATAGGTAACGTTTAGCAATAGCTGAATAATTTAGCAGTAGCGAACATTGCTGCACATTTTAGCAATAGCTGAAGCATTTAGGCAGTAGCTGAAACATGCTGTAACATTTTCAGCAAATAGCTGAACATTTAGCAGTAGCTGAAATTTAGGCAGTAGCATAACATTTAGGCAATAGCTGAATATTTAGCAGTAGCTGACACATTTAGCAGTAGCTGAATATTGAGCAATAGCTTGAACAGTTAGCAGTAGCGGAACATTTAGCAGTAGCTGAACATTTAGCAGTATCTGAACATTTAGCAGTATCTGAACATTTAGCAATAGCTGAACATTTAGCAGTAGCTGAACATTTAGCAGTATCTGAACATTTAGCATTAGCAGTAGCTGAACATTTAGCAGTAGCTGAACATTTAGCAGTAGCTAAACATTTAGCAATAGCTGAACATTTAGCAGTATCTGAACATTTAGCAGTAGCTGAACATTTAGCAATAGCTGAACATTTAGCAGTAGCTGAACATTTAGCAATAGCTGAACATTTAGCAATAGCTGAACATTTAGCAGTAGCTGAACATTTAGCAATAGCTGAACATTTAGCAGTAGCTGAACATTTAGCAGTATCTGAACATTTAGCAGTATCTGAACATTTAGCAATAGCTGAACATTTAGCAGTAGCTGAACATTTAGCAGTATCTGAACATTTAGCATTAGCAGTAGCTGAACATTTAGCAGTAGCTGAACATTTAGCAGTAGCTAAACATTTAGCAATAGCTGAACATTTAGCAGTATCTGAACATTTAGCAGTAGCTGAACATTTAGCAATAGCTGAACATTTAGCAGTAGCTGAACATTTAGCAGTAGCTAAACATTTAGCAGTAGCTGAACATTTAGCAGTATCTGAACATTTAGCAGTAGCTGAACATTTAGCAGTAGCTGAACATTTAGCAGTAGCTGAACATTTAGCAGTAGCTAAACATTTAGCAGTAGCTGAACATTTAGCAGTATCTGAACATTTAGCAGTAGCTGAACATTTAGCAGTAGCTGAACATTTAGCAATAGCTGAACATTTAGCAATAGCTGAACATTTAGCAATAGCTGAACTTTAGCAAGTAGCTGAAACATTTAGCAGTAGCTGAACATTTAGCAGTAGCTGAACATTTAGCAGTAGCTGAACATTTAGCAGTATCTGAACATTTAGCAGTAGCTGAACATTTAGCAGTAGCTGAACATTTAGCAATAGCTGAACATTTAGCAATAGCTGAACATTTAGCAATAGCTGAACATTTAGCAGTAGCTGAACATTTAGCAGTAGCTGAACATTTAGCAGTAGCTGAACATTTAGCAGTAGCTGAACATTTAGCAATAGCTGAACATTTAGCAGTAGCTGAACATTTAGCAGTAGCTGAACATTTAGCAGTAGCTGAACATTTAGCAGTAGCTGAACATTTAGCAGTAGCTGAACATTGCTGAACATTTAGCAGTAGCTGAACATTGCTGAACATTTAGCAATAGTTGAATATTTATCAATAGCTGAACATTTAGCAGTAGCTGAACATTTAGCAGTAGCTGAACATTTAGCAGTAGCTGAACATTTAGCAGTAGCTGAACATTTAGCAATAGCTGAACATTTAGCAGTAGCTGAATCATTTAGCAGTAGCTGAACATTTAGCAATAGCTGAACATTTAGCAGTAGCCTGAACATTTAGCAGTAGCTGAACATTTAGCAGTAGCTGAACATTTAGCAGTATCTGAATATTTAATGTATCACTTTGAATGCTGTCACATTTAATGTATCACTTTGAATGCTGTCATATTTAATGTATCACTTTGAATGCTGTCATATTTAATGTATCACTTTGAATGCTGTCATGTTTAATGTATCACTTTGAATGCTGTCATATTTAATGTATCACTTTGAATGCTGTCATATTTAATGTATCACTTTGAATGCTGTCATATTTAATGTATCTACTTTGAATGCTGTCATATTAATGTATCACTTGATGCTGTCATATTTAATGTATCACTTGAATGCTGTCATATTAATGTGATCACTTGAATGCTGTCATATTTAATGTATCACTTTGAATGCTGTCATATTTAATGTATCACTTTGAATGCTGTCATATTTAATGTATCACTTTGAATGCTGTCAATTTAATGTATCCTTTGAATGCTGTCATATTTAATGTATCACTTGAATGCTGTCATATTTATGTATCACTTTGAATGCCTGTCATATTTAATGTATCACTTTGAATGCTGTCATATTTAATGTATCACTTTGAATGCTGTCATATTTAATGTATCACTTTGAATGCTGTCATATTTAATGTATCACTTTGAATGCTGTCATATTTAATGTATCACTTTGAATGCTGTCATATTTAATGTATCACTTTGAATGCTGTCATATTTATGTATCACTTTGAAGCTGTCATATTTATGTATCACTTGAATGCTGTCATATTTAATGTATCACTTTGAATGCTGTCATATTTAATGTATCACTTTGAATGCTGTCATATTTAATGTATCACTTTGAATGCTGTCATATTTAATGTATCACTTTGAATGCTGTCATATTTAATGTATCACTTTGAATGCTGTCATATTTAATGTATCACTTTGAATGCTGTCATATTTAATGTATCACTTTGAATGCTGTCATATTTAATGTATCACTTTGAATGCTGTCATATTTAATGTATCACTTTGAATGCTGTCATATTTAATGTATCACTTTGAATGCTGTCATATTTACTTTTGTTCGTTATAGCTTTCTGTTTGTGTGTTTTGACATTGTTGTTTTTTTTGTAGTTGTGGTTTTGTTTCTGCATTTTGTTTTCTAGAGTTTAACTGCGTATCTTATTTAAACAGTTGTTTTAAATTACACCACTAGTCACATGGGAAATGACACCAGGATCCCATACTTTAGTCACATGTGTTTGATGGCGTCATCCTAAATTTAGAGCTTTAATCTTAGGACAACAGTGCCCGACAATTTGAACAGTATTATTTCATACATAGGGCATCTTTACCCTTCGCCCCATTTTTTAAACATTTCATCCCATATTTTAGACAGTATCACATCACATTTTTACATTCTCCCACATGTAACTCCATTACTTTATATGGAGCACCCATATTCTGTGATTTTAGCGCTACCACCCCACACTTGTAGCAGCATTATATCCCTCACACCCTAACACCATCAGCCCACACTTGGAAAGCAACATTCCATACTTTCAACATAACCACCTCACATGGAGTAGCAACATTCTGTACTTTCAGCACCACCACCCTAAACTTGTAGCATCATTTCCCCCACATTGACACCATCACCCCACACTTGAAGCAACACATTCCCTCACACATTCAACCCACACGGTTAAAAGATGTATGTAAAGTGATGTTATATATTGCCTTTAACTTTTAGTCACGATCTCTGCCATTTTACCCATGGTTCATATGTAGACAGAATGTTTCTATGTTATGTTGTGTGTCCTGCATTTACTATAGTTTATATGTGGTGTGCACGTATTGCTCACTATGGTTTATGTGGAATAACTGAATTTGTAATAAATCATGTTAATCTGTTTGACACCATCATGTGTTTTTCTTATGTGATCTGCATGCCTGGCAATTGAAAAGGGTTAAGGACTTCATTTCCACTTCTTCTTCTTCGTTCGTCCAGAATGTTTGTTTTAGATGTAATTGCGTTGTGCCTGTTTACAGGAGAGCTGTAATATTTGTGGCCTTTTGGCAGATATATCCAACTTCTTCAGGCATTTATTGACCAAATTAACCTTCTTGGGGTTTTCCCACATATTACTCTTCTAACTTTCATCTCCCAATGTTCTTTTGAACAAACAATGCTTAGTGTTCTTTTGACCAAACAGCTCTCAGTGTTCTTTTGACCAATCAGCTTTCATTGTTCTTTTGACCAAACAGTGCTCAGTGTTCTTTTGACCAAACAGCTCAGTGTTCTTTTGACCAATCAGCTTTCAGTGTTCTTTTGACCAACTAGCTCTGTATTCTTTGGCCAACCAATGCTCAGTGTTCTTTTGACCAATCAGCCCAGTGTTTTTTTTTTTACCAAACAGCGCTCGGTGTTCTTTTGACCAAACAGCGCTCAGTGTTCTTTTGACCAAACAGCTCTCAATGTTCTTTTGACCAAACAGTACTCAGTGTTCTATTGACCAAACTGCTCTGAGTGTTCTTTTGACCAAACAGTGCTCAATGGCTGATGAAATCTGTATCATGCCGCCGCCTTAACTTTCTATTGGTATTTCTAATACCACAATGTAATATACAAGTAAATATGAATGTTCTTCAACAGGTGAATCGGTACAATTATCTCAGAACAGTCAAAACATCTGATGGGAGATGCCTTGAAGAGATTAGAACAAGAATCGCCATGGTGAAAGTAGCCTTTAGCAAGATGAAAAACATACTGACCAATAAAAAGATGTCAATTGAAACGAGAAAAAGAGTGTTGAGGTGCTACATAGAGCCTGTACTTTTGTATGGATGTGAAACTTGGACAATGAGCAGTCAGCTGAAAAACATCTGATGGCTGTGGAAATGTGGTTTCTAAGGAAAATGCAAAAAAAAATACAATGAACAGACAGAAAAACCAATGAGCAAGTTCTACAAGAGTCAAATGAAAGTCACAAACTGATTAGAGAAATTAGACGTAGACAGTCAAATTATTTTGGACATGTTATGAGAAAAAAATCAACTGGAGAACTTGGTGACAACTGGCAAGATTTAGGAGAAAAGTACAACAGGAAGCAGAGAAGTAAATATCTGGATGGCTTGGCCATGTGGCATGGTCAAGCCAAGAACACAGAGTTGCTCCACGACCGGTGATCGTGTAAGATGGCAAAACATGAACGCCCATGCTTACCGGCATGGCACATGATGATAATGAACAGTTATTTCCTATTGTTATATTCTGATGCAGTTGTCACTTCTCTTAACTATTATTTTAAAAGTCCGCCTTGATGGGAGATTCAAACACATGGGTCTGTGGTGGAGTGGTTGGGGTTTCATTGCGAAGGCTAATGGACGATTCTTGCAAAAGGAGAGTATGGCATATGAGGCTATGATCTCCAGCATGAGAATGGAGATGGAAGCAGTCAAGCAGCATTCCGTTGCTTAGAGGAAACCACTGCAATACACACTGTCTTCATCATGGGCTCAAGGTGTATGCTAAGTAAGGTGGAGAAAGGAATGTTTCGTGTGGAATGGCTCTTCTCGCTTTAGAGGTCACAGATTGTAAGAATTGTATGGAGTTTTTGCCATGGCCTTGCAAGAGTGCGGGGGAATGAACAGGCTGATAGGCTGGCAGGGAATGCACCCCATGGTGGTCAATTACTTATGGACAAGATAGAGGTGGTCGTGCATCTGTGGGACCAGGTGGAAAAAGTGGAGGAACAGATTGAGAACCATTATGAGCCAAGAATGATATTGTGGGTGTTCGGCTGGGGTTCTGAAAGAATCTCAAAACTGAGAGGGAAGACCAGGAGAACTTTCAATCAGATAGCGATGAGAACGATTATTAGTGTGACTCTTCACTGGCTGTTGAACGAGGGGACGGATCACTATGGGAATGTCCTGAGTGCAGTGCTGTCAGTTTTTGGGCTCAACTCAACTCAAACATGTCCACTGGTCTGACAGGCAATTGCTGTAGTCCAGTGGTTCTCAACCTTTTTTGGCCCGTGCCCCCCTTCACCATATTTTTAGGACGCCATTTCCCCCCCCCCCCTCACCATATTTTTAGAACGTCATTCCCCCCCCCCCCCCCCTTTTTTTTTGTATTTCCTCCCTACAAATTTCCCCCTGCCCCTACACAGTATACGTTATAATTGAAGCTAAATTTAATAGCACATACTAAAGCAAGTCTAGACATCTACATAAAAGTGATGTGCAGATCTACTTATGTTATAAAATTAATTTCAGAAGGGTGATACGTACATAACTGTAAGTATGAAGGGAAAAACAATATCAAGTAATCGGTTATTTTATTCACACAATCTAGAAATAATCTTAATTCCCTCCTCCCCCCCCCCCCCTGGAAACCTTAAAATTCCCCCCCGGGAGGGGGAAATTCCCCACCGGTTGAGAACCACTGCTCTAGTCACTCCACTGTGGACATGGCTGACAGGTGAACAGGTTCATTCTAAGTAGATTTAAAGTCAAAATGACTCCGGCGTTCAATACAGTTATTCTGTTGTATGCAAACAAGCCAGCTATTCTGTTTTATTCAAACAAAGCAGTGTAGGTATGCATGGCCGAATGGATAAGAACGTGTGTTCTTAAACATCCGGTGTGATGATGCTGAGGTAAGGGGTTCAACCCCTACACCGGACAGTTGGGCTAAAATGTTGACCTGTCGTCATTGACTTGGGGATGTAAATTACAAGTATCTCTGAAGTCGGAGTGGGTTCGCCTGATGGCGAGGGACACTGTTAACATTGAAAGCTAATCCACACGCAAAATTTAGTCCAGCACTACTAGAAGTAGTGTGTATGGACTACGCTTGAGTTCAAAGCGAGCGAGAGCAAAAAAAAAAAATAACAAAAAAACAAAGTAGCTCTTCTGTTCTATAAAAACAAGATAGCCCTTCTCTTGTATGCAAACAAGACAATGCTTCTTTTTTATACAAACATCTCTTCTGTTTTATACAAACAATACATCTCTTCTGTTTTATACAAACAATTCGTCTCTTCTGTTTTATACAAACAACACAGCTCTTCTGTTATATGCAAACAAGACAATGCTTCTGTTTTATACAAACATCTCTTCTGTTTTATACAAACAATACATCTCTTCTGTTTTATACAAACAATACATTTCTGTTTTATACAAATAATACATCTCTTCTGTTTTATACAAACAATACATCTCTTCTGTTTTATACAAACAATTTGTCTCTTCTGTTTTATACGAACAACACAGCTCTTCTGTTGTATGCTAACAAGACAATGCTTCTGTTTTATACAAACAATACATCTCTTCTGTTTTATACAAACAATACATCTCTTCTGTTTTATACAAACAATACAGCTCTTCTGTTTTATACAAACAATACAGCTCTTCTGTTTTATACAAACAATACAGCTCTTCTAGTTTATGCATACAAAACAGCTCTTCTATATTAACCAAACAATAAATAAAATATTTATATTTCACGTTTCAGGTACAAACGAAAACGAAGCCTCCTCCTTTGCTTCTGTTAACAAATGTAACCGGAAAACCTGATGAATGATAGCGCAGCAATAGATCTACACACACACATAAATGCAAACTTTACAATGCCAAATTAATTTATAATGGACGCACGGTCATTATCTGGGGTGTTTGTGT
This sequence comes from Cepaea nemoralis, assembly GCA_014155875.1. Classification (NCBI taxonomy): domain Eukaryota; kingdom Metazoa; phylum Mollusca; class Gastropoda; order Stylommatophora; family Helicidae; genus Cepaea; species Cepaea nemoralis. The sequence continues at coordinate 185,738 of JACEFZ010025241.1, read as the reverse complement.
TGCGAGACCTTTATGGTTGATAGCTTTTGTCAAACATCTTACTTCATTGCGTCTTGGTTATAATATTTTACCATTCCTTTTATTACCATGCATAATATCGCTATCTTTTTCCCCCCGTTGCATTTGTGCAAGACATCCTGAATGCTTCCCTGCACCACTTGGCTGGTTTCCTCCATCTTAAGCATGTTTTTTGCAGGGGTAGACTGGTCTTACTCAAGTTTAGATACGTACTTACGTGCATAATATCTACATGTGTATGTGTGCAATCGCATCTACAAAGGTGTGGTTTTGCAGCGCCAGAGACTCACCTTTGCCCCTTATCCTGTTAGTCTAAACAGTTGTGCCACGAGACGGCCAGGAGCTGGACTTTAGCTGTCAGGGGTAATGAATGCACATGTCTTGGGGGTATTTTGCCATGGTTTAAAGCTTATCCTCAACTCTGTTTCCAGTTATGACAGCAATTTTGAACCAATTTTAAACTAATGAAAGAAGGATATCATTTTGGAAAACACTTCCCAATAACTCATCCATTACATTTAACAGCATACTCAACATGGAAGAAATATTGTGCACCAACTATTTTGAAGCTCGTACACCATTGAAGAGTTAGTCTTACTACCTGAACTTTACAGACACCTTATCTAATATGAGGGGGCTTCAAATGAAAACCATAAACATTTTATTTTAGGTGGTGAATACATTCTGAAAAAGTAAAGAACAAATGTATCATTTATCGATATAGTCACCACTGCGTTCAGTGCAAGTCTACTGGCGCTGATAAAGTGCTTGGATTCCTGTTGAAAAATCGACTCACGGGTCACTACTCGGTGTTCCTGACCCGGTCATGAACAGTCTGTCCCAGAAGTCACGCTGTTTAGTCACTGCACACGTACACTTGCTGGACTGACAGGCATACATCACTATATTGGACCTTCATTTGCCGATGAATTTCTATAGGTTCAAAAAACGAATAACACATCGTTGGTGCATGTCAAAAGTAGGACGGCCATCTTTAAACTGTCTCTATGACATCACCGCGTTCGTCTGCACCGAGATGTTATGTGCTGAACACTCTTGACATCCTTAACAACAATATTGACAGGTTACAAGACAATGGCATGGTTATTGTAATTTCTGTCACAATTTTAAGGCTTTCATTTGAAGCCCCCTCGTATAAACCAAATATGCAGGGTAGGGGCGGAGGCATGTCAAAGTGTGCGCCTCCAACTCTGAAGTTACCAGGTTCGAATCCTAGTACAGGTCTTGGCATTTTTGCAAAAACCGTTGGTATCTAATGATATCACACACCTCCTAATCTCTTTGGTAGTGAAATCTATTGCATACCTAGCCTCAGATAAGGGCCCAAAAAAATAAAAACAGATGATACTACTGCATGTTAACAATATCATGGTAGTTGGAGATTGCAAGAACAGGCCATAAGGCCAATGCCTTGGCTAAATTGTTAGGAATGAAAATCTATGCCCATGTTAGAGCCTGTCACCTGGGATGGAATGTCTGGAGGGAGCAAACCTGACACCAATGTATGCTGAAGTTGGACACACTGACCTCTGAGGGGCACAACTGGTTTAACACACTGCTGTCAACACAGGAATGAAAACAAAGAATGTAAACCAAATGGGAAACAATGAATGTAAACCAAATGGGGAAACAATGAATGGAAGGTAAAGAAGTAAGCCAAAAGGAAAACAAACAAATGTAAACCAAATGGGAAACAATGAATGCAAAACAAAGAATGTAAACCAAAGGGAAACAATGAATGCAAAACAAAGAATGTAAACCAAATGGGAAACAATGAATGGAAAGTAAAGAAGTAAGCCACAAGGAAAACAAAGAATGTAAACCAAATGGGAAACAGTGAATGCAAAACAAAGAATGTAAACCAAATAGGAAACGATGAATGTAAACCAAATGGGAAACAATGAATGGAAAGTAAAGAAGCCAAAAGGAAAACAAAGAATGTAAACCAAATGGAAAACAAAGAAGTAAACCAAAAGGAAAACACAGAATCAAACCAAATGGAAAACAAAGAATGTAAACCAAATGGAAAACAGTGTAAACCACATGGAAAACAAAGAATGTAAACCAAGTGCTTACTGTTTATTATTTGTCAGGTTGGTACCAGTGGGTTACTAAAGTTTGTCACACATTTTTACTGAGAGAGAGGGTGAGGGTGTATGGGTGGGGCTGGCTGAGAGGTTATGGTGTCTGCCTCCGACCTTGCAAGTTACTGGTTTTGAGTAACAGCATAGGACAATTTGTACAAGAACTATTGTTTTTAAAGATATCACGTCCTTTGATCTCTAGGATAGTGAGATTTGATTATTAGTCTTCTCAGATCAGGGCGCTAAACAGGAAAGGTTTGTATCTGTCCGCAACTGCCTCATATCCTTGGTGACGCACTTCCCTGGAAAGAGGAAGTTATATCATGTTACACTAGACGGCATAGAGGTTTGTATCTGTCTGCAACTGTCTCATATCCTTGTTAAGTTTCACCGCTGACTGTTCTCCGTGCCACACTTCCTCAACATCGTCCCACTCTGATGTTCTGCATCTATAATGACCTCAATCTTCCACGTTGTCACAACGTTCACCAACCCCTCTCTTCTCTTAATATGGCCATACATGCCTTACTCTGATGTGGTTAACCATCCGTCTGTGAATTTGCCTCTCACAGCACTAAATCGAGAGGTATAAGACGCTCGAGCTTAAACTTCCTTGTGTTGAGGCGGGATATCGGGTTCATTCCACCCACTGATCACATTGAAGTTAAATGTCGACTTTTTGTTCAGAAAGCAATAACTGCCTAGAAAATAAATCTAGAGTTGATGACAACGTGCTGCCAAAGACATGCAAGAAGCACTAGACCGTGGATCCTCATACTTCTTAGCCAACCAAGTTTTTATGTCTTTACTTTTTTTCAAACCTGTGTATATTATTTGTGGCTCATATATACCATACATCGAATATTATATGACATCTTTAGATGAGGGTCTGTATGTCTTATGTATACACCTCCAATATGTAACTATATTCTTTACATTAAATGTGTCATATCAATCCTTATTTCCCTTGAGGTTTTCCTCTCTGTGTTTTTAAGTCTTTTACTTTTGTATTCATTGAGTTCAGTTAATTATTATAATACATATTGCATTTTCTTGATTTCATGGAAAGAAACTGGATACTCATGTCGTAATGAAGTAAAGCTGAATCTATAACACAATGGCACAGTTTGGATTATGATTCATGAGTTGAGTTGAGCTTAGAACTGACATCACTGCACACAGGACATTCCCACATGCGCTCCGTCCCATTGTTCAACAGCCAGCAAAGAGTCATACTAATCGTTCCCATCGCTATCTGATTGAAAGTTCTCCTGGTCTTCCCTCTCAGTTTTGAGATTCTTTCAGAACCCCAGCCAATCCCCACAATATCATTCTTGGCACATAATGGTTCTTAATCTGTTCCCCCACTTTCTCCACCTGGTACCACAGGCGCACGACCACCTTCCCCTTGTCCATAGGTAATCTACCACCAAGAGGTGCATTCCATGCCAGCCTATCAGCCTGTTCATTCCCCTGCACTTCCGCAAGGCCAGAGCAAAATATCCACACAATACTCACAATCTGTGACCTCTGAAGCAAGGTGAGCCATTCCACACAAAACATTCAGTTCTCCACCTTACAAAGCAAGCTCCTTGAGTCTGTAATGAAGACAATGTGTGTTGCAGTGGCCTCCTCTAACCAATGGAATGTTGCTGTTACTGCTTCTACCATCATTCTCATGCTGGAGGTCGTAGCCTCATATGCCAGACTCCTTTTTTAAGAATCGTCCATTTCCCTTCGCAAGATCCAAGAGCTACACTAAATCATCATTTTAGTGAAAATTTGGAACAAGCATGGATAGGGTCGATATTGTCAATACAGTACAGACTCAGCAGGCCGATGGTGATGAGTCTTTAACGCAAGTTAAATTACACAAATTAGGAGTGGGGCCTGGCAATGTACGCCAATACCGTCTTTGAGGGCAAGAGAGGAGACATTACCACCAACTCCTCGTGGGAACAGTGAGTAGAGACACTCTGAAATTGCTGCTGTAATTATCAGAGAACTGAGTATGCGTGAGAATACCCAGTGTGCAGGGATGTACATTGTAATAATATAACATAACATTTCATCATCATCAAGTGCCGTGCCGGCTGGCGTAGGCGTTCATGGCTCTCCATAGATCTCGGTCTTTGGTTTTCTGGATCAACTCTGGTGCTGATATTCCTCCATGCCACCGTCTCAATCCATCCAGCATCACTTCTCTTGGTCTACCTCTTCCTCTCTTCCCCTCGATCTTTCCAGTTGTTACGATGTTCTCCAATGCCTCTCTTCTCATCACGTGACCGAAGAAAGATGTTTGTCTCTGTCTTATTGTTGTATATAATGTTCTAGTTTCGTTAGCCTGTTTCAGGCAGTCGTCGTTAGTTACTCTGGCAGTCCAAGGAATTCGCAACATTCGTCTCAGGAACCACATCTCTGTTGCTTCTAATTTCTTCTTAATTTGTTCATTTACATAACATTTAGTGATAATTATTGGACAAACCTGTGATGGTATGGCAATCAAACTATTGGATGGTTGTTTTTTTTGGTTGATTAGTTGTTTGGTGAGTTAGTAGTGAATCCTCTGGAAGACTGACTTTTAGCTCTTAAGTCTAATGCCTAGGAGTTTGATTTGTTCTATTTCCCCCCCCCCCCCCCCCCACACACTTCTTCCCCATCTCCAAGCCCAAATAACAGAGGGGTGGGCAAGGCTAGTAGTGGAACTTCACATCTAAGGAGAGGCATTCACTCGCTTTGAACTCAAGCGTAGTCCATAAACGCACTACTACATCTGCACTGGACTGATTTCTTGCTGTGGATTAGCTTTCCATATTATCAGTGTCCCTCACCATCAAGCAAACCCACTCCGAGTTCTAAGGCACTTATAATTTATGTCTCCAAGTCAAGGGCGAGAAAGCAACATTTTAGTCCAACTGACCAGTGTAGGTGTTAAACCCGACACCTCGGCATCAGCACACCAGAAGTTTAAGAGAAAGTGCACTTAACCATTCGGCCATGCTGACCACCATATCAGTATGTAACCAGGTCATGGTTCATGACATATGGACTGACTGAAATTAGGCCAAGGTTGGTTATGCTCCTCCCCAGGTTTTGAGCATTTCAAGGTCAAAATACTCTAACCCAGTGAATAGGGATGATAAACTGTTCATCAGTTCAGTTTACATACAATGGTACAGTTATTTTCATAAATAATTAATTGCATGCATCTTTCTTCTTCTTTTTCTTCTTCTTTCATCTGAAAAGTTTGTTTTGGACGTAAATTAGTTGTGCCTGTTTACAGCAGAGCTGCGATATTTGTGTCATTCGGCTGCCAAATCTGACTTCTTCAGGCGTTTGTTGACCGGGTTAACCTTCCTGGGTGAATACACATTTGATATAGCATCATCTGACTGCCGCCATCATCTGACTGCCGATATATAAACGAAGACACAAAGTCACAAGTCACCTTATTTTAATAATTTTATGTAGGATCATCTGTTGAGTAATCATGACACCATTTTATTCACAATATATAAATCAGATAAAATACACTGGCAGAATTATAATCACAATAAATAAATCAGATAAAATACAGTGGCAGAATTATATTCACAATCTCTGGATGAATAATTTTTTGTATAGAAAGTAAAGAATAGAAAGGGCATTACATAATGGCACAATTTAATTCACACTCGTATGAATAAGATAAAATACAGGGGCAGAATTGTAATCACAATCTTCAAATTAATCATTGTTGGCATAAAAAAAAATTAGTTGCATATCCTATACAAGACGTTGCAGTCAACCCCAGCATGTTTTGGCTGTTTGTGATTGCTTGGCCAGTTTACGTTCAGTAATTTGCCATTGCTTTTTTAATTACCGGCACTAGTATCATTGTATGAAAACCAGCACAAGGCGGACTGCCTCCAAATCGCCCGCAGCTGTGTTTCGAGCTCGGTGTGTGGGATTACAAATCGCGTCCGTAACCCCTTCACCACAGCACAAACTTAGTAGTAGTTAGTAGTAGTAGCAGTAGTAATAACAGTTTATAATAGTAATAACAGAAATAATAATAATAGTTGAAGCTGCTGTAACATAGTGGCTAGACGAGTTTAACGTGAGCGACTGAATAAAACAAACAATGGATGAATAAAAAGTTCTTAAAAAAAGGGAAAGTACTCTTTTACACTGCCTGAAGTGTATTTAGTATATGGTAATAACCCCATATATTTAGCATGAAAAGGGAAAGTACTCTTTTA
>JACEFZ010025241.1:25000-179351 GCA_014155875.1 Cepaea nemoralis | reverse complement strand
CACTGCGTGAAGTGTATTTAGTATATGGTAATAACCCCATATATTTAGCATGAAAAGGGAAAGTACTCTTTTACACTGCCTGAAGTGTATTTAGTATATGGTGCTAACCCATATATTTAGCATGAAAAGGGAAAGTACTCTTTTACACTGCCTGAAGTGTATTTAGTATATGGTAATAACCCCATATATTTAGCATGAAAAGGGAAAGTACTCTTTTTACACTGCCTGAAGTGTATATAGTATATGGTAATAACCCCATATATTTAGCATGAAAAGGGAAAGTACTCTTTTTACACTGCCTGAAGTGTATTTAGTATATGGTAATAACCCCATATATTTAGCATGAAAAGGGAAAGTACTCTTTTACAGTGCCTGAAGTGTATTTAGTATATGGTAATAACCCCATATATTTAGCATGAAAAGGGAAAATACTCTTTTTACACTGCCTGAAGTGTATTTAGTATATGGTGCTAACCCATATATTTAGCATAAAAAGGGAAAGTACTCTTTTACACTGCCTGAAGTGTATTTAGTATATGGTAATAACCCCACATATTTAGCATGAAAAGGGAAAGTACTCTTTTACACTGCCTGAAGTGTATTTAGTATATGGTAATAACCCCATATATTTAGCATGAAAAGGGAAAGTACTCTTTTTACACTGCCTGAAGTGTATTTAGTAAATGGTGCTAACCCCATATATTTAGCATGAAAAGGGAAAGTACTCTTTTTACACTGCCTGAAGTGTATTTAGTATATGGTAATAACCCCATATATTTAGCATGAAAAGGGAAAGTACTCTTCTACAAGACCTGAGGTAAATATGGGGAAGCAAAGGTGGCTGACATGATATTCACCTCATCACTCACTGAGTGCTGATTGGTCCATAAAAAATATAGGGCTGGCACCATGTACCCAACGTGCCCCCAGGCATGTTAATGTGTACTTGATGATGAGTTATGCACGATGTACCAGAGCCACAGTGGTCATGGCAGAGTGTTGGTCTGGCTGTACAAAAAGAACTGCAGTGCATTCAAGGAGGGATAGATGTGTAGAGCTAGCCACTTTAGCAACATTTTCTGAATTGCTTTTTAATTATGAAACCTGCATAGTTGGATACTTCTTGAAAAAAAAAAAACAAGTTCAATGGTACCTTATTCAAGTCTGTAGGTCAGTTCTAAGTGGAAATATTAATGTTTTTGTGTTAGTTTATCATTTAATATGGAAAAAGAGCAAAAATACGATTTTGACCCTTTGGAAAAGTGTGATCTACCTACACACTCACACAACTGTTGGTATCACTAATGCCAAGGGAGATTAACATTGCCGCTGTCTAACTCAAGGACAGATAACTGCTGCCAGTTTATATATATACACACGCACACAGAGATATACACACCTCCACATCATGCTGTGATGACGTCAGACCGCGCGCTGTTGCACGCGCTGTCTTGTCAGCGTGAGGCCATCAGCGTAGATGCATTTTGACAAAAGAAGTCCCGTTGGAAAGTTGCAAAATTATCAATGATCTTGTCCTTGTAGAGTGATGAAAAATTACACATAAATACAATAATGGGCGTTGAATGTGCACATTCATTCATTATCATGTTAATCGCTCTGAATACTCCATAACAATATTAAATGGTCATAGCTGGATTACTGGAGTATGACAAGGAAAACTGCCATTGAGATACCACATTACAGCATGCGATCTTCATTGACTGCCAACTTAAATGGTCAAAAATTATAAAATACATGTAAAAATGGATGCTTAATTTAATAATACATAGTAGAACAATGTAATACATCTCTTAAACGGTACTTACGGGCTTAGTTACCACTTAGAATAGGCAGCCTGGTACTTCGGTATATCAAGGATTCCCGAAGCGCCAGAAAAGTAGAATGCAAAACGGGGTGGGAAAAACTAAATCAAGTAATCGGTGTCTGTTTTACCTTGATCTTGAAATAATCGTGGAATTTAACATCATGAGTAAGCTTACTGTTCCCATATCGGAGACACAAAAACAAATAACTGAAGGTAACCGGGGAAAAAAAAAAAAATTTGGCAAATCTGAACCGTAGTACCTATGTACAGCGAGCATGATTTAATAGAAACAGATGTTAGGTGGTGCCTGGCAACATTCAGCTCTCCTGGCAACATTTAGCTCTCCCCGTCTGGAGGATTGAAATACCACTTTCTGGTAAGGCAAGTGAAGTACTCTGGCATTGTCATCTTAGTGGAGCCAATTAGTTTTTTACTCAAGTAATTCTGGATCTGTGAATGTAAAAAAAAAACGTGCTTTCAATCATTAACCCACAGCGTTTCCTATCCTATCCCTGTCTGTAAAGTGCTGCAGTGGCATAGGGGTTAGTGAGCATGCCTGCGAAGGTGGTGGATTATGTTCAATCCCAGCAGAAGCAGGATGACTGTTTCTGATAACTCCGGCTATGGAATCGACTCATAAACATGGATACCAGACAAATTCCAGAACTTTCTGGAAAGAGAATGTGATGTGGCGGAGAACTGGCTACCCCACCTCATTATGATATGGCCTTAAATATGTGAAGATCCTACACTTATTTCCCCAATGGTAGTAGGGAGGGCTGAGTGGTCTCAAGGAATGGTGTGCACCTCGAGTGCTTGAGGTCCTGGGTTCAAGCCCCGGTGAGGGCTGGGATTTTTTTACGTGAACTTGCAGTTACAAAATTTCCCCTGGTCTCTGGGTGGTGAAATCGGACGCCCGTGTGTATTGCTGCGCACGTAAAAAAATCCCTTGGCAGTTGGAAATCAAAAAAGTGTAGCTTAACGGCACTGCCCGGGCAAAATTGTTAGTTAAACATCTACCCAAAGTATTTCAGGATCCTCGGCGGTGCTATGGAGTTTGTGCACTGAGCTAAGATTATCCGGACTCAGGCTTGAGTTAGGAGTAGAACGGAGCACTTATGGGTTACACCCGTGTGCCGTGATGTTGATCCATCGACTAAACTAAAACTAAACCCCAATGGTAGTATCTGCTATGGACCTACCTAAGTGAGCAACGATAACTTCAGATCTTTTTTTTTATTTTGGCGTGATTACAAACACACAAATACACCATCAAGAAGGGTCAGGATACATCCTAGTAGAATGTTCAATGGAGACTTAGGATAGACAACAACATATGGTCAGGATACAGCCCAGCAGAACATATAAAGGAGACTCAGACAGACAAGATGTAGTCAAGGTACATGCTAGCGCAGTAGTTCTCAACCTTTTTTGGCTCGTCCCCCCCCCTTCACCATATTTTCGGAACATCATTTCCTCCCCCCCCCCTTTCGTGTTTCCTACCTAAAAATTTGGCCCGTGCCCCCCTTCACCATATTTTCAGAACGTCATTCCCCCCCTTTCGTATTTCCTACTGAAAATCCTGCCCCCGCTCCTACAAAGTATACGTAATAATGGAAGCTAAATTTAATAGCACATACTAAAACAAGTCTAGACGTCCACATAAAACGTGATTTGTGGGTCTACTTACTTTATAAAATGAATTGTAGAAGGGTAAGACGTACAGAACCGTACAGTATGAAGGGAAAAACAATATCAAGTAACTGGTACTTGTATTAATGCGATCTTGAAATAATCTTAATTACACCCCCTGGAAACCCTAAAGTTGGGGGGGGGGGGGGGGGGGGGGAGAGAATTCCCCACCGGTTGAGAACCACTGTGCTAGCAGAATGTACGAGGGTTTTTCCAAAATCAACTGCTGATTGGCTTGTAAACATTTAAACACTATGACAACGACCTCTAAATACATACAAAAGTTACAAACATCACTGTATTACTTGTTCACATAGTTGCCACATAAATACAGGCACTTGTCTTACTGTGGCATGAGTTTTTGTAACCCTTCGTCAAGGAATGGCGCTGCCAGCAGCGTACTTAGCCAGTTGTTGACTTCATCCATGAGCTTCTCGGTAGTGTGTCCAAACGTTGGATAGCCAGGCCTTCATCTTGGTGACTTCATCCATGAGCTTCTCGGTAGTGTGTCCAAACGCTGGATAGCCAGCCAGGCCTTCGTCTTGGTGAAAAGATGATAATTGCTTGGTACCAAGTCCAGGCAGGCTGTAAGGGGGGTGGTTGCAAATTTCCCACTTAAACTGCTCAAGTAAAGCCTTTGTGTAAGCAGCAGTGTGTGGGCCGCTTTTCCAATATGATTTGGTCAACTTTTTGAATGAGCTCATCTGTCACACATGAATGTCATCCTTGTCCACCCTCATCATGCACATCTTTACGCCTATCTCTAAATTCCCTCCACCAATCACGCACAGACCTGTCACTCATAATGTCATCTCCGTACACGCGACACAATCGACGATGAATCTCGGCCGCATTTTGACCTTATGCTTAAAGAAAATGAATCACACCACAAATTTCACAGCTGGCGAAAAAGGCAATAACAGTGTCCATGTTTATTTGTTCGTGATTCTTGAACCACTGAACAAATTTGATTATAAGTTGATGTGTAGTGAGCTAAAAGATTACTGAATGGTGCAAATAATGAACTGTACGACTATGGCAACCGGTTTATTTTTAACTAGACAAACGGCAGTTGATTTTGGAATAGCCCTCGTACAATGGAGACTCAGTACAGACAAGAAACAGTCAATGAATATGCTAGCAGAATGTACAATGAAAACCCAGGACAAACAAGATATAGTCAAGGTAGGAAGGCAAGAACCTAACCACTATTCTACTGCCACTCCCAAGAATAGCATTACAGTTTATATATAGTGTAAGACGTACCGACATAACAATGTTGTGAAAGCTCTTCTCATGTGCTTGCTTCTTAACTTCTTCAGTGAAGAGTTTAATAAAAGGGCTTCCTTCATACTTGGATCTGTATGATTTGTAACCTATCAATAAAATAGATTTAAATGTTATGTTATGTTATGTTGTCCATTTGTAATTGGTGGAAATCAAATCCCAGAACTTAGATACGCAGATGACACAGTTCTCCTCTCAAACATGGCTAAAGAATTAGAAGAGCTGACCCTGCAGCATAAGTCAGACAGGGGTCGTAATCGTGGATACACCATGATGAGTTGACCCCTGCAGTGTTACCCAGACTGGGGTTGTAATCAGAGACACACCACGATGAGTTGACCCCTGCAGTGTCAGCCAGACTGGGGTTGTAATCAGGGACAGACCATGATGAGTTGACCATGCAGCGTTAGCCCGACTGGGGTAATAATCAGGGACACACCATGATGAGATGACCCTGCAGCGTTAGCCAGACTAAGTTCTTATTCAGAGACACAGCATGAGTTGACCATACTCCATTAGCCAAACTAGTGTCATAATCAGGGACATCATGATGAGTTGACCATACACTGTTAGTCAGACTGGGGTCGTAATCAGGAACACACCATGAAGTTGTGTATCAAAATCATGCCCCCCCCCCCCCCCCCCCCCCCCCCCACCCCCCCCCCCCCCCCGAGTTTCAAGCCACTACGCTTTTGAGCCTTCGAAAGATAAAGACAATAAGTACAAACACACATCAGCTACCTAGAACAATACTAGCTTTAAAAAAAACAGTGAATGAGTATCAACACATCAGCTACATAGAACAAAGCTTAAAGAAACAGACAATGAGTACCAACACACATCAGCTATGTAGAACAAAACTAACTTAAAGAAACAGACAATGAGTATCATCATCATCATCATCAAGTGCCATGCCGGCTGGTGTGGGCATTCACGAATTTCCACAGATCTCGGTCTTTGGTCTTCTGGATCAGCTCCGCTGATGACATTCCTCCATGCCTCCGTCTCAATCCATCCAGCATCATTTCTCCTTGGTCTACCTCTCCCTCTCTTCCCCTTGATCTTTCCAGGTGTCACAATGTTCTCCAATGCCTTTCTTCACATCACATGACCAAAGAAAGTTGTTTGTTTCTATCTTATTCTTGTATATAATGTTCTAGTTTCATTAGCCTCTTTCAGGCAGTCGTTGTTAGTTACTATGGCAGTCCAAAGAATTCGCAATATTCGTCTCAGGAACCACATCTCTGTTGCTTCCAAGTTCTTCCTAATTTGTTTGTTTGCATTCTAAGATTCACTGCCATACAGCAATACAGGATCTACATAGCATTTTAGCACTCTCTTTCTTACATTCAATGATAGTGACTTATTGCATAGGATACTCTTCATTTTCCAAAATGCAGCCTTTGCTTGCCCTATTCTGCTCTTAATCTCTGTTGTGCATCTTCCATCTGATGTTATAAATGCCCCTAGGTATTTAAAACTATCCACCTGGTTAAGAATTTTCCCTTCTATTTCTATTTCACATTTTGGTGTCACCTTTTCTTTGATATCACCATTGTTACTGTTTTCTTGATATTCAAGGAGAGTCCTTTCTTTGCACTCTCTGTTACTACAATATCCAACAATTGTTGTAGATCTGTAGCATTATCCGCAACCAATACTGTGTCATCTGCATAGCGTATATTGTTTATATTATAACCTCCGATTAGTATTCCTGGCTTCTCTTTGATCTCTCTCATTATTACTTCGCTATAGAGGGAGAAGAGATCCGGTGACAGGACACATCCCTGTCGTACTCCTAGCTTTATTTGTTCATAATTGCCCTCTTTATTTCCCATTTTAATTGCTGCTACTTGGTTCCAGTAAATATTCTTTATTATTCTGAGATCCTTCCCATCAATGTTAATATCTTCCAACATTTTAATCAGTTCATTATGTTTTACTTTATCAAATGCCTTAGTATAATCTATGAAGCACAAATATATGTCTTTCTGTGTCTCTATTGATCTTTCTATTAGTGTTCGTAATGTATATATTGCATTGTTTGTACCCTTTCCTTCCACAAATCCATACTGTTCTTCACCAATTTCCATTTTTATTTTCTTTCTTGTTCTTCTCATTATAATTCTGAGTAGAAGCTTAGTGACATGGTTTATGAGGTTAATTGTATGAAAGTCTGCATTCAATTGCTCCTTGTCTTTTTGGTATAGCTATAAATACGGACTTCAGCATATCACTTGGTAGATATCCACTACTGTAAATATTATTCAACATTTTTATTAATATATCTACTCCAAATTCTCCCAACACTTCTAATTCTTCTATTGTGATTTCATCTGGCCCAGCTGTTCTTCTTTTCTTCATATGTTTAATAGCGTCGGCGACTTCTTCTTTTAGAATAGGTGGACCTTCTAGGTTACTTTCTTCTGTTAATTCTTCCCTTTCTCCATCATATAATTCTATTATATACTCAATACACCTCTTCATTATAGCACCTTCCTCCAATAATATCTTTCCTGTTTTTGATCTTAAACACCCTGTATTTGTTTTTATTTTTCTTCCTGTGAGCTCATTGATTTGTCTGTGCATATTTTTTGTATCTTTAATAGAATTTAATTCAATTTTCTTGCACTGCTCATTTAACCAACTCTCTTTAGCCTTCGCATTTATCTCTTATTTCTTTATTTATCTTAGCATATTCTTGTTTGTCATTTTTACTCTGTTTTCTTTTGGCCATCAACTTTAAGATTTCTTCAGTCATCCATTTTTTCTTAGCTTTTTGTCTTCTCTCCTGGTAATATTTCTTTGCTCGTTTGATGAATGGAGTCCCTTAACATTTCCCATTGTTCATTTATAGTCTGTATTTTAGCTATTGCAGTTGTACCTATTTTTCACAGTCACTCTGTATTGTTCTTGAATTTCTTTATCTACCTTCAAAACCTCTTTATTAAGTCTCATGTTCTTAACCACTTTTTTTCCCTCTCTTCAGTCTTACTTTTATTAGTCCACATAGTGGTACATGATCACTATTACAGTCAGCACCAGGCATTGTCTTTACATTAATTAACGCATTCCTAAACCTTTTATTAATAAGTATGTAGTCAATTTGGTTGAGTATTCTTATCAGGGCTTTTCCATGTGTAAAGTCGTCTTTTATGGTGTTTAAACCAGGTGTTTCCAATTATCATATCATTGATATTTGCCCATTCTATTGGTTTCTCTCCTCTTTCATGTTTTGTACCTAAATCGTAATTCCCCACTACATCCTAAATTTTTCCCTTTCCTACTTTTGCATTAAAATCCCCTAGTATTATTTTTATTTCTTGTGATTTAATTTGAGACATTGCCATTTCTATTTCATCGTAAAAGAGTTGTATTTCACTACTGTTTGTGGTTGGTGCGTATACTTGTACAATATTTATATCTATTAGTTTGCATATCATTTTGACCACAATAACTCTTATCTGAAATACACCAGTAACAATTAGTTGACTTGGTTGTTTCTTTATCAAATATTAGTCCTTCTCCTTTTTCGTGTGTATCCCCTCCAGAATAAATTGTGTGTTTGTCAGTTGTAATTTTGCCTGACCCCTTCCATCTCATCTCACTTATGCTTAGGATATTCAATTTCATGCTTTCCAATTCACTTATAACATTGTCCAACTTTCCAAGCTTATTCAACATTCTAACATTCCATATACCTATTTTAAATTTATTTTAGTTATGATTTCGATTTTGCCATCAGTAGCTGGATGACGGTGTCACCTGTGGCTCATGACTGTCCCTACTGGGCAAAGGTGCCCGTTGCCTTCCACATCCACATGGGAGTTTGTTACCTCGGCCTTTGACAGTCATTTCTGACTGTCAGGACAAGTTAGTGCCCTGCTCAGCTGCAGAGTTGTCCACTTATTCCGGTGGATACTCGGTCCCCAGGGCAACGTTAGCCACACCATGGTGTCTTTCCCATCCTCTACCGCTAGGAGGTGCAGTTGGGATTTTCCCTTCCTAAAGTTTTGGTCTAATAAGGCCAAACATCTCCAGTACTTTTTAGAGGACTGATTTCTATAGCGTATCAACACATCAGATATCTAGAACAAAACTTAAAGAAATAGACAATGAGTACAAACACACATCAGCTATCTAGAACAACACTTACGAAAACAGACAATGAGTATCATCACACATCAGCTAACAGAAAACAGACAATGAGAACCAAAGCATGGCAGTCTAAGACAAAACACACCCAAAGATGATGAATGCAGGAAACACATGTCAGCAGTCTCAGCAATGTGAAGAACTTGTGATGGATGATCCGACTCAGTCTCAGGTCCCTTGGTTTGTCCCATGGAGATGTCACCATCTCTGCTAAAGCTACTGCACTCCTGGTCTTCATCTGCTTCAAGTCTGCTCCTATCACGATCATCTTCCATATCTGTGGGAATATAGCAGTGACTCATTTTAGATATCAATATTATTTGTAAGTCAGAGGTAGGCAAGAATACAAGTACAAATATGACATCAAGAGATGAAAGAACAGCAATTTGTCAGAGTTTGTCAGGATGTCGGGATTTAGCCAGATATGACTGAGCAATCGTATGACTGTAGATTGTACTACCTGCTTTCTGTTGGCATTGAATGTTGGACAGCACTCACCCGACACCTCACAATGTGGCAATAGCTTCGGGTGGATGAGGGCAATAAGGCGGGTGCAAGTTTACCCTAGTGTGAGGGAATGCAACCTAAAGACTAAATGTCAGGGCAGACCAGGCCAGACCGTAGATGGGCAATTAATAATATATTTTACCTTCTCTATAAACTTGTAGAATAAACATTTTTGTTTTGCCAATCATAGATGGACAACTAATCATCTATTTTACAAGCCAATATAATTAAATACTTTGGTTTTCCAATCATATATTGACAAGAACATATTCCCACTACAAGATGGTAGAATGAAAATGTTTGGTTTTCAAATCATATATTGACATTTACTAACCAAAAGAATAAAATGCTTTCAATTCCTAATGATTAATATCTTGTAGAATTACTTATCATTTTTCAGATGTGTAGGATAAAAAGCTTTAATTTTTTTAAATCATAGACAAACATTTAATTACCATCTTAAATTAGAATGCTTTGATTATCCAACTATATATGAACTTTTACTATCCCCTCTATAAACCTGTATAATAAAAAGCCTTTGGTTTTAAAATAATTGATGAACAATTACCTAATCTTCTTCACATCAGTAAAATAGAAAGACTTGGTTCTAATCACAGATGGACAATTACTTATCGTTTTACAAGCCAATCAAACAAAATACTTTGGGTTTCCTATTATAAATACATTATACAGGGTGTTTGTAAATCTCACTACACTTTGATATAGATCAGAAGTCTTGCAAATAAAAAACATACTCTCCAACAAACAGCTGTTCTATATACAAAGTGTAATGAGAATTAACAAACACCTTTAACAATTATTGGCCTCTTCTTCAGGCTTGTAGAAAAAAATAAGTTTTGTTTTTCAATCATAGACATTTACCTACCTTATCTACAAGCCTGAAAAATAAAATGCTTTGGTTTTTCAATCATAGATGGATACTGACTTATTCCCTTTATAAGTCAATAAAACATATAGTTTTGTTTTTCCAATCTATATCTATAAAACAGACTGTATGTGTGTGGTTGGCTATGTATTGGATGCGTTCAATAACGGTACATCCGATTGAGATGAAATTTTCTACACGTCTTCCTTTCATTCCTGTGCAACCGACTGTAATAGTTTCTTAGTGTAAAATCGGCTACTTACTTAATAACATTTAATATTTCATTTTTCATTATATAAATTCTATATAGCAGGGGGACTTCACTCTAGAAAAGTTATTTCAAGGGGCATAACTTTTAATAACATTTCTATATACTTTATAGTCATATTGTTGGACTTACTTGCACTATTGTTAAACTCTTTCTCTATAGTTATTTACAGGCATATGAGTTATAATAAATAATGATATAATCTTTAAGACATTTTCAAAGTTTTCATAAAAATAATGCATAATGCATAACATTGTAACCCATCTTTTTATGCTTAAAGAAGTTATCTACAGTCATGTAGGTGATTAAAAACAGTTTTCATTAAAAATAATGGATGGTGTGTGGAAGGACATTCTTTTAAGTTACTGTGCGCCAGGAGCTGGGCGAAACCACGCCGGGTCAGATAGATAGACAGACAGACAGATAGTCGGGAACGGGAGCTTATATGACTACGTATATGAATTAAATGAGATGCTCCCCACCAGGGACTGGGTGAAGCCGGGCCGGGTCAGACAGACAGACATAGACAGACAGACAGATAGTCGGGAACGGGAGCTTATATGACTACGTATATGAATTAAATGAGATGATCCCCACCAGGGACTGGGTGAAGCCGGGCCGGGTCAGACAGATAGACAGACAGACAGACAGATAGTCGGGAATGGGAGCTTATATGACTACGTATATGAATTAAATTAGATGCTCCCCACCAGGGACTGGGTGAAGCTGGGCCGGGTCAGCCAGACAGACAGCCAGACAGACAGACAATCAAACAAGCAGACAGACAGATAGTCGGGAACGGGAGCTTATATGACTACGTATATGAATTAAATGAGATGCTCCCCACCAGGGACTGGGTGAAGCCGGGCCGAGTCAGACAGACAGACAGATAGACAGACAGATAGTCGGGAACGGGAGCTTATATGACTACTTATATGAATTAAATGAGATGCTCCCCACCAGGGACTGGGTGAAGCCGGGCCGGGTCAGCCAGACAGACAGACAAACAAGCAGACAGACAGACAGACTGATAGATAGATAGATCCCCTCCAGGGCCTGGGCGAAGAAGGGCCGGGTCAGCTAGTCATAGATAATTACTTACCTCCTCTACAAGCCTGCAGAATGAAAAGCTTTGGTTTCCCAATCATGTACGGACAATTTGTGCCGTTAAAAATTTGCTGAAGTTCCATTCTTGTAATGTATGTTCCAAGAACTGGAGATTTCTCAGCAACAGCTCCATCTCGGCCATAAATACTTTCATGTGGCCCTCCATGAGATAAAATCACCACTGCTAGGGACGAAATCTGGCCCAAGGCAGGTGACCTTGAAAATTCTTCCAGAAGAGTTGTCATTTCCTAGAGAATTGATGGACATGAGATTCTTCAGATGCACAGAACATGTCAGGTCAAATGTCACGGTTCAAGGCAGGAGGCTCGACTTCATTGCACCAGGTTTTACTCTGGTTTGGTCTCTCTCCACAGAAAGGCTAACCACCTGCTATGCACACTGCACAAACTTCACAGCTCCAGTGATGGAGGGGGTCTCCAAAGTAGGGGGTGATGAGGGGATTCAGGGGTCTCCGAAGTAATTGCACTCGTGGTCTGAGTGACACAGTCTGAAAATGAACCCACGAATTTCATAGTATTTCTTCTTCTGCGTTCATCCGAAGTGTTTTTTCAGATGCGATTGCAGTGTGTCTGGTTAGGCACCCTTAGGCCGAAACCCTTAGGTCAACACATCCGACTTTAGATGCATTTTTTACCAGGTTAGCATTCCTGGGGGACTCTCACTGTAGTTGTGCCGTCCACATACTAGCTGGTCAAGTTAGAGTGACCAAAGACTTCACGGTCAACCCTCAAGGGAAGACAGGGGCAGTCTATGGCATTTTCTGCCTTCCGGGGAGGCTTCTATAATTGCAGAGCCGACCCATAGTGCCCTGGTGCTGGGCTCACCACAGGTATCATCATGTCCTGCACATAGCTGCTTAACTTCCTCACGTCATTATATTGGGCATTTCGTTTTCTATGTGCCGCTCCCCGCACAAACCAGGAACGGTCAGTCTGCAGACGACTTCCACTCAGCGAGCTTTCGGATCGGACGTTTACCCGAAAAACTAGTTTGTCAGAGCTGTTCCATCTAGAAAACATGATAATTAGAGTTGTCCCGATCGGAAGACACAAAAAGTCAGAGCTGTTCTGGGCACAAGGGACATTCGGAAAACTAGGTAGTCAGAGCTGTTCCAGTTCTTAAGGACGTTCGGAAAACTAGCTAGTTGGAACTGTTCCGAACACGACAGACATTCCACTCGGACGTTAATGCGTTGTGCCAGTTTTTATTTGCCACCCTTAGGCCTACACATCCGGCTTCGGCGGGTGTTTTTGATCAGGTTAACCGTCCTGGGGGATTTGAGAGACATTTTGTTGTGGTGTCGCCCACATCTCAGCTGGTCAAGGTAGACGGTCAGCGACATTGCGGTCAACCCTCAAGGGAAGGCAGGGGCAGACCATGGGCATTCCCTGCTATCCAAGGAGTCTTCGAAAATTGCAGAGCCAGCACATAGTGCTCTGAGACTGGGCTCACCCAAGGAATGGTCACGTCCTGCTCATGGCTGCTTTAATTCCTCACTTCCATGTATTGGGCATTTCATTTGCCATTGACCGCTCCCCACACAAACCAGGGACGGGCAGTCTGCGGACGACATCCACTGAGCAAGCTTTCGCTTCGGACTTCTACGTAATGGGTTCGCTAGCCAAGTGTTCCATTCTGTGTTAACTAGACGCTTTTCCACTTTAGACTTCAGCCGACATCCACTCTGCAGGTTTATTTGTTTTTTTCGGACTTCCATGTAATGGACATGCATTCCATCTTGTGTCAGTGAGACACACTTCAATCTTTTAGCTACACTCACTCTATGAGTACAGATACAGACTTTCATCGTAGCCCTTGCGCGCGACTGCAGCGCTTGTACCGACTTTAGTAACCGCGGGGGAATTTCATAGTACAAGGCAGACGGCTCAATTATTTCACCTTAGAGATCCCCAAAACAAATTATAGAACAATAATGTTATCTGTATTATTGCAATTTTAGCAAACGTAGTGCATAAACTGTATATTTTGAAATTTCATGCAACAACACTGCAACTACACAAATTTACATGTAACAAAGCAATTGCACAAATGTTCCCACAATGTCAGTGTTGAGTCTACCATCAGATAATACGTGGGGTTATCAAATTTATGGGCACTCAGGTTGACCCAGCCTGAAAATGTTCATCAAAGTAAAAGCACCCGGCATGATACTGACCACATGACCCATCGTGTGCCTATTGGTCAATAAAACATGGGGCTAGCACCATATGCTGTATGTTTTTGACCGTTATTTATGACGCAGGAGCAACTGTTTCTACCCTTCCATGAGATGTAGCAAACTAAGTCAGGCAATAAATCATGCAACATATTGTTTGTGACTTCTGTGTTTATAATCACTTCCAGTTGTTACAATATGCTACAATACTTCTCTTCTCATATTTCTTTTCCTTTTTCCCGAAGCAGAAACCTGTAATGAGTCTGTATTTGATAGGGCCATCATATTTTGTAGGCCTGATTGCACTGAGGAATAGGTGGCCAGTTTTTTCCTCTTTTGGCGGATGACAAACGCAGGCATCGAACTCTCGTCCAACGTGTTCATGTCATTATCAGTGTAGAACCCTACCAACTGCATTAACATGCCAACTGTCTCATAATAAGGGCATTTTTTCTGCTAGTTGTGATATGTTGTCCGTATGTCTTTCAAAACATTAAAATTGCTCATTTCAACTGTCCAGGCACCCCAGTGGCATAGTGGCGAGACTCCCAACTCCCAGGCCACTGGTCATGGGTTCGAATTTGCATTTGGGTGCATTCTAAACATTTGTCCCAGCGTAAAATGGGTACCAGCTAATGTTTTGGGAAGCAAAGGCAGCTGGTATGATACCGGTCTATGAAAATATAGGTCAGGCACTGTATGCCCAAAGATCCTTAACTGATTCAATACTGAAGGATAATATATCACCAAATGGGACCTCCCGTTTGGACAGCAGGGTGATATATCGCCATACTAGGGTCATCATGTTATTTGTTTCGTTTTGTGGTATCTTCCGCAGTGTCAAATCTCAGCGAATGGAAATTTACATTATAATGCTCGTTAATTTGATTGTGTTCCATGTTTGGTCCAAACCTACGTTTTGTTTGGCACTGAATCAGTTAAAAGGAAAAGGATCCTAAGCATTTTTTAAATTATGTTTACTTGCAGCCATTCACAGGATTTTGGATGTTCGTGATTCCTGAGCAAGTTTTTACGTTCAGGAGTTTTCAATTGTTTTCTGAACAACAAGCACCTATACCTTTTTCGAAAAAACCAGCACCACTATTTCGAATCCGGGTATACAGGATTATGAATCATGTCCGTAACTCTTTCACCATGGAGATCGGTCCTAAGCATTCACTTTACTGATTTTTACTCTCCAAGAAAGAAATTGTCAAGATTCTTCTGTAAAACATTTCTGTAACATTAATGGATGTTTCGATTGCTTGCAAGAGATACCTGTGTAGATTTAACAGATTCAGAGCTAAACAAAAAGCAGGTTTGAACTTAACAAAAATGGATGGCGGGAAATGGGAAGTAGGGGTGCGTCACAATTATGACAGTTGTTCATATGGTAGCAGACATGTATTATATATATATATATATATATATATAAAATTAAAGGGGGTTGCAAAAGGAAAACTACTGTATATAAGCCAATGGCAGATATAAGGAGTCGCTTAAGACGATTAATCATCCCATAGCACTTCTCTAGTTAATATTACTTACTCTGGCAGTTTTGTTCTGGTAAGGCAATACATTAAAACCCAAGAACTTAAACATTCCATCCAGTTTTTCCAAGTCTTTACTACTTCCGTTTCTGTAAGAAAAGTTATCGAATCCCTCATTATTGATGATTAAACAGTGGCCCCTGGGAGAACTGTCCATTATGTACACCTGTAAAAACAAAAATCAAAGAAAGTGTGTGTGTTAACTGATTCAGTGCCAGACTAACAGTAGGCCTGGACTAAACCTAGTATATAATCAAATGAAATGTAATCTACTGCCTATAGTATAGGATGTATTTTTAATGACTGGGGTTTTTGAAAATATTACCGTTCCAAGTTTTGTATTCACCCTCTGTGTAGTTCATGCGACATAAAAGGTAAATACAAAACTTGGAACAGCAATATTTTCAAAAGCCCCAGTCATTAAAAGTGCACACTGTACCTTGAGATGTAGGACAGAGGGTCTTGAGCCTGAGGAATTAGTGCAGTCACCGCGAACTGTGCAAGTTAGGGTTTTATTTTGCCACCGACAGACAAAAATCCACAGCTTACTGTGGATTTGAACCCAGGTCTCCCAATGGAAAACCCGGCATTCTTTGCCACTCAGCCAGCCGCTCAAAGAACAAGTATTATAAAGTAAACTTCTGTTCACTGAGCATTGAAATTGTGGAAGAACACCACGAAACAAAACAAATAACATGATGGCCCTAGTATGGCAATATTGTCCCTCTTTCCAATAGGAGATCACATTTGGTGATATAGTGTAACAAAACGCCAGTGGCCCATGTCCTCATGCCTTCTTTGGGTTTGGGGAAAACAGTGGGAAACAGCTTTCGGGAACCCTCAGTTCTCTTATCCGCTCAATTCCCCTGGAAGATAGTTCTCGTGGTTACTTTTACAACCCGATCTTCTTAATAGAACTATTAGAAGTCTGACTTTTCTTCGGGAAAACCCGATAGGGCGCCTTGCACCAAATACGCACTAGTGTAATTTCTTGGGCCATCAATGTCCGTTTAAACACCTACCGTTTGTTATCTGCACCATGTATTGAAAATTTAAAGATTTTTACAGATTAGGTGCATCATGCTGGTGTAAGAAAAGGGTCCTCCTGGAAGTGAAAGGAGCAGAAGGGATCTTCAAGGCCACGAGATAGTCACCTTAAGCCATTCTCAGGTGAACCATGGACTTTCAGGACAGGCCCAGGCCAATGACTCCAATCAATGGAAAGAGGTCCGATTAGTCTTGAGCTAGTGGCATTCTTCAGTACCAGCTCAATGCGAATCACATCGTCAACATAGGAGTAGCTGACCCTATGTTCCTGGCTGGACCTACGCCTAATTCTCAGTCATACCCATCCTTGTCCGAGACAGTGAAAAGCACCTACCCATTCCCCATTCACGAACTGTTCCCATTGTATTAATCCCTACCCAACATCGGGACAAGTGATAACATGGGGCTTCCAAGAACACTACATTAACTCTATAGAATGGTCCACTCAAACCTGGAAGCCTGGTTCTACAGAGGCCTGTTGTTCGCACAACCTATCTGGAAGGAGGGAACTGAAGACATACTCGGTGAGGTGGATGTGGACTGACGGGACATTGTCGTACTCTTTGGTCTATGATGATCATAGTTGTGATGCTCTATGTCTGGACGAGATTTACCTCCTCAGTTTGTTTGTAGAGAACTATCTGTTTTAACTGCCTTGATGTTTTCCTGTGCTTTCCTGTATTAGGTTATTAAATTGAATTTATTGTTTACTCTGACGATCGCAATGTTATATGTTGTCAGCCAGAAAGACACTTCAGGGAGTAGACCCCGAGGTCAAATGAGAGAGTGACAGTGAGTCTGGGGAACGGAGGAGGGTTGGCAGGCAAAGACCTATCCCAGCCAGGGTTAAAGAATAATATTGAAGCAATGTGACAGGGGTATTTGGGACCCTCCACGTAACTTGTTACATATAGTATCTGTCGATACTGAACCAGTTAAAACTTAAAAGTTAAAACCAGCTGTTTTTGCTTTGGCTATTCTACATTTAACTTCTTTAATACATCTCCTTCTGCTCAAGATTCATGGAGGAAATTGGAAGAAAGGCACTAGTCACAGGCTCCGGAACTTCAATTATCCCTCCCCACGACGCCTAACGGCACAAGTGGAAGAAACAACAACAACAATACATCTTCCATCTGCTCTTATCAAAAATATCAAATACTTAATAAATGGCAAAAAGACAAAAGTTATGATAATTGTCAAACAAAACCAGAACATTAAAAGTAACTTCAAGTAAAAAATCAATTGAAGAGGTACAGAGGGTTTCCTTTGTAAACCAAATAATTAAAGAGGATGCTTATTGTAAAGTTGATACAATATCAGGGATTGCATAAACCAAACAAGCATTCTGAGAGAAACACACATTTATAACATCAAATAAAATTGGTACTGAGATGCACAAACCAATCATCACTAAGCATATCTAGCCCATGGCAATATATGGCTCTAAAACTTGGATGGTAAACAAGAGAGATGAGTTGAGTTGGGTTGAGCTAAGAACCTGCACTCAGGACATTCCCATACACGCTCCGTCCCCTTGTTCAACAGCCAGTGAAGTGTCATACCACTAATCGTTCCCACCACTATCTGATTGAAAGTTCTCCTGGTCTTCACTCTCAGTTTTGAGATTCTTCCATAACCCCTGCCAATTCCCCGCCATATCATTCTTTCCACATACAGGTTCTCAGTCTGTTCCCCCGCCTTCTCCACCTTGTCCCACTCGACCACCTCTCCCTTGTCCATATGTAATCTATGACCAAGAGGTACCCTAACCTGCACAGTTCACACTAGCCAGGCTGCCTTAATTCCTCAGGCTCAAGACAGGCTCATGTATCGATATTCCCATGGACTATTCCCTCCGTCCAACATTTACATGGTCGGCCTCTTCCTCTGTTTCCATCTGGTCTGTACATCATTGCTTGTTGTGGCATGATGTTGACTGGTAACCAACTTGCATGGCCAAACCATTTGACTTGTTGCTTTCTAATAAAATCTAGTGCAGCTGTAACCCCCACTTTAGTCCTGATTTCTTCATTTCTGATCTTATCTCTTCTTGATACGTTGAGTATTCTTCTCAGGAACCTCATTTCTGTTGTTGTGATTTTTCTTTTCTCTTTTTCCGTCATTGTCCAGGTTTGGCATTGGTAGCATAGAGTTGGTAGGAAGATTGTGTTGTAAAGTGCTTTCTTAGTAGTTATTGATACGTGGTTGTTCTTTACTATTGATGCTATTTGCCCAATGAGTTGGTTTGCCATATTGCATCTATTTTCGATCTCGTCTTCTGATCTGCCATTTGATGATATTATACTTCCTAGGTACTTGAAACTCTTTACTTGTTTCAAGGGATGTTCGTTTAGGTGAATTGTTGTTTGTTCTTCTTTAGTTATAGTCATTACCTCTGTTTTGCTTGTGCTAATTTTCATGTTATGTTCCCTACACATTTCATTTAGACTATTCATGTGGTCTTGTAATTCAGCTTCTGATTTTGCTATTGGCGCTTGGTCGTCTGCAAACAGGAGTTCTCTAATGGTTAGATTTGCAGATGGTTCTTCTTCTGTGTTCTCGTCATGCGGTATTCTTGCAGTCTCTGTTTGACTGGTTTCTTTACATATGTTGTCTATATATGTTATGAACAAGAGAAGGGGCAGGACACAACCTTGTCATACTCCAGATCTTATGGTGAAGGGTTCTGAGTGTCCTCCAGTTGCTCTCACTATGCATTCACTGTTGTTGTATAAGCTTCTACATAGGTTTATTAGATGTGTACTCACTCCATATTGTTTAAGGATTTCCCACAGCTTGTTTCTATCTACTCTGTCGAATGCCTTTTCTTGGTTGACAAAGGCTAAGTAGAGTGTTTCATTGAATTCGATTGATTTTTCTATAAGTTGTCTAAGAGCAAAAATGGCATCTGTGCACAATGGGTGATGAGGTTAATATCACATTAACCGCCTTTACTTTCTAGAGCATTCCCTGGTAGCCATTTAGACGGAGTCAATTTAAACATTCTTCCTCAATAAGAATTTGACCTCATGACACCAAACCTGCAGGCAGGCATGCTAGTCACTGCGCTATCACAACCTCCAGTATCATTATACAGATGTCTTTATCATCTCTGAATGCTGTCAGCCACTTTGGCAACCCCAATACCCAATTTGTATAAATGTAACCCAATTTTTATAAATGGTACCCAATTTGTATAAATTTTACCCAATTTGAATAAATTTTACTCAATTTGTATAAAATTTTCCCCAATTTTTTTCAGGTTTTTTTACAGCCTCTTCTGTATTTTTTATTTGTAATGTTTTATTCTCTTCTTTCCCTTCTGTGATGTCTCTGAACATGTTCTTTATCTGCAAACAGAATCAATTAGAGCACCATAGATCCATAGCAATGTTTCTGAAACAACTAAGAAAGAATTATTAAGAAAACAATGAACTCACTTTGTCGGGTTCTTTTAAGATACTTTTGTAGTATTTCTTTAAATCTGATGATTGTTCTGAAATGGAGACAAAATATTATTAGTTAGTTAGTTGCATGTCCTTTACAGGACGTAGCAATCAACATCAGTATTTTTTTGGCTGGTCATGATTCCTGGGCAAGTTTATGTTCAGTAGTTTGCCATTGCTTTCTGAACGACTGGCAACCATACCATTTCATAAAAAAACCAACACAGCTGTGTTTCAAACACGGGTATGTAGGATTACAAAGTCACGTCCGTAACCCCTTCGCCTCGGAGCCGGTGACTATTAATTGAGTAGGAAATCATATGTTATTAAAATAATGAGAGGAGCATTTGAACATGTGGCTAGAATGCATGTGAATCAGCTTTTCATATTACCAGTGTCCCTCGCCATTAGTTGAATCCACTCCAACTTCAGAGGTACTTGTAATTTACATCCCTATGTAAAATATTACATGTACAATAGTTAACTGATCTACAAAAGATGAGGATTGGAAGGGCTGAATGTAAGACAGGCCAGAGTGCCCAATTTATGACCATTTGGAAATAAAGTTCACTCTTTGTTCCTCCCCAAGTCAATATTTTAGTCCAACTGACCAGTGTAGGGGTTGAACCCGCTACCTCAGCATCAGCACACCTGTTTAAGAACAAGCACTCTTATCCATTCAACCATGCTGGCCTCTGAGTGTCTCGGTAATTATCAGCTTTCTTCTGTAAAACCCCATCTCTGGGGCTTCTGGGAATTTTGTTGCTTGTTTACTAATTACCCAGGATACACAGCCATGTGTGTTAAAGCTGGTTTTACATAACATGCAAAAATTGTTTCCTTATCTCCAATGCATAAGATGCTCTTCATCTATAAAATGCAGTTTTAACTTTTATATTCTGATCTTTACTTATGTGATATATCTTCCATCTGATGTTATCCATGTGCAAAAATAAATGACTTTCTGTACTTGCCATAAATTAACACTAATAATTTAATTATACATTCGGGGATGATCTGTTTCTTTGATATAACCATTACTTCTTCGATATTTTTGTTTGTTTTGGACATAATTGTGTTGTGTCAGTTTACAGCAGAGCTGTATATTAATTATGGTTCTACAAAACATGCAAGAGCTATTTTTCTAACCTTCAATGATAGAGATATATTGCATAAAATGTTCTCCATATTGATTGATTGATTGATTTAGGAACCGACATCACAGCATTCAGGACATTCTGTTCTCCATATTAAAAAATGAAGGATACATGCTATGTATGAATCACAAATACTATCTCTATGGTGACCTTTTGCTTCTAGAGGCCTGTTGGGGTTTGTAGATGAGACTTCTAAAGCACTGCTCCTGTCAGGAGTTTGGTTACCTTCAAGAAAATCCCTGGGCAGTCGTGCTGCATTGCCAATGGAAACTGGATTGCCAGAAGATGGTAGTTGATCGGATGGGCAAGGGACTGCGGCACCAAAGGAAACATAGTTGATATTACTAGAAACCATATTTGGTTCTGTGTCTTCTGCCCGGAGGGTAGATGCACTATAGCTGCTGTGGGATTCTTCAGGTGTTGGCATCTCCTCGGGGTTACATATTTCCATCAGCTCAGCTGTGGTTATATTAGGCTCCAATGTTTCTGCATTTTGTGAGATTGGAAGTGCATTCTGTGGGGGTACAGATGCATTCTGTGGGGGTACAGATGCATTCTGCGGAGATATAGGAGCATTCTGTGAAGGTGGAGTTGCAAACTGTGGATAAAAAGATAACTCTGTTTAAAATACCCATCAAACATTCATTCATACTGTATTGGTAAAGATTAAAATAAGTGAACAATGTCAGTTAAAATATCAACAAAGTACACTTAACATGAGACAACAAGAAAATCTAAAATATATAAATTCTACAATATGCATTAATCAACAGCTTAATTATTTCTTCATTGTTTGATAGAAATCTTCTTTTACAGAAGAGAACTCAATCTCTATTGTGTAATATTTACTGGAGTGTATGAAATATGAAATACAAAGACGACCACTTATAGAATATGTGTCCCACTACAATTTGCCGATGCCAATGGAAAACTTACTGTGGATAGATGCCTCCAAAGAGATGCAATATATAATTACTAACTGGCACCTGGCCGTCTGGACAGATGATAGATTGTTACATTGTGCATTGTGCTTACAAAGGGGCATAATAACTACAACACATGGCACAGACCAGGGATGGAGTTATACCTCTCCATCCATAGCACAAAGCCTGGGCTGAATTGCAGAGACCATGAGTTGCCCATGCAGCATGATCACTCTCACGGCCTGCCTAGTTTACTCCAGAGGAAAAGTAACACTAATACATCTGAAATAAGAAAAACTGTGGAAGCTGCCAGATCAGCAAAGCAATGCTTTAGCTGTCTGCCTGTTGGAGCTTCGATCCTAGACCAGATGTTAACCACGGCTTAGGTTGCATTTCGTCACACTAGGGTAAGCTTGTACCCTCCCAATTGCACTGCTCCACTCAAAACCACTGGCACAGTGTGGAATGTTAGGTTTGGTGAGCGCCACCCAACATTCAGTGCTAACAAAAAGCAAGTAGTACCATCGACTGTCACACGATAGCTCAGTCATATCTGACTGAGGCCAACAATAGATAAGCAAAACTAAAATCCCTGCATAGGTGATATATATATATATGTGTGTAAAGTGTAACACAAAATTTTAGAAGCTATTAATCAAAGATTAAAATTATCCTCGATTTAGCAGAAGTAGAAGACACTAAGAATATCTATCCTGAGGTATATTCTGTCAGGCCATCAAATTTACACACTGTGTATCGTCAATTCCTCTCAGTGAGACAGTTTTCCTGCCAACACGGCATTCAATAATATTCAGTAACACCTAACTCTGGCTTCATGCTAGTCATAGCGACCTACATTTCCCAAGGATTTCAAGGTGAACTCAGGAGCGGGTCTTCTCACAGCAGCACTCATTTGGCAAGACTAACTAGCCAAACCAATAAGAGTATCAATTGTCGATGTGAGTACTGTGGATTTCCTATCATTGAGAAACCTATGTTTGTGTGAAGTACTAGGACAATCACATTTTGTAGATCTGAGTGCAAAGAAGAATAGTTGGCAAGTCTCTCCCTCCCATAGCAAATGTTGAGAGCTCCCTTCAAACTCTCATCCGGGATGGGGATAACACCACAACAGTCCTTCTTCTTTTTCTTATTTCGTTCACTTGAAATATGTCTATAACTTCAATGTTGTCTCTTGTATGAATTTAACTGTCTTTTTTAGTTCACTCAGCGGTCCATAGAGTTTATCTTCCACTGTCGTCTCTCTAGGCCAGAAGGTTTGCCTAGACATGTTGTAATTTGGGCAGTCTTGGAGTATGTGCTCTGCTGTCTGCGACGCCAATCCACATGTGCACATGGCTGATTCACCAATCTTGAATTTTGTATACATGTGGTTGCGTAATCTATTGTGTCCTGTTCTGAGGCACAGAATAATGACTTGTTCTGGTCTGTCCATAATGTGGTAGTCATCTTGAGCAGGTTTTGGTGGCTTTCTGACTGATTTGATCATTCTTTTCTTTTGGTGGTATGTAATGGGCACATCAGGCTGTTCTTCTTTTGCTCCTTCCTTAGCCAATCGATCAGCTCTGTCATTTCCAGGTATTCCACAGTGGGATGGTATCCACTGTATGGTGACCTTATGCTGACTGCTAAGTTCAGAAAGTAGTGTCCTTAGTACTGGCAATTTCCCAGACAGGAGCGCCTCGAGTACTGATTTTGCATCTGTCAATAGCACCACAGGTTGTGTACCATGGCTGGTATTTAGTAATTTCTCTGTTGCTATCTTGATTGCCTCAATTTCAGCATCATAGTTATGGCAGTACTTTCCTGTTGGTACTCTGGCCGTGTCCCTAGTATTATTTGGGTATTCTATGTACACTCCCGCTCCTCCATTTCGAACAGCATTTTGTGCTGACCCATCTGTGTAGACTCGGATCCAGAGGTCCTGTGGGTATTCTTCATCAAGGAAGCTGAGAGTGGCTGTTCTGCACTGCACACTGTTCTGTTCTTCCTTGTCAAATATTCCTCTCACTTTTGTCTGGATTTGTAGTGATAGTCTATGCTCATCTTTCCATGGAGTTCGCTCTGGAATAGTTGTTAGGGGGATACCAACTGTGGGCAGATCGGTGGTTTCTCTGCAGAGTTGTTTGGCCTGGTGGATAAAACTGCTTCTTTTCAACCACCCCATAGCTAGGTTTTCAAATCTGTTCTTCATAGGGTAGCCTGGAAAGCTGAGGAACTTTTCTGCTTGTATTAGCGTTTTCGTATCTATGCGCTCTCTCAATGCTTGTGTCCTCCCCGTTTTCTCCATTTCCACTATAGGAGTTGAACTCATCCCCCCCTGTGGTTACTCTAAGTCAGTGGTTCTCAACCGGTGAGGAATTTCCCCCCCCCCCCCCCCCCCCCCCAGGGGGGAATGTTAGGGTTTCCAGGGGGGAATTTAGATTATTTCTAGATTGCGTGAATACAAGAACCGATAACTTGATATTGTTTTTCCCTTCATTCTTTACAGTTCTGTACGTATCACCCTTCTGAAATTGATTTTATAACATAAGTAGATCTGCAAATCGCGTTTTATGTAGATGTCTAGACTTGTTTTAGTATGTGCTATTAAATTTAGCTTCAATTATTACGTATACTGTGTAGGGGCAGTGGGAAATTTTTAGGGAGGAAATACGAAAGGGGGGGAATGACGTTCTAAAAATATGGTGACGGGTGGGAATGACGTCCTAAAAATATGGTAAAAGGGGGCACGGGCCAAAAAAGGTTGAGAACCACTGCTCTAAGTCCTTGGTTTTGCACCTTGTCCAGCTCTTGTAGTGTGCTTTTTTATGCTGAACACTATTTGGCCCGTATTCCAGGTGTGGTTGTATGCTCTGTTGATAAACTTTGCTAAGTATTTTCCCACTGGCTCCCCATGTGGTTCCACTTAGTTTTCTCAGCATGGCTATTTTCCTTCTGGCTTTTGCTACTGCTTTGTTGATGTGCTTTCTCCATGTCAGCCTGCCATCAAATGTTACTCCAAGGTATGTTGGTTCGTTATCTTCTCTAAGGGGTCTTCCATTTATCTGGATGATCCCTGCCTTTTGTTTTGGAGAGAGGGTAAATAGAGTGGCACTGCATTTGTCAGTGTTTATGCTGACACAACATTTATTTGCCCATGCAACAAATGCATCTACAGCTCTTTGTAGTGATCTGGTGGCCACTGATGCATGTTCATTTGTGCTCCACAGAACCAGGTCATCGGCGTACATTGCCGCTTCAATTCCATGCGGTAGATTAGTAACAAGATCATTGATGAAGATTAGAAAAAGTGTGGGGGACAAGACTTCGCCCTGGGGAACACCGTGACGCAGTAGTACTTTCTTGCTCTTGAGTCCATCTATCTGTACTCTGCCTCTTCTGTTGTGCAAGTAGGCTTTCACCCATTTGTACATTCTTCCATTGACTTTACAGTTTCTCAGTTTCTTCATCAACCACAACAGTGAGACGAACATCCTACGAAACACCTGGGAAGGTAACCCGGTCAACAAATACTAATATCATGCCTCATACTAATGGCCTGAAGAAGTTGGATGTGTCGACTGAAAGGTGCAAATATCCCAGCTCTGCTGTAAACAGGCACAACACAATTATGTCTAAAAAAAAAAAAAATTCAGGGTGAACACAGAAGAAGAAGGAGAAACTCCGACTGATCTCATGCTATTGTCAGCTTATATCCTAGCCACTACACCGATGAGTCCACTTTATTGTGGAACCACTTGACATAAATAAAAGTCCACATTATTTCTATGTTTGGGAAGCAATCAACAAAATAGTGGGTTTAACAATTGCATTGAAATGAAGAAATAAATGTCTGGACAATTTAAGGGAGGCTAAGTGGCAAAAACAACTTATCACAAACATAAGAAAGAGGCAGTCTTAATTTTTTGGTCACATAATGAGAAGACAAAAGTTGGATCACGTTGCGACAACTAGAAAGAGAGATAGAGGATTGGTAGTGAGAGAAAATTCTTGACAGTCTTGTGTCATGGCACTGAAAGGAGTCAGCACATGAAATGATACATGCTGTTGGATATTGAAAGAAGTGGAAAAGCATGACCTCCCACACCAGTCAGCATGTAACTTTTTGATAATGATGAGATTGTATCCAATAAAATTTTACTTTACATCTTTATATTGACTAAATTCAGTTGAAAACTATTCCCTGATTCAAGGTCTGTGCTAATGGTTATTCTCCACAATTATATTGATAACCATGCAAGGTCTAAATGAAAGTTGTTATTACCAGGAACAGCTATAAAAAATCTTACCTTGTTGTTGGGTAAGTTATTTCCAGTCATCTCTGGATAATCCTTGATGATGTGATCATAAACGTGCGGGTAAACTGTTCTTATAGCATCCAAGAATTGTAAGAAATCTGTCATGCTTAGTGTACGTGCACGGTAACATATGTTACCCATAATTTCATAGCTTCCTCTGTCCCTGCCCTGAAAAGGAATTAAATCATTATTAATTTATGCTTCTTATCAATCTTCTTCTTCTTCTTCTCCTCCTTCTTCTTCATATTCTTCTTCTTCGTCTTTTCCTTCTTCTTCTTCTCTTTCTTCTTCTTCTTCTTCTTCGTTCATCCGGAGTTTTTTTCCGGATGTGACTGCGTTGTGCCTGTTTACAGCAGAGCTGCTTTCTTGCGCCGTTAGGCTGACACATCCGACTTCTGCGGGCATTTGTTGACCGGGTTAACCTTCCCGGGGGTTTCTTAGGATGTTAGACTCTCACTGTTGTGGTGTTATCTCCCATCCCAGCTGGCCCATATAGAACAGCCAAAGGCATCCTGGTCGGCCCTCAAGGGAAGGCAGGGGCAGGCCATGGGCATTCCCCGCCATCCAAGGAGGCTTCCATAATTGCAGAGCCATCACACACCGCTCTGGTACTGGGCTCACCCAAGGAATCGTCACGTCCTGCACATGGCTGCTTAGCCTCACTTCCATATAATGGGCCTTCCGTTCACCATAGGCTGTTCTTCCAGAAGCCAGAAGAATGCAGTTTGCAGATGACATCCACACAGTGAGCTTTCGATTCTGACTTTCCACGTAATGGATTCGCTATCCAAGCAATATTCCATTTCGTGCCACTAGGACACTTTTCCACCTTTTATGAAGCCCACACAGCGAGCTTTCGATTTGGACTTTCCACATAATGGATTTGCTATCCAAGCAATATTCCATTTCATGCCTCTGGGTCTTCATGCACCTTTAAATGTCAACCTGTATATAGTTAAAGTAAGCTGCGGTCAACTTGAGCTTGTTGATATCTCCATAGAGCTTGTCCTCAAATGAAGCAGGTGTGGGCCAAAATATCTTTCTCTGTTCTGCATACGTTGGGCAATGTTTTGCTGTCATTTTTCCAGTTCTACAATTACATTCATCGGTATCTCCTATCTTTAGTTTATTGAACAAGTGGTATTTCAGCCTGTTATGTCCTGTGCGGAGTCTGAAGATTGCTACTTGTTCTCTTCGGTCGAGTTTGTAATATGCATCATCCTTCTGATGGCCTGGATGCTCTGATTCCCATTTGGTTCTATAAGTGCTTTTTATCAACCTCTTTGCCTCATTATAGGTTATGTCTATGTCAGGCTGTGGTAGTCATCCGCCCTCTTTTGCCAGTCTGTCAGCCTCTTCGTTTCCAGGTATACTGCAATGTGATGGGATCCACTGTATTACAACTTTTTTGGATTTCTGGCATAGACCATGGAGTGCTGCTCTTAGGTCAGTTAGTTCTGTGCTGTTATTGCTCTTCAGTATTGAGACAGCTGACTTTGCATCTGTGAAGATAGCTATTTGCTTCTCTTTATTTTCCTCCATCAGGAGCATTTCTGCTGCAGTTTTCAGTGCCTCTACCTCCGCTTTGAAGTTACTTGAAAATTTTCCAGTTGCCATTGAATGTGTTTTTTTCACTCCATTTTTTAAATTTAGGAGAACTCCTCCTCCTCCATTCTCTATTGAATTTTTGGCTGATCCATCTGTATATGCATGGGTCCAATTGCTGCTTGGGTAATGTTCTTTTATGTAGTTTAGGGTTATTTCTCTTCTTTCGGTTTCATGCTGAGTGTTCTTTTTCTCAATACCAGGAATGTTTTCTATCATCTCAGGCAGTTGCTGCTGTCTCCAAGCTGGGAACTTGTCTGCATTGTAAATGGGTTTGACTGTTGATATGTTAAGTATGGGATCTGCCCTAATCTTTCGTTTTGCAGTTTCTACAAAGTTGCCACGCTTCAGTCTTCCCTTTCCACAACCATTAAACCTGTTAAACATAGGGTGGTCTATCAATCTTCAGAATTTTTCTGCTTGTTGCTGGGCTCTGCCATCACTTCTATCCTCCATTGGTTGTAAAAAAGTGATCTTTTCTAGTTCATTAATAGGCGTTGTCTTCAGGCTTCCAGTTATGATTCGCATTCCTTGATTTTGGACTCTACTTATTTTGTTAAAGTTTGACTTAGCTGCTGTTGCCCAAGCTGCAATGCCATATTCCAGTACTGGCCTCACCCGTCCAGTATATAACTTCTTGAGAACTTTCTCATCTGCTCCCCACGTTGTACCAGCAAGCTTTTTCATGATTGCCATTCTTTGCCTTGCTCTTGTTCGATTTTTCTCAACCTGTGTCTTCCATGTCAGGCGACGATCAAAGGTGACTCCTAGATAGTTTGGATTTTCTTCATGGCGCAATATTTTTCCATTCAATACCAGCTTAGGTTGCTGAGTTTTAGTTGAGAGGGAGAACACTGTGCATGTTGTTTTCTCCTCACTTATCTTCACTAGCCATGATTTTGACCAGTCCTCTAGCGCTAATAGGGCTTGCTGTATTCTGCTGTTAGCTGTACTAATATATTCTTCAGATGTCCATATGGCTAGGTCATCTGCAAAAGATGATGTGTGTACTCTGGCTGGAAAATTTTCCGTGATGTCGTTTATATATGCTAGGAATAATGTTGGTGAAAGAACTCCTCCTTGGCGGACACCTTGCTCCAACAGCATCATTTTGCTGGTTTGTCCTTGTACTTTTGTCCTGGCAGTTCTGTTCTCAAGGTAGTGGCTGATCCATGTGTACATTTTCCCACAAACATGCATTTTTTGCAGTTTTACTTTCAGTCCTTCCTTCCATACTTTACCAAATGCTTTTTCTAAATCTATCCAGACCGCTAGTGTGTGCTTTTTCTCTTGGAAGGCATCCTCTATTTCCTGAGCTATATAGGTTATTTGATCTTCAGTGGATCTGTACTTTCTGAATCCTGCTTGGTGAGGTGTTAAGAGTTGGTTTTCTTCCAGATGCCATGTTAGCCTGCCATTGATAATGCGTTCCATTAATTTTCCTACACAGCTAAGAAGACTGATAGGTCGATAGCCATTTGGTTCTTCCAGGTCTTTACCTTTCTTTGGGACTGGTATTAGTATAGCTTCCTTCCATGCCTGTGGGACTATTCCCCTCTTCCAGCTGTAATTTAGGACTGCTAGTAGTTTCTTTTTTGCCTTAGTGCCTAGTCCTATTAGCATTTCATTTGTGATTCCATCCTTTCCTGGAGATGTCTTCTTTTTTAGGGTATTCATTGCCTGTTCCATTTCTTCCATTGTTAGATTTGCCATCATATATTCTGCTGCTGTCTCTGTATATCTATGATGTATCTGTTTATCTTTGATTGCTTTCTTCTGTTCGGCTGTAATATCAATGTGGTTTGCACTGGCATAGTGTTCCATTAGTGCATTTGCAGCCTTTTTTCCTGTAAGCAAGGCATTTCCTTGTTTAATTGTTATTTGTTTGTTTCTAGGTCCTTCATTGTTCATAGGCTTTCACTAGTTTCCATAGTTTGTTTCCATCCCTGTCAAAATTCAGGTTTTCTGTTTTTTTCCTCCAACAATCTCTTGTTGTTTGATTTACTGTTCTTTTATATTTTGCTGAGATGGCTTTGAGAGAGATGTTCGCTTCAGTTGTTTGTTCTCTCTCTGCGGTCTTCCTAGCATCTTCAACTTTGTCCTCCAAAATTTGTAGTTCCTCAGTCCAGTATGGTTTGTAATTTTTCCTCGCTCCTCTTGGAATAGACTCAGTGGCCGCCTTGTATTATTGCTCTGTTTAGACTTTCCACCATTTGCTTCATGTTGCCATATCGTGTATTTATGTTTTCACAATATTTGTCTGTTAGTATGGCAAATCTGTCCCAATCTGCTCGTTTGTAATTCCAGCGGGGCAAAGGCTTTTGCTCCTGTGGAACATACTCCATATTTATTACAAGCTTGATTGGTCTGTGGTCACTACCTGCTAATTGGTCAAGCACATGGCGATCGATTTTGTGGAGGATGTCTCCTGTGCAGAAAGCTAAGTCTGGAGTAGAAGTGGTAATCCATCTTCTGGAGTAGAAGCTCGGTGTGTCATCCGCTTTGTTGAGTAGATGGAGATTTGAGTCTATTTCCCAGTCCTCCACTTCATCTCCTCTTTTGTCAGTATCTGGGTATCCCCATCTTTCTGAACGGCTATTAAAGTCTCCGACAACAATGCAATTTGTGTCAGTTATTTTCATGTTTGAGAGTGTAAGATCCTTATCTGCCGGGCTATACAGATTGTAAATTCTTGTTTTCACGTCCTTTATCATTATATCAACACCTATAATTTCCGTTTGGTTGTCAGAGATCACAGATACTTCGCTGCAAGGTATTGTATTTCTTGTAAGTATTACAACTCCTCCTTTGTGTCCTTTGCGGTCGAAACGTGTGGCCTGATATCCCTCGACTGAAAATGTGCGATTGGCGTTGAGGTGTGTCTCTTGAATGCATGCCACATCTATTCTATCTTTATGAAGATGCTGTGTTAGGGAGGCTTTCTTGTTATAAACTCCTTCGGCATTCCATTGTAGTATGTTGAGTGTCCGGGGTGTTTGGTCAAAAGCTCTTAACCTACTCCTCTGTGCCTTGACTCCACAGCACAGGGGAAGGTGACCACCAGTAGTCATGGGTGGACCCCCTCGAGGCAGGGGGCCCGGCACTATCACCGCCTGATGGGACCTCACGGGATTAGCACCATAACGATTAATTTTCATCTGTGGCATCATGAAATGATAAAGTTACGTTGCACTTCTTTGTCAAGCCTGTGGCTCAGTACATCCGATTTCGACAAGCATTTGTTCGGGATGCTTTCCCTAGCCTTTGACTGTCCCCAGTCTACCTACAAGGCAGCAGGTTTGTACGTCTCTTCGTCTGGTCCCTCTCCCTTGACCTGTCCGACATGGGTGACCCTACCAGTAGCTGTGCTACCGTCGGCATAGCTCTTGGGGTCATTGGGACGCTCAAGCCCCTCTACCTCGTC
Organism: Cepaea nemoralis; assembly: GCA_014155875.1. NCBI lineage: Eukaryota > Metazoa > Mollusca > Gastropoda > Stylommatophora > Helicidae > Cepaea > Cepaea nemoralis. Next base: position 147,950 of record JACEFZ010025241.1, on the reverse strand, counting down.
AAGGTGGACGCACGGCAGAGGGGCTCTTTCTTCTTATCTACTACTTCTTCTTCTTTCTCTTCTCCTTCTTCTCTTTCTTCTTTTCTACTTCTGCTTCTTCTCCTCCTCCTCCTTCTTCTCTTTATTTTCTTCTTCTTCTTCTTCTTCTTCTTCTTCTTCTTCTTCTTCAGACCTCTAAAAAAAAAGCTCTCAAGGGGCAACGATTTCACACAGATGCAGACGTAATGAACGTGGTAAACACTTGGTTCAGTGAGCAACCACAATCCTTTTTCGCGGACGGCATTCGCCGCCTACCTAAGCAATGGGATGCTTGCCTGAATGCCTACGGCAAATTCTTCTGACCAATCCATGGTGCATAATTCATTCAAAACGAATGCTTTGTTTAATTCTACCACACCTGTTAATGTTTCTTTCATGCTTTTGTAATAAAGCCATTGGAACAGGTTTCAAATGAACACCCCCAATATATATGTGTGTGTGCAAGGGATTGTGTATTTATGTGTTATTGAGTGGGAGCATAACTGTGAGAGTTTGCGTAAATATCAGCCCAATAGAAGTAGCATGTATGAACTACGCTTGAGTTCAAAGCGAGCGACACACACACACAAATTTGAAACAACCTGCAGGTCCGGGGACTCAATATAATTTCAATGTTTGAATCAAAATATTTTTCAATTTTAGAATTCTGAATTTTATGCCTGACAACTTTAAGTTGGTCAGTTGCATGTCCTTTACAGGATGTTGCAATCAATCCCAGCATTTATTGGCTGCTTGTGATTTATTAGGAGACTTTTATGTTCAATAATTACCATTCCAATTACTTCCATTACCGAGAAGTTTTCCGGAAGGTTGTTGTGGGAGTGAGGTTCTACAAGGGGCATGCATACAAGTAAACAAACACTTTAAGGGCATGTATCTTTCCTGTAGCATCATATGGATGTGAATCATAGATAATTTCACAATCTCATGGAAAATTTCACAATCTCATGAACAATTTCACCATCTCATGGAAAATTTCACAATCTTGTGGACAATTTCACAATCTCATGGAAAATTTCACAATCTCATGGAAAATTTCACCATCTCATGGATAATTTCACAATCTCATGGACAATTTCACCATCTTGTGGACAATTTCACAATCTCATGGACAATTTCACCATCTTGTGGACAATTTCACAATCTCATGGACAATTTCACAATCTCATGGACAATTTCACCATCTCATGGACAATTTCACCATCTTGTGGACAATTTCACAATCTCATGGAAAATTTCACAATCTCATGGACAATTTCACCATCTCATGGAAAATTTCACAATCTTGTGGACAATTTCACAATCTCATGGAAAATTTCACAATCTCATGGAAAATTTCACCATCTCATGGATAATTTCACAATCTCATGGACAATTTCACCATCTTGTGGACAATTTCACAATCTCATGGACAATTTCACCATCTTGTGGACAATTTCACAATCTCATGGACAATTTCACAATCTCATGGACAATTTCACCATCTCATGGACAATTTCACCATCTTGTGGACAATTTCACAATCTCATGGACAATTTCACAATCTCATGGACAATTTCACCATCTCATGGAAAATTTCACAATCTTGTGGACAATTTCACAATCTCATGGAAAATTTCACAATCTCATGGAAAATTTCACCATCTCATGGATAATTTCACAATCTCATGGAAAATTTCACAATCTTATGGACAATTTCACAATCTCATGGACAATTCCACAAAATCTCGAAAGAAGAAAATTGGAGCTTTGAGCTTACATGTTACAGAACCCTGGATCAAGAAAAGACAAATACTGACATTTTATAACATCTGAACACAGAAAACATCATGTCTCGGGAACAGATGTATATACATACATGGTGTATTTGTAATGACTGTGCAGTGTTTGAAAATATTGCCAGCCCAAGTTTTATATTTACCTATTATGTTTGCCATGAGACAAATTAGCATAGAAATTAGAGAGCAAGTAGTGTAAGGGAAGGAATCCAGAATAAGTTAATCGAGCTGGAGTTTTATACCATGTGGATTTGGTTGTGACAAGATCTCAAAGAGGGACTCAATGCACTTAAAACTATGGCTGCAATGGACACAGAGCAGAGAATGCTCTTCACACTATACCAGCACTTGATCCTCTCAGTGATTGATTATGGACTAGGACTGCTCACTGTCTCAAAGAGTCAGCTGGTGAAATTAGAGCGCATACAGAACGAAGCTATGCGGGTCATTCTGGGATGCACTAGAGACACCCCAGTAGTGTGTATGCGTTATATCCTTGGTCTGCCAACTGTTGCTGGTAGGCACAAGGTGATGCAGGCGAAGGCAAACCTCAGAGTAGCTGCAGACATAGATCACCCTTTACATGAGACGCTGGACGCAGTTAAGGGTCAGCAACTGATAAGAGAGAAATCATGGACGGCTCAGGCAAAGGATACGATCAGACAGGTGTGCATCTTGGAGAACATTAGGCAAGGAGAGGAGTGGGTCAGAGTGCCAGCAGGGCAGTCAGACTTGTGCAGAGTTATAATTACATTGAGCCGGGAGTGCAGGGAGTGGCCAGCAGGGGCCATAGAAATGGAAATCCAGCAACTAATTCAGGATAATGCATGCTCGGGTGATGTGATTATCTATACAGATGGTTCGGTGTCAAGAGGTAGGAGAAGTGCCTGGGGGTTCATAGCAAAAGCTAATGGCCGATGTTTGGTGCAGGAGAGCCTGGCATATGATACCACAACATCTAGCTTAAGAATGGAGGTGGAGGCGGTCACTGCAGCTTTCTGCTGGATCGAGAATACGATACACACACATCGTAATTGTATCTGACTCAGAAAGTATGCTGAGGAAGGTGAGGACAGGCATGCTTCGTGCAGAGTGGCTCGCTTAGCTTCGGTTGTCACGGGCGGCAAGCATTGCCTGGATCTTTTCTCCGGGGCATGCCGGTGTGCTGGGGAATGAACAGGTGGACAGATTGGCTGGCTCTGCAAAACTTGGTGGAGTATTGATGCATGACAAGGCAGACGTGGTTGCGGCCTTGTGGGAGCACGTGTACACCTCGGAGGAGCAAATGGATCATCATGGTCTGGCAAGAATGAGGCAGCGAGGAGTGACGAGGGGATCTGGCCGACGCTCAAATGAAAGGTGAGACAGACATATAATCAGATTGCTACTGGTACTATTGGTGTTGGAACTCTTCACTGGCTGCTGAGGATGAGGACGGAGTGCCTATGGGAATGTCCCGAATGCTGTGATGTCAGTTCCTAGATCAATCAATCAATGCCAGGATGTGCCATGATAGGTGGGCAGAAGCAAGGGAGACTAACTGGGAAAACATCAGTAAGAGTTAGATTCCCCTTACCGAAAGTTACCGAGGCTGGACGAATACCGCTCAAAAATATCTTGTGTGAATTGTGATGTAGGAGCGGCCCAGAGTTCAGCTGAAGAGTGAAATTGATTTGAAAACTCACTCAGTGGCTCAGGGGTCAGACTGGAAACAACAGAAGCTCTACGCAGGAGAAATTACGACCATCAACTATTTCCATGTTAAGAATTTAGTTATTTGTCAATTTGCTTCTAAGGAATGTTGTGATAGTTTGTTGTTTGGGAGAACCCAATGAATGTGTATAGGGCAGTGTTTCAGATAGGACACTCATAAGAAGATTTGTTGTGCAATATTTTGGCAGTGCTGTTGTTAGCAAGTGATGGGTACCTTGACGACAGACGAAAATCATCTAGGGCTGCTTCTGACATGCCATCAGGACTTAGGCAACTAGAAGTGTTGTGCATCAAGCAAGGCATGACTGGGTTAGTCTGATGTATGAAAAGTGAGGTGTGTTCAATAAAAGTTGTACTCGGTGGGATGCAGTTCTTCATCAGTTGTTCTGCAGCGTGTTAAATGTGCCAAGAATCGTGAGTGGAACGAGCCAGAGATTAAATGCACTAAACACCCATAAGAACATCATGGCAATGTTACATGAACTTTACAGATGGTGAATACAAAACTTAGACTGGCAATATTTTCAAACACTGCACAGTCATTAAAAATACACCCTATACTTTGACCATGTTAAATATCACAGTGGTTTAGAAGCTGGCGCCATGGCAAAGGAATTATGAATGCAATTCGTAATCCCGCATACAGTTCAAAGTACAGCTGCAGGCGAATTGGAAGCAGACCACCTTGTATTGTTTTATATAAAATGGTATGAGTGCCAGTCGTTCAGAAAGTAATGGCAAACTACTGAATGTAAACTTGCCCAGGAATCACAAACAGCCAAAAAATGCTGGAGGTGACTGCTAAGTCTTGTAAAGGAAATGTAACTTATTTTTATTTAGAAGTGCAGTAATGAAAGGCATGATCATGGAAGAATAGGCAGGGGTAAACCAACAAAATGGTGGGCACAGGACAACAACCTCACTACAAAGTATATGTTGTACAGGGCACCATTGAATCTTTAATAAAAACAACAAGCAAGAAACTAGAGCTCTACAATTCAAATGCCATCTGGAGATCAGTATGGTCAAATGGATAAGAGTGCTTGCTCTTGAACCTTTGGTGTGCTGCTACCAAGATAGCAGGTTTAACCCCTATTCCGGTCAGTTGGACTAAAATGTTGACATCTCACCCTTGACTTCGGGACATAAATAACAAGTACCTCAGAAGTCAGAATTGGTTCGCCTGGTGGCGAGGGACACTGGTAATAGAAAAATCTAATCCACACACAAAAATCAGTCCACTGCATAGAATTAGTGGCATGCGTATGGACTACGCTTGAGTTCAAAGTGAGCAAATGCAAAAAAACAACAACAAAAAACCATCTTACACCAAAGTTATCTGACTTACTTCTGCTTGTTGTAGTGTAGGCCTTGGAAATATGTTACGCAAATAAGGTTTCAGGTATTCAAAGTCCACTTTTACAGCAATTTCATGTGTAAACTGTTCAATGATGGGTGCAATACGACGATGCTCCTCCAAGATTTGAGACATATTTCTGTAATGGTCAGTCACACTGCACCAAATGTCTTGAAAGCTGTAGGTTCCTGTTGTTATTTGTGATTCTTCTGGAAGATGGTAAAGTTTAACTCTTAACAGATTCAGTGCCAAAGAAAAAGTAAGTTTGGACCAAACAAAAATGGATGGCTAAAAATTAGAAGAATGGGTGTACCACAATTATGACCTAAAAGTTGTTAATATGGTAGCAGACATGTATTAAATATTAAATTTAAGGAGGTTGCTTAGGGAGAACTACTGTATTGATATTTTAATTGAGACAACATTTCACAATGACAGCATTTCAGCAATATCTAAGCCCATGGCAGATACAAGAAGTCGCTTAAGACGATTCATCATCCCATGACACTTACTTAGTTAAGTGCAATTTCTCAGCAGCACATGATAAACAGACACCTTGCATTTTTTTTTAACTCCCAGTTTTCCCAATTCATCAGTGTTCAGGTCACTTGAGCCCTGAGAAGATGTATCTATTGGAGTCAGGCCATTGTAGAGACTTTTCTCCTAACCAAGTATCAAATTAGTCTCCAAGGTATCATGTTGCAGCACTCTCCTTCACCTCTTCAATTCATTTATTGACTGTCTTCATATCATCAGTATCACAGCTGGGGATTCCGAGATAAGTAGCACATTTTTTTTCATTGTCTCTTCATTGTTCTCATTTTTTCATCTTTCCATTCTTCTCATCCCATTCTTATGCTTTAATGTAGTCACTGTAGACGGTACTACCTGCATTCTGTTGTGCCGAATATTGGGCGCTGCTTACCAAACCCGACACCCCACATTGTGCCAACGGCTTCGGGCGGAGGAGTGCAATTTGCAGGGTGCAAGCCTTACCCTAGTGCAAACTAAAGACTAAATGTCATGGCAGGGCAGACCAGGTCATAAGCCTTGGTTGGCAACTGGTCTAGGCTGGAAGCTCCGACAGGTGGACAGTTAAAGCACTGCTTTGCTGATCCAGCAGCTTCTGCAGCTTGTTTTGTTCCAAGTACACGTCAAATATCCTACGAAACCCCCGGGAAGGTTAACCCGTTCAACAGTGAAGGGGTAAAACATATAGAAATTCATTGGCGAATGAAGGTCAAGTATGGTGATGCATGTCATTCAGTCCAGCAAGTGTATGAGTGGTGTAGGAAATTTTAGAAAGGAATGACTTTTGTGACAGACTGTTCACGACCGGGTCAGGCATACCGAACAGTGATCCCAGAGAATATTTTTTCTACAGGAATCCAAGAAATTTATCAGCGCTGCAGAACTTGCAGTGAACACAGTGGTGACTACATTGAAAAATGATACATTTGTTCTGTACTTTTTCAGAATATATTCACCACACACACACAAAAACACATAAGGTTTTCATTTGAAACCCCCTTGTATATTGTCTACATTCCCCTCTTCAAGCGCTGAAACCAGCAGAGTGTCCAGGATTGATACTGGAACTTTACATGTGTGCAAACAGTCATATTAGAGTGAACCAAGTCATGAATCAGGAGAGCACATACAGACAAGCTGAGATTAACCTGTTGTCATTTGGAAGTGACAGGTTTGAATCCCAATCGGTAACCATCACTTTCAATTTGTATGTTGTCTAGTGTGTCCTCTAGTCTCTAATTCTTTCCACCTCTTCTTGAAAAAGGAGAATCTGGTATATGAGACTATGACCTCCAGCATAAGAATGGAGGTGCCCAGGAAGGTTAACCCGGTCAACAAATGCCCGCAGAAGTCGGATGTGTTGGCCTAATGGCGCAAGAACACAGCTCTGCTGTAAACAGGCAAAATGCAATCACGTACGAAAAAACTCTTCGGATGAATGCAGAAGAAGAAGAATAAAGGTGGATGCAGTAACAGTGACATTCTGTTGGTTAGAGGAGACCACTGCAACACACATTGTATTCACTACAGACTCAAGGAGTATGCTTAGTAAGGTGGAGAAAGGTATGTGTAATGTGAAATGGCTCACCTCGCTTCAGAGGTCACAGAATATGAGAATTGTATGGATTTTTTGCCCTGGCCATGTGGGAGTGTGGGAGAATGAACAGGCTGATAGGCTGGCAGGGAATGCACCTCTTGGTGGTAGATTATCTATGGACAAGGGAGGTGTGGTCATTCGCCTGTGGGACCATGTGAAGGAGGTTGGAGAACAGACTGAGAACCCATATGTGGAAATGAGATTGCGGTGGAACTGCAGGGGTTCTGGAAGAATCTCAAAACTGAGAGGGAAGACCAAGAGAACTTTCATGCAGATAGCAGTGGGACGATTAGCAGTGTAACTGTTTGTTGGCTGTTGAATGAGGGGAATGAGCATGTATGGGAATGTCCTAAGCGCAGTGATGTCGGTTTCTAGCTCAACTCAACTCCCCTACTTCTATAAGTGTTAAACAATTGTATGCACCTCAACACTCTTTTTCTCATTGCAAATGACATCTTTTTATTGGTCAGTATGTTTTCCATCTTGCAAAAGGTTACCTTAGCCATGGCAATTTTTGTTCTAATCTCTTCAAGGCATCTCCCATCTGATGTTATTACTGTTCTGAGATAATTGTATTTTCTTCTTCTTCTTCTTCTTCTTCTTCTTCTTCTTCTTCTTCTTCTTCTTCTTCTTCTTCTTTCGTTCGCTTGAAATATGTCTGTAACTGCAATGTTGTCTCTTGTATGAATTTAACTGTCTTTTTTAGTTCACTCAGAGGTCCATAGAGTTTATCTTCCACTGTTGTCTCTCTAGGCCAGAAGGTTTGCCTAGATATGTTGTATTTTGGGCAGTCTTGGAGTATGTGCTCTGCTGTCTGCGACGCCAATCCACATGTGCACATGGCTGATTCACCAATCTTGAATTTTGTATACATGTGGTTGCGTAATCTATTGTGTCCTGTTCTGAGGTGCAGAATAATGACTTGTTCTGGTCTGTCCATAACGTGGTAGTCATCTTGAGCAGGTTTTGGTGGCTTTCTGACTGATTTGATCATTCTTTTCTTTTGGTGGTATGTAACGGGCACATCAGGCTGTTCTTCTTTTGCTCCTTCCTTAGCCAATCGATCAGCTCTGTCATTTCCGGGTACTCCACAGTGGGATGGTATCCACTGTATGGTGACCTTATGCTGACTGCTAAGTTCAGAAAGTAGTGTCCTTAGTACTGGCAATTTCCCAGACAGGAGCGCCTCGAGTACTGATTTTGCATCTGTCAATAGCACCACAGGTTGTGTACCATGGCTAGTATTTAGTAATTTCTCTGTTGCTATTTTGATTGCCTCAATTTCAGCATCATAGTTATGGCAGTACTTTCCTGTTGGTACTCTGGCCGTGTCCCTAGTATTATTTGGGTATTCTATGTACACTCCCGCTCCTCCATTTCGAACAGCATTTTGTGCTGATCCATCTGTGTAGACTCGGACCCAGAGGTCCTGTGGGTATTCTTATCAAGGAAGCTGAGAGTTGGCTGTTCTGCGCTGTACACTGTTCTGTTCTTCCTTGTCAAATATTCCTCTCACTTTTGTCTGGATTTGTAGTGATAGTCTATGTTCATCTTTCAATGGAGTTCGCTCTGAAATAGTTTTCAGGGGGATACCAACTGTGGGCAGATTGGTGGTTTCTCTGCAGAGTCGTCTGGCCTGGTGGATTAAGCTGCTTCTTTTAAACCGTCCCATAGCTAAGTTTTCATATCTGTTCTTCATAGGGTGGCCTGGCAAGCTGAGGAACTTTTCTGCTTGTATTAGCATTTTTGTATCTCTGTGCTCTCTCATGATTGTGTCCTCCCCATCTTCTCCATCTCCATTATATGGGTTGATCTCATCCCTCCTGTCATGACTCTAAGTTCTTGATTTTGCACCTTGTCCAGCTCTTGTAGAGTGGTTTTTGATGCTGAACAACATGCAGTTGACCTGTATTCCAGGTGTGCTTGTATGCTCTGTTGATAAACTTTGCTAAGTATTTTCCCACTGACTCCCCATGTGGTTCCACTTAGTTTTCTCAGGATGGCTATTTTCCTTCTGGCTTTTGCTACTGATAATTGTATCGATTCACTTGTTTAATAATAATCCCATTTACTTTATATTGCATTGTAGTATTTCCTTCTTCCCAGTGATGATCATAATCATTGTCTTCTTACAATTTAATCCTACTAAAAATAATTTAATTAAAATGTTGCAGATCCTGCTCATTGTTTGCAAATAATACTGTATCATCCACAAATCTAATTTATTGATGTTACATCCCCCAATGTTGATTCCTTTAATATCTTCTACATTTCTTAAAATATGTTCACTGTACAGGGAAAAATAGATCTGGAGACATTACACATCCCTGACGCACACCTCTCTTAATAGGCTGATATTGACCTACTTCATTATCAATCTTTATGGCAGCTTGTTGTTTCCAATATATGTGCTTTATAAGTCTAAGGTCTTTCCCAACAATTTGTAGATCTGCAAGCATCTTCATCATGTTGATATGTCTTACTTTATCGAAAGCTTTTGTGTTGTCAATAAAACAAAGATGTAGATCTGTGTTTACTTCTATAGAACGTTCAATTAATGTTCTCAGCATATAACACAGCATTTACTGCCTTCTCAAACCCAAACTGTTCTTCTTCTATTTCGGGTTGTATTTTCTTCCTAACTTTTTGCATGATGATTCCTAGGAAAATCATTGTGATGTGGCTCGTTATACTAATTGTTTGATGTTTATCACATTCCAAAGCTCCTGATTTCTTCGGGACTGCAATAAATATAGAATTATATAATTCAGGAGATATATCTCCAGGATCATATATTGTGTTCAGCAATTTGGTGACCTGGTATATTCCATATTCTTCTAAGGAATTGATAATTTCTGTTGTGACGTTGTCTGGACACGGGGGTCTTGTCAGTTTTCTTATAGTTAAGAGCATTCAGATCTTCTATCTTCAAAATTGATTTTCCTTCATTATTGTTCCGAATATCATACCGTTCTTCTATTATATCATCATAAAGGTTTTTTACATAATCTGTTCATTCTTGTAAAATCCAATCTTTTTCTATATGTATTATTATGATTTTTCCATCTTTTGTTTTCAGGCAGCTGGTCGATGTAGTGTTCTTTTATTAGTAATCTCCTGAATTCTTTTGTGCATTAATTTGGTATTTTTACTGTTGTGTTATTTTTCAATTTCTATGCAATTTTTCTCGAGCCATTCTTCTTTTACCTTTTTACATAATGTTCTGACTTTTCTATGAATGATATTCAATCAATCAATCAATCATGTGCTATGCCGGAAAGCGCGGGCGGTCATGACTTGCCATTTCACTCTATCACCAGAGTCGTGGATCAGTTCAGTGTTCCTGTCTCGTCCATGCCATGTGGCCAAGCCATCCAGGTATTTTCCTCTCGGTCTTCCTCTTGGTCTGTTCCCTTCGATCTTGCCAGTTGTCACTAAGATCTCCATCCTTTTCTTCTCATAATATGTCTAAAAATATTTTGACTGTCTACGTCTAATTTCTCTAATCAATTTACGATTTTAATTTGTCTCCTGTAGTACTTGGTCATTGGTTTTTCTATCTGTCCATGGTATTCTTTGCATTTTCCTCAGAAACCACATTTCTGCAGCCATCATATGTTTTCCAGCTTGACTGCTCATTGTCCAAGTTTCACATCCATACAAAAGAACAGGCTCTATGAATCCCCTCAACACACTTTTTCTGGTTTCAATTGACATCTTTTTATTGGTCAAAATGTTTTTCATCTTGCTAAAAGCTACTTTCGCCATGGCGATTCTTGTTCTAATCTCTTCAAGGCATCTACCATCAAATGTTATGACTGTTCCGAGATAATTGTACAGATTCAATTGTTGAAGAATATCCCCATTTACTTGTATATTACGTTGTGGCATTTCGTTCTTCCTAGACCATAACCTGTGTCTTTTTACAATTTAATTCTAACCCCAGATGCTCACTGTGTACAACAACCGCTTGACTCTAGTCCGACTTTGTGAAAACACATGAAGGGTGTAGCATAGGTGGGAGCGCAAGCGCAATTGAAATACCACTACTTTTATCGTTTCTTTACTTATTCAGTCTCGGTAGAGATTTGTCCTCAGCAGACGAACAATATCTCCGGCAGGCCTATTCCCGCTGGTCGCGGGGTCCGCTAAGGTCAGGCAGAGAGTCTGATGATAGTGCAAGCTTTACACAGGTCCGGACACTTGTGATTGACAGATGTGCACGTCCTTATGGTTCGGGCGTGTACGAGGCCCTCACCTGTGGAACTTGGCTGAACGTCTCTAAGCCGGGTCCCTTGGGTTCCAGGGTCTGGCCATCACTCGCCACCTGCTCATTTGACGCTGTGCCGCCAGCATCTGCAGCCTACCTTGTGCCAGACGTATTTCCTCTGGAAAACACAAGATTAGGCCGAGAGAGGGAACATGTCGTTTGGGCACATGTTTCTCTGAAGCTCTGCCCAGGCATTGTGATGGAATATTGGCCACATTCCAACTCACATACTTTGCTCTGTCAAGACTGCAAGGTGCCACTCACAACAACCGCATCCACTACGGTAATTGTTGCAAATCCTGCGCATTGTCTGCAATCAATACTGCAAATCTGCATATCTAATGACATGTTTGTTAATTTTGTTATTGATGTTTCATCCTCCAATGCTGATTCCATTTATATCTTCAACATTTCTGAAAATATTTTCACAGTTTTTTCCCTATACTATACAGAATGATAATTCATTACTTGATATTAATTATTAATTATAATATTTTAATAATAATTAATATTAATAATAATTAATAAAAATAATATTAATATTAATAATATTAATTAACGCCCCTAAAACTGAAAGTAAGGGATTTTAGAAACAAAACCTAATGGTACTTAAGGACAAGACAAACAATAATGCTAAAAAAAACTTGGAGTTGCTTTTACTTTTACGTGATATTTTGTGAATCTATACTGTTTTTACTCAACATAAACAGGCAAGCAGCTTTCTGTTCACAATACAGGAAGAGAAAATTGAGTCGTCAAAAAAGTATGGGCATTTCCAGGAAATGGGGGAAACCCGTAAATCCGGATCCGGATACTATCAACACGGCAGTCGGATAAATTTCGCTTGAATTATGTTTAAAGGGAATCAATCAATCAATCGGTGCTGTCTCCGCAATGAAGGTTGGCTGCAATGGATCTCCAACACTGTCTGTCTCTCGCCTTGACTGTACATTATGTCAGGCTGATGTTCGTCCATCTCTTGATGTTATCCTCCTACTTGTATCGTTGTCTACCTCTTGCTCGCTTTCCCTCATACAGAATGAAGCTATGCGGGTCATCCTGGGATGCACCAGAGACACTCCAGTAGTGTGTAAACCAAATGGCGAAAAAATAACAAATCAAATGGAAAACAAAAGAATATAAACAACATGGAATACAAAGAATGTAAACCAAATGGAAAACAAAGAATGTAAACCAAGTGGTTACTGTTGATTATTTTCCAGGTTGGTATCAGTGGGTTAATAAAGTTTGTTACGAATTTGTACTCAACTGTGATAGATAGAGTGAGTGAGAGAGAGAGAGAGAGAGAGAGAGAGAGAGAGAGAGAGAGAGAGAGAGAGAGAGAGAGAGAGAGAGAGAGAATGTGTGTATGTGTGTGTGTGTGTGAGAGAGAGAGAGAGAGAGAGAGAGAGAGAGAGAGAGAGAGAGAGAGAGAGAGGTTATGGTGCCTGCTTCCGATCTTGGAAGTTACTGGGTTTGAGCCCCAGCATAGGACGACAATTTGTACAAGAACTATTGTTTTTAAAGATATCACGTCCTTTGATCTCTTGGATAGTGAGATGTGATAATTAGTCTTCTTGGCTCAGGGCGCTAAACAGGAGGCATAGAGGATGTATCTTTCCGCAGCTATTTCATATCCTTCATGAGGCACTTCCCTGGAGAGAGGAAGTCATATCATGTTACACTAGACAGCATAGAGCAGTGTTTCCCAACGTGGGGCCCACGCCCCACAGGGGGGCAATTCGACTGTTTAAAGGGGGGGGGGGGGGCAATTCGAAAATGGAAGAAATCGGCTGAATATAACAAAACGGGGAGACTTGAGACTGAAGTTAACTAAATTGGAACCTGACATAAGATCTCTTTGCAGCAAGCATCAAGCGCAAGGATCTCACTAAATTTAAATAATAAATAATTACTAATAATTAAAATAATATAGAAAAATCTTTCATTAAAATTATTTTGTACTTGAATTTCAGTTCTCCATTTTATATGTTTTGAAAATTTACTTACTGTGTTTGCTCAATAATTACCTAGTGATTTCTTCCTAAAACCTATCATTCAAGTTTCTTTAGTGAACATTTCAATTTTTGAATATTAAAAATAATGTATATGTTGAGAGGGGCGTGGGGCGGGGGAGGGGGGCAATAAGAATTTTAGAAAGGCTTAAGTGGGGCACGGCACAAAAAAGGTTGGGAAACACTGGCATAGAGGTTTGTATCTGTCCGCAACTGCCTCATATCCTTGATAAGTTTCACCACTGACTGTTCTCCGTGCCATGCTTCCCCAACATCTTTCCCTTCTGATGTTCTGTATCTATAATACCCTCTATCTTTCAGGTTTTCACAACGTTCTTCAACCCCTCTCTTCTCATAATATGAGCATAAATGATGGCTGTCTTACTCTGATGTGGTTAACCATCCGTCTGTGAATTTCCCTCTCCCAGCACTAGATCGAGAAGTCTGAGACGATCGAGCTTAAACTTCCTTGTGCTGAGGCGGGATATCGGGTTCATTCCACCTATTGATCACATTGGAGATAAATCTCCCGTGTGTTGCCGGGGCCCATAAGGGAAGCAAAAAATAGCAACACTGCAGCCTGCCACGCATATCGTAAGAGGCGACTAAGGAGGCTTGATGGTTCCGTCGCCCTGCTACTGAGTGAGTGCGTGGCGCGACACTGTGAGCTGTGAGTTTCGTGTGAAATGCTTTTGAATCTGCCCGAGGTTTTTTGGAATGTGACTGCATGTTCGGAGCGATGGCAGATGGCTATGTCCCAGAGTTGACCGGTTTTTGCCTTATGCAGAAATGCGTGGCTGCTGGGCTTCTGGTTGACTGCCACTGCCATCGACAATGAACTGTATTTCGTGGACTGTGTGGGTGAACATCTAGGAAACATCCAGATGGGAAAATGACTGCCGATTCCATCAGAGATAAACTGGGTGTTTCGTGGGGGACTATTGTGTTGACATTCTGGCGGCAGCATTATGCACAGTGTATCTGTGCGGGCTGTTGTTTGTCGAGACTCCTGTCTTTTCCACTTTTCACATTGGGCAGTGGGGAGCGTTTTGTGTGATATTCACTGGCACAGGAATGGAGCATAATGGGGATGACCCGTTGCTGTGAAGTTGGAACTGCGACTAACTAACTAACTAACTAATTGGAGATAAATGTTGACTTGTTTGTTCAGAAAGCAATGGCAAAGTACTGTACATAAAACTGCCTAGAAAATAAATCTGGAGTTAATCACAACATACTGCAAAATAATGTTTATTAACCAAAAAGCTGTGGAAATAAGCCAGTAAAGCATTTATGAACATATGAAATACACACAATGATCCGGAGATAATGTTACTTATTCCAATATGGAATCTAGAACTCTCATTAGATTCACTGATGATTTCAGTCATTTGGCCACTGTGCCTTTCCCCTTTTTTTTTTACTATCCATTATTTTTTATTTTTTTTGCATGTATTTTGCAGTATGTTTGGATTGATTGAAAGTAGGCCAAGGTATGTCATGTGTCCTCCCCATGTCAAGGTCAACAAACTCTAACCCAGTGAATTTTTTTTTTCTTGCATATCCTTTTTTTACAGGACACCGCAGTCAACATCGGCATTTCTGCTGTGATCTCTTGGCAAATTTACGTTCAGTAGTTTGCCATTGCTTTCTGAACGACCTGCACCGACACCAACGCGAAACCATCGCAACGCAGTCTGCTGCCAAATTGCGCGCAGCTGTGTTTCGAACGCGGGTATACGGGATTACGAACTGCGTCCGTAACGTTTTCGCCGCAGAGACTGGCCCAGTGAATAGGGGATGAAAAAACTGTTAATCAGTTCAGTAAGATACAGTGGTACAGTTATGTTAATTATTAGTAATATTAGTTGCATGCACCTTTCTGCTTCTTCATTCATCTCATCATAATCCTCTTGTGCCTTGCGGTGTCGAGGTGAAGTATAAACAGCGGGAGAGTGCCCGATTATGGGCTTCATGTATCGATATTCCCATGGACTCTGTTATTCCCTGCGTCCATCGTTTACATGGTCGGCCTCTTCCTCTGCTTCCCTCCGGTCTGTACATCATTGCCTGTTGTGGTATGTTGTTTGTCCATCAAGAGTGATGATGACCATTCATTTCATCCAGTGGGGTTGAAAGTATGGAGCCGTGAGTTCTAAGATGGCTGATAAGGCCTATTTTGGCTCGAAATGTTCTTTGACAATGTGGACAAAGAATGCTTGACGTTTCTGGAGGAGGATTTACTGCAGTGGTTTTTCTGTTCTGTCTTTTCTTCACAGCTCTTACAGTCCTGGTTGCCTCACACATGACTGCACCCTTGCGTAATGATGCACGCCACGAATTTTGGTCTCTGGCTGCAGTCTCCCAGGTGTCATGATGAATTCCAAAAGCATTCAGTGAGATTTTCAGTGTCTTTAAAGCGTTTCCTCTGGCCGCCTTGGGAGTGTTTACCACAACGCAACTCGCCGTAAAAAATTCGTTTAGGGAGCCTGTGATCTGGCATGCGAGTCAAGTGACCAGCCCAGCGAATCTGATTCTTCATTAGTAGAGTGTGGATACTGGGCATGGACGCTCTTTCTAGGACTTCAGTGTCTGGGATCTTGTCTTGCCATTTAATCTTCAGTAACTTCCTAAGGCAGACTGTGTGGAAGTGGTTTAATTTCCTAGCGTGTCGCTGATAAACAGTCCAGGTTTCACAAGCATATAGCAGTGTGGATAATACAACTGCTTTGTAGACTTTCAGCTTTGTTTGCAGGCTTATTCCATTTCTGTCCCATACATTCTTGTACAGTCTGCCAAAGGCCGCGCTGGCCTTGGAGATTCTTGCATTCACTTCATCATCAATTGTGGCAGCTTGTGACACAGTGCTGCCAAGATAGGTGAATTTGTCCACAACACTTAGACTATGACCATTCACTTTGATATTCGGCACAGTGTGATTATTCCCTGGAGCTGGCTGGTACATAACTACAGTCTTCTCCAAATTGATATTGAGCCCAAAGTTGGCACAGGCATGTGAGAAAGCTGAAACATTATGTTGCATGTCCGCCTCTGAGTTGGCGTATAGAGCGCAATCATCAGCAAACAGGAGCTCTCTGACGGTGTCGCTGTCAATTTTGGTTTTAGCTTTCAGCCTTCTGAGATTGAATAACTTTCCATCCATGCGGTAGTTGATGTCTATTCCAATGTCGTTGTTCTCGAAGGCATTCGTCAACATAGCTGAAAACATGAGGCTGAACAGTGTTGGTGCCAGGACACATCCTTGTTTCACTCCATTGGTGACAGGAAAGGGCTCAGACAGTTCACCATTTTCCTGTACTCTTGCCTGCATGCCATCATGAAATAGCCGCACTATTTGGACAAACTTTCGTGGACAGCCATATTTTGCCATAATCTTCCACAGTCCTTCTCTGCTGACTGTATCAAAAGCCTTGGTAAGGTCAATGAAAGTGGAGAACATTTCGCAGTTCTGTTCCTGACATTTCTCTTGCAGCTGCCTTGCAGCGAAAATCATGTCAACAGTTCCACGTTCTTTTCTGAAGCCACATTGACTCTCGGGAAGAAGACCTTGATCGAGATGGGCCTGTGAGGCGATTGAGAAGAATTCTGGCGAGTATCTTCCCTGCAATTGAAAGCAAGGAGATGCCTCGGTGGTTGTCACAGGATTGGCGGTTTCCTTTTCGTTTGTAAAGGTGGACTATTGACGCGTCCTTGAAATCTTGTGGCATGGTCTCGTTCACCCATATGTTTGTAAAGACTTGGTGAAGCTGCTCTGTTAGGACCGGCCCACCTGCCTTGTATATCTCTGCCGGGATGGAGTCAGGACCAGGTGCCTTGCCGCTGGAGAGTTGCTGGATGGCTTTGTTTACTTCCACTATGGTTGGCAGGTCATCAAGTGTAGCATTGATGGGAACTTGAGGAAGGCAGTTGATGGTTTTATCATCGAAGAAGGAAGTTGCATTTAAGATGCTGCTGAAATGTTCTACCCAGCACTGAAGGATGTCTTTCTTATCGGTGACCAATGTTCCCCCATCTGCACTGAGGAGGGGAGCTGTGCCTGGTGATGTAGGACCATAGACCGCTTTCAGTGAGTCGTAGAAGTTTTTCATATCATGTCTGTCAGCAAAGCCTTGAATTTTATCAGCTTTGCTGCTCAGCCAGGAGTCCCGCATGTGCCGAAGTTTCTGCTGCACTACTCTCTGAATGTTCTTGAAGGCATCTTTTTTTTTATGTTGACTTCGGGTCGTTCAAATGTGCCTTGAGGAGAAGATGTTTCTCGACCAGCAATTGGTTGATGTCTTCGGAATTTTAATCAAACCAGTCTTTATGTTTTCGGATTTCCATAGCAGTGTTGTAAATTATGTCCTTTAGGGCTCTCCACTCTGTTTCTGTATCCTGTTTAGCTGCAGCATTGGACTTGAGGCGGTCTTCCAGCATATTTTCAAACGTCAGCTGCATTATCTTGCTGTTAAGGCGGGTGACAGTTAATTTTTTTTTTTTTTTTTTTTTTTTGCATTTCACCCCTTGAGGCGTGGTGGTTTGATGTGAATGTTTATTTTCGAGATAATGAGACGATGGTATGTCCAACATTCGGCACCACACATGGATTTTGTCACCCGAACGTCTTGTGTCACTCCTCCTGACGATGACATAGTCAATGAGGTGCCAGTGTTTCGATCTATGGTGCATCCACGATGTCCTGTTTCTCATAGGGAGACGGAAAATTGTGTTGGTAATCAGGAGATCGTGTTCAGCACATGTCTGAAGGAGGAGTCCATTGCTGTTACAATTTCCGACTCCGTGCTTTCCAATAATGCCACTCCAAGAGGTGGTGTCCGTGCCTACTCTGGCATTGAAATCCCCAAGGAGTATAAGTTTGTATCCATTGGGAACAGATGTTAATACATTGTGCACGTCCTCATAGAACTTGTTCTTGACATCATCATCATTGGTCATAGTTGGTGTGTAGACACTCACAATGGTTTCATGCTTCCTTCCATTCAGCAGGGGCAATTTAATGGTCATGAGCGTGTCGTTTATAGCCTTTGGAAATCCAGCTAATTTGCCGACAAGGGCCAACTTAATGGCAAATCCCACACTGGATTGGCGTCTTTCCTCGCTTTTCCTTCCACACCAGAAAAATGTGTAGCCGGCACCTATTTCATAGATTTGGCCTTCGTCTGCAAGTCGTGTCTCGCTCAAGGCTGCAATGTCGATGTTGTACCTGCCCAGCTCTCTCCCAATCAGTGCTGTTCGTCTCACTGGACCCGACGCGCCGTCTCTGTCAAGTAGGGTGCGTACATTCCAAGTTCCGATTGTTAAGGGAATATGGTTTGCTCTTTTAGCTTCACCTGTTTTTTCTTTGTTCGTATGTCGACCGCAGTTTAGGGTACCCACCAACCGCGGCTAGCTGGTTAGGTAGTGATGGAGCAGATAATGTTTAGGGCACCTTTTCTATCCCCTTCCTCATGCTATGGAGGTGAGCAGTGTGTTCCTATAGAGGGCTGCTCAGTCGCTCAGGGGGCTGCCGAATCCCACTGCTGCTCCGGTCATCAGAAGACGACCATATGGCCTGAGCCGCCTGTGTGCGTACCCACGCCTGCCGCTCGCCCATCGCCACAGGGCTTGAAGGTGATATATGACGTTGGATGAAGAATGACTTGCGCGATGAATTGGATTAAAGTGAGGAAGAGTTGCGCAGTTCGTCGACCTCACTCTCTCGCCTGAGTCCATCTGAATCCAGTGGCAGGACAAGTCAAGACGACTGGAGACGAATACAGGTGCAGTGGATGACCAAGGTGCTCTACGTGCCTTGCCGTGCTCATTACGTTCCACAACGCTTTGCAGGTAAACGCCGTCTTGCCCATTGAATCAGGAATGATTTCTTCCGCGCAGTCTGCCGGATCCTGTCTTCACATGCTGGGTAGGCATATCCTATCCTAGTTCACCGCTTGGTTTGACACCAAATCGGCTACCCGCGCCTGGTTTAGCCAGCCTCTCACAGCTGTTGCCCGGGGGTGGCCGCTGTCGCATGCTGACAGCTACTAGGAGCCACAGGCGTGAGCTGGGATGTCAGGCTTGGACCAGTGGGGGATGGGTCCTGAAAAGGACATGAGAGTCATCCTTACCAAAGGTGCTACCAATGCCTGACCCCCGTACCCTGTTGTGGTATACTGTTAGTTGGTAACCTACTTGCAAGGCCAAACCATTTGACTTGCTGCCTTCTAATAAAATCTAGTGCAGCTATAACCCCCACTTTAGTCCTGATTTCTTCATTTCTGATCTTATCTCTTCTTGATACATTGAGTATGCTTCTCAGGAATCTCATTTCTGTTGTGATTTTTCTTTTCTCTTTTTCTGTCATTGTCCAGGTTTGGCATTGGTAACATAGAGTTAGTAGGAAGATTGTGTTGTTAAGTGCTTTCTTAGTAGTTATTGATACGTTTGTTCTTTAGTATTGGTGCCATTTGTCCAATGAGTTGGTTTAATCTATTTTTGATCTCGTCTTCTGATTTGCCATTTGATGATATTATACTTCCTAGGTACTTGAAACTCTTTACTTGTTTCAAGGGATGTTCGTTTAGGTGAATTGTTGTTGTTTTTTCTTCTTTAGTTATAGTCATTACCTTTGTTTTGCTTGTGCTAATTTCCATGTTATGTTCCCTACACATTTTATTTAGACTATTCATGTGTGACATAAGCCTGGGTCATTGACATTGAGTTGAGTGGCCGGGCATGAGAAAGAATGGAGATGAAAGTGGGAGACAGTAAAGTGACTGACCTGGCTACGAGTAAACAGCCAGTCCTTAGAAATAATGGGAAGGGTGAGTGTGGACCCCAGGGGATGGGGCGAAAGACAGTGGTGTGTTGGTGAAGTCAAGGGACTTCAGGACAGTTGATGCGTAGATGCCGAACTGATCGGTAGGCTGAGTGAGAGAAGAGACCGACTGCGGGTCAGGTCGTTTAAGAGAGAGCTCCGTGTTGTGTTGTTCTTCTAGTTGTGAAGACAGGCCTGAACCCAGAGTGGGTTCTGTATTGAGTGTAGGCCTAAACCCAGAGTGGGTTCTATAGTTGAGCAGTGGCTCCAACCCAATGTGTGGGTTGTATTGTGGGAGATCCAGCCGTGGATAGTAGCTGGATTACCTGTCTTGTGATTGAGATAAGAGCAGGCCGTGAGAAGGCATTGATGTGTGCTGGTTAAATTGTGAGGAGGATATTTACATTCTATGGATGTACATTGTTTCTGGATATATATATATATATATATATATATATATATATATATATATATATATATATATATATATATATATATATATATATATATATATTAGTGATTATTGCTCACTGGATTTAGGAGGCCTGGTGTTCCTTGCCAGTGAGAAGTCCTGATCGTTCGGGTCCCATCGATTGACGGACGTCGGTCGCGGCGATTGGGCAATCTTGAGCATAGCCTACGATGGGTAGCGTTGTGATGTTCTGTTGTGATAATTTGGTGTGTCCAGTGTGTGCCGCGTGGTTACACACCCGCTTCACACGCGTGATCCGGGACTGTTTCCGGATCCGGTCAGGGATATGCACTACTGAAGAGCTCAAATGAGGGCGAAACTCGAGTATAGTGCTTCCATATTGACGTGGATAGGCCTTAGGTTCATACCAGAATGTGATCGGCGTTGCCAGTAGTGGGTTGTGCTCAATATTTAAATTTCAAATCCCGAAGCAACCACATAATCAATATATATATGTTCCGTCTGTTCGTCTTATTTCTGGAATAAATGATTATGTGCGCCAATGGAATCTTGTTTCATGACTGGTGAAGGTGCACTTCGGGGGTGAGTTGGTTTAAGAGACAGTTAGATATCTCAATTGACACACCATGAACATCGTTACCTAGACAACGACCATCACACGACTATAACAAGCAAAGAACATCAAGAACATTGATATTATCATCAAGAAAACGTGTGACAATCTGTGAGCTCGTCCGATCAAGAACATCTGGGCGCTCGTCGCTTAGTAAGGAGTATCTGAAAGGCCACGTACGGTCAAGAACATTATAGACTGTGTTGTCATTCTGAGATATTTGTGGGCTTTTCGCGGAGAGAGGGTGGACAGCGGAGTGTGTTCACCGTATAAACACTGAGTTTTTCTCCGTGCGGGAACTGATACAGACAGTTCACGTCAAATCCACTACAGGTGAATTGGAACCAACCATATCGCTAAAGCGAGTGGGGGTGTCAAAAAACAGCGGCAGCACAAAAGTCGGTGATAAAGACACGCCATACAGACTAACCGGGAGAGTCCATTACGGTGACAGGTAAATTTGATACCAGGCAGGAGGACTGAAACCAGCAGACGCGGCGATGAAAGACCAGTGTTGAATCCAGAGTGGCGAGGGCAGCGTGTGTGTGTGTAGAACATCCGCTGTCGGTGATAATGACAGGATTGGGAACCAAAGATAATTGACAGGTGTGTGTGTGCTGGAGGCAAGCGCACTGTGTTGTTGCAAGTTGACTGGTCAAGATTATTCGACGCAGTAAATAGGACGGGTGGGTACACCAGCGTCCAGGTACTGGGGAAGTACATGTTTGGAAAACAGAGAAAAATTGGCAGTCGCTGATTTGACGGACAGTTGACTGAAGGGGATAGTAACGGTACCCCTACCGCAGCCGGGTGGGGCTGTCAAGTTTGTGTGAAAACTGTTTTACGGAGGAATTTTTCACTGAGAGTGATAAAGAGAAATTAGGTTGACCTTGGAAGGCAAGGCTGTTTAACAGTGGAAAGTTACTGGGAATTTCCACAGGAGATCGGGATAAACAAGGTTGTTTGAAAGAAAGCCAGACTTGATGTTTCGTCTTTGTTCAAGCCTTTGTCATCATTATTCTGTTATGAGCAAACAGTTTTAACTTATCGTCATCGCAACCATTGTCGTATTTCTTTGCCAATAAGGATCTATATATCAAAATTTAAAGCGCTGAACATTGGCTGCCATTCTCTTTTCTTTTTTGGTGAATCTTGTCGGGTAACGGAAATCCATAACATTAATGATACAGCGAAGCGCCATCTCCGCAACGAAAGTAACAACATATCGAGAGAACACTTTGGATTATTATTGTGGTACCACCACGTACAGAGAAAGTACAATAACGTTACGGACTGTGTCGAGACAGAACAGTTTGGATATCACTATCATCTTCAACTTTTGTCGACAGTTGGAACTTGTGATCACCACGTGAATTCAATAACCACTCAACAAAACAAGAAGTCGGTTTGAAATCTAGTGTCGTAGACATTTCCAGCGGATTGCGAATAACTATTAAAACGAACAAAAACTTTGGTGACTGAATAAAAAGAACTTTTGGCGACGGATTAATAGGCCCATATTTGTCGGCCAACCAGTTACACATTATTATTTTTTATTGTTTTGCTCCCATCGTCATATTTATTGTTGTCGGGTGTTACGCAATTATTTGTATGTGGTCCAGTGTTTGTCAAGAGTAGGGGATTTTTGTGTTGTTTCTCGAAGGCCGGGAGACAGGGCGAAAAGTTACTTTCTGAGGTGCACCATATATAATGTCTGGGAAGAAAATCGAAAGGTCGGTTTATTTGGTTCTGCAGGGACGGTCCTGAATTATATAACGTGCCAGTTTGTGTTTGACTGTCAGATTTCTGTATAATTTTATGCTATAATTTTTTTTTCTTCTCTTTCTTCTTTTCGTTATATTTACATATGATATTTGCTGTGTTCGGATAGATGTTATTATCGTGCACTTTTGTCGTGTCTACTATCTAGTGGTATCTGAGTCAGTTTATATTTTACGCGCACTGTGGATGTCCCTACACAAGCTTGTATTTGTTACTGTGGTTTATTTCTGTGTCATCATCGTCTCCGTGTACTCAGCTTGTGAAGTCTAGCGTTGGATAGTCATCACTTAGTGTTATCATCCATTTGTTTGTATATGTATTTATATGTATGTTTAACAATATTTCCAGGGACTTCATGAACTTGTGGTCATAGATATATAGATATAAGGGAGTATAGGTGATACTTCCCCCCTCACTACCTAGTGCTTATAGAGTGACTGGGTGAGTACAGAGTGATATTGTAGCACTACGGAATTTACGTACACAGGGAGTGGGGTGTACTTAGGGAAGTGACACAAAGACTAACAGCAGAGTCTGTACATTTATAGTTGGCTGATTCACAGCAACGTGTCCACAAGTACAAGATGCCTACTTTAATGGAATATATTGAAGCAGGTGAACGAATAGGCCTGAAGGGTAAAGAGTTACAGGAGTATGCAGAAGCGAAAGAACAAAAGCAGACGGAAAGAGAGGAGAGGCATAATGAACGCGAGGCAAAGCGTCTACAGGAAGAGAAAGAGACACAAGTAAACTAGCTGAAATGGAAAACAAGCGTCTACAGGAAGAGAGAAGAGACACACATGAAATGGAAATTGAGAAAGAGAAGATCAAGTGTCAGATGCAAACTGAAATTCGAGTTAAGAAAACTAGAACTATGCTTCGAAGGGTCAAAGTGAGGAAAGCAGAAGACCTTCGCAGTCGTCACAGAGATTAAAACTGCCATACTTTACGGACCGAGACAACCTTGAAGCTTATCTTGACAGATATCAGGCATCAGCGAAAGTGTTAGGCATCCCCGAAGACCAGTATGCTATTAGACTAGGGGAGCTTCTTACGGGCAAGGCACTAGACACCATGTTCAATTTACCTGTAGAAGAAAGAAACAACTACACTATCTTACGTCAACGTTTGCTGACTAAGTTCCAACTCACTGAGCATGGATATAGAACAAAGTTTAGACAGTTAGTGCCAGAGACAAATCAAGATTTCACAGACTTTGTTAACACAGTAAAGAACACATTTAACAAATGGATGGAGCTTGCAGAAGTAGGGAAAGATTTTAATAAATTAGTAGATCTAATGTTAAGAGACAAGGTAGTATCTGCATGCAATTCTAATTTAGTGGCGTTCTTTGAGGAACGGAAGCCAAAGGACATAGACACAATGTCTCAGTTAGGGCAAAACTACATGACTGCACATCCTAACGTATCTATTGGGAAACTAATGAGTGAGGAAATAGTCTGTGCAGCGTACACTAAACAGGACCAGAATCCAGTCATCAGACCAAGGGCGAAAAGTGTGGATTCAGCACAGAAAGGTGAGCAGCAAGAACTTCAAGATAATGGTTTCCGAGGAAACAATGTTGGTAGAGTAGGACGGTACCCATATAGAAGAGGGAACTTCCAGAGACGTCCAAATTATGCCGGATGTTGGAATTGTGGGAGCTGGAGACACAAGGCAGCAGAGTGTGATGCACAACCATCAGATGGACCAACGAACAACACTAAAAGGGAGATTACTTGTTTCAAATGTGGAAAGAAGGGGCATATCAGCCATCAATGTAGGATGAGAGAAACAGAGCACTCAAATGCAGCGCAAGTAATTGAGACGCTGAACAATGAAGATTGTAGTGGGTGCAAACCTCTTTTTGAAAAAGACAGTCAGCCAGTCCTAATATGTGGTCATACAGTAAAAGCAGGATCAGCAGTGCATGAAGGAGGAAGTCTGAAGCTGCATCAGGGATTTGTCAAAGATAGACCAGCGTTAACAATTAGGGATTCCGGATGTACGTCTATCGGAGTGAGGAGAAGTTTAATAGATCCCTCGGATTATACAGGGAAAAAGATTAGATGCATAACATTCAACGGCACAGTAGAGTTCTACCCAGTAGCCATAATAACAGTAAAAACACCATATATCACTGGAAGAGTGACAGCGTGTGTTTGGACTCACCAGTGGCTGATTTGATCATAGGAAATGTTATAGGAGTTAAAGATTGTACAGAAGAGGAAAGTAGTTTATTGGGACCGAAAATATAGTGTAAGCAGTAATGAGGTAGTTACCACAAGAGAACCTAAATTAGAGAGTATAGCTGAGGTAGAAGAGGCACTTGAAGTAGACACAGGAACTCAGGACAAGGATAGTACAGCTGAGCAGATGAGAATGGATCCCATATATAGTGCTAGTGAATCCCAGAGACAAGATACTACTCTGAACAAATGTTCCCAAGGGTGTAGGAGAGTAGAACATAGGCAGTCAAAGAAAGGTAGATGGTGCTTCGAGAGGAAGAACAATGTTCTCACTCGCAGGTTTTCAGATAGCAGAACTGCACGTGGGCAAGGAGCAGTACCTTTAGCACATAGAGACCGATATACTAGAACAGCTCAGGATAGTGCATGTGCAGGGCACATAGGCATAAGGCGTATGCAGCAGAAAGCAAGGTGCCAGGTATATGGGCCAAGATTGAATAAAGAGTTCAGACTAAACAGAGACGCAAGTGTAACGGTGCAATATGCAGATAGGAAAGTTGAGTCAGGTCAAAAGAGTTTTCGCGACATTACTGACCCAGGGCTAGGGATAGCAAACAGATGTTGTAATTGTAGAGGTACCATGAGTCATGGGTACATGAAAGGTAGACACAGCATCGACAGGAATCAGAGGTGGGTTAATGCAAGAACAGAACCACCTGATATAGGGTCGGTACACAAATAGTATTGTGGGGTCGTGAAGTAGTAAGAGACCTGTGGGTACATAAGTATAATGCTTTTCTATGATGTATTATTATTATTATGTGATGTATTAGTTCATGCATTGATACACAAGATAGATGGTTGTATTTATGTGTGATGAATATAGGAGTGTAATATGAGCATTTGATGTATTATGTAGTGTGGTAGCTAGAGTAAGGTGCAGCCATACTTAGGGCTACCCAGGCTATATGTCTGGGTCACATGTTTAGTAAGTTTTAGTCGCCCAATATTTGAAAACGAAGTTTTCTTTTAAGAGGGGGGTGATGACATAAGCCTGGGTCACTTGACATTGAGTTGAGTGACCGGGCATGAGGAAGAATGGAGATGAGAGTGGGAGACAGTAAGTGACTGACCTGGCTACGAGGAAAACAATCAACCCTCAGAAATAATGGGGCGGATATGAGTGGAAAGCCCCAGGGGGGATGGGTCGAAAGGAGAGTTGTGTGTTATGTGAAGTGAGGAGACTGAAAAGTGAGTGAGAGAAGAGACCGACTGCGGGTCAGGTCGTTTAAGAGAGAGCTCCGTGTTGTGTTGTTCTTCTAGTTGTGAAGACAGGCCTGAACCCAGAGTGGGTTCTGTATTGAGTGTAGGCCTAAACCCAGAGTGGGTTCTATAGTTGAGCAGTGGCTCCAACCCAATGTGTGGGTTGTATTGTGGGAGATCCAGCCGTGGATAGTAGCTGGATTACCTGTCTTGTGATTGAGATAAGAGCAGGCCGTGAGAAGGCATTGATGTGTGCTGGTTAAATTGTGAGGAGGATATTTATATTCTATGGATGTACATTGTTTCTGGATATATATATATGTTCCGTCTGTTCGTCTTATTTCTGGAATAAATGATTATGTGCGCCAACGGAATCTTGTTTCATGACTGGTGAAGGTGCACTTCGGGGGTGAGTTGGTTTAAGAGACAGTTAGATATCTCAATTGACACACCATGAACATCGTTACCTAGACAACGACCATCACACGACTATAACAAGCAAAGAACATCAAGAACATTGATATTATCACGAAGAAAACGTGTGACAATGTGGTCTTGTAATTCAGCTTCTGATTTTGCTATTAGTGCTTGGTCGTCCGCAAACAGTTCTCTAATGGTTAGATTTGCAAATGGTTCCTCTTCCGTGTTCTCGTCGTTGGTGTTCTTGCGGTCTCTGTTTGGCTGGTTTCTTTACATATGTTATCTATATATGTTATGAACAAGAGAGAGGACAGGACACAACCTTGTCGTACTCCAGATCTTATGGTGAAGGGTTCTGAGTGTCCTCCAGTTGCTCTTACTATGCATTCACTTTTGTTGTATAAGATTCTACATAGGTTTGTTAGATGTGTACTCGCTCCATATTGTTTAAGGATTTCCCACAGGATTTCTATCTACTCTATAAAATACCTTTTCATGGTCGACAAAGGCTAAGTAGAGTGTTTCATTGAATTCGATTGATTTTTCTATAAGTTGTCTAAGAGCAAAAATGGCATCTGTGCATCCTTTGTTTTTCCTAAATCCAAGTTGTGTTTCGCTTAGCTGGGATTCTATAGTAGTTCGTAATCTTTTCTTAAGAATTTTGCAAAATATTTTTCCAGTATGACTCAAAAGTGAAATGCCTCTGTATTGTGTGCAGCCTCTTTTGCTGCCATTGTTTTTCCAAATTGGGATAATTATGGCATTTTCCCAGTGTCGTGGTGTCTGTTGTTCTACCCAAACATGGTTAAATAGTCTATGTAGCCATGCTGTTCCTACTTCTCTTGCTGCTTTAATCAGTTCATTTGGTAGTTCATCTTGTCCTGGTTGAGTTGTGCCTGTTTAAAGCAGAGCTGCAATATTTGCTCATTTCGGCCACCACATCTGACTTCTTCAGGCGTTTGTTGACCGAGTTAACCTTCCTGGGTGTATACACATTTCATATTGCATCATTTGACAGCCGATATATAAACGAAGACACAATGGCACAAGTCAACTTATTTTAATAATTTTATGTAGGATCATCTGTTGAGTAATCAAGACACCATTTTATTCATAATATATAAATCAGATAAAATACAGTGGCAGAATTATAATCACAATAAAAAAATCAGATAAAATACAGTGGCAGAATTATATTCACAAGTTGTGGATTAATAATTTTTTGTATAGAAAGTAAAGAATAGAAAGGACATTACGTAATGGCGCAATTTAATTCACACTTGTATGAATAAGATAAAGTACAGGGGCAGAATTGTAATCACAATCTTCAAATTAATCATTGTTGGCATAAAAAAAAAAATAGTTGCATATCCTTTACAAGACGTCGCAGTCAACCCCAGCATGTTTTGGCTGTTTATGATTGTGTTGGCAAGTTTACGTTCAGTAGTTTGCCGTTGCTTTTTTAATTACCGGCACTAGTATCATTGTATGAAAACCAGCACAAGGCGGCCTGCTTCCAAATCGCATGCAGCTGCATTTCGAACGTGATGTGTGGGATTACAAATCGCGTCCGTAACCCCTTCACGACAGCACAAACTTAGTAGTAGTTAGTAGTAGTAGCAGTAGTAATAACAGTTATAATAGTGATAATAATAATAGTTATAGTAATAACAGCAATAATAATAATAATAGTCAAAGCTGCTGTAACATAGTGGCTAGAAGAGTTCAATGTGAGCGACTGAAAAAAAAAATGGATGACATAAAATGTAAACAAAAGGGGAAAGTACTCTTTTACACTGCCTGAAGTGTATTTAGTATATGGTAATAATAATAATATATGGCACTACTGACGAGCTCAAACGAGGGCGAAACTCGAGTATAGTGCTTCCATATTGACGTGGATAGGCCTTAGGTTCATACCAGAATGCGATCGACGTTGCCAGTAGTGGGTTGTGCTCAATATTTAAATTTCAAATCCCGAAACAACCACATAATCAATTGATTATTGCTCACTGGATTTAGGAGGCCTGGTGTTCCTTGCCAGTGAGAAGTCCTGATCGTTCGGGTCCCATCGATTGACGGACGTCGGTCGCGGCGATTGGGCAATCTTGAGCATGGCCTACGATGGGTAGCGTTGTGATGTTCTGTTGTGATAATTTGGTGTGTCCAGTGTGTGCCGCGTGGTTACACACCCGCTTCACACGCGTGATCCGGGACTGTTTCCGGATCTGGTCAGGGATATGCACTACTGACGAGCTCAAACGAGGGCGAAACTCGAGTATAGTGCTTCCATATTGACGTGGATAGGCCTTAGGTTCATACCAGAATGCGATCGGCGTTGCCAGTAGTGGGTTGTGCTCAATATTTAAATTTCAAATCCCGAAACAACCACATAATCAATATGGTAATAACCCCATATATTTAGCATAAAAAGGGAAAGTACTCTTTTACACTGCCTGAAGTGTATTTAGTATATGGTAATAACACCATATATTTAGCATAAAAATGGAAAGTACTCTTTTACACTGCCTGAAGTGTATTTAGTATATGGTAATAACCCCATATATTTAGCATAAAAAGGGAAAGTACTCTTTTACAAGACCTGGGGTGCATTTGGTATATGCGACGAAGCAAAGGCGGCCGACATGATATTTGCCTCATTACTCATTGACTGCCGATTGGTCCATAAAAATATCGGGCTGGCACGAAATACCCAACGTGCCTCCAGGCATGTAAATTTGTCCTTAGTCTGTACTTGATGATGAGTTATGCATGATGTACCAGAGTCACAGTGGTCACGGCAGAGTTGGTCTGGATGTACAAAAATAACTGCAGTGCATTTAAGGAGGGATAGATGTGTAGAGCGAGCATGATTTAATAGAAACAGGTGGTAGGCAGTGCCTGGATACATTCAGCTCTCCTGGCAACATTCAACTCTCGTGGCAGTTCTCCTGGCAGCATTCAGCTCTCCCGAACTGGAGGATTGAAAAACCACTTTCTGGTAAGGTTTGTGGTGCACTCTGGCATTGTCATCTTAGTGGAGCCAATTGGTCTCGTACTGAAGTGTTTCTGAATCTGTAAATGTAAAAAACATGCTTTCATTCATTCACCCACAGCATTTGCAATCCCATCCTGGTCTGTAAAGAGCTGCAGTGGCATAGGGGTTAGTGAGCTTGCCTGCCAAGATAGTGGGTTATGTTCAATCCCAACAGAAGTAGGATGACTGTTTCTGATCAGTCCGGCTATAGGATTGACCTAGTCTCATAAACATGGATACGAGGCACGTTCCAGAATGTTCTGGAAAGAGATTGTGATGAGGCATGAGAACTGACTACCCCACCACATTATGATATGGCCTTGTATGTGTGAAGACCCTACACGTCTTACCCCAATGGTATATCTGCTATGGAAATATGAGGGTCATTCAGAAAGTAATGCACACCGTCTGTTTTTCTCAGCTAATAATGAAGATAAAAGCATTAAATTTTACACTTCAAATATGGCATGTGTCGACTGTGTGCACAAAATTGCAACCCAACCGGCCAAATAATATGGCTGCCCTAAATCATTTAAATAGAGTGTGTTGGCAACTTGCATTATAAGCAGTGAATAGTGATAGAATTTCTCGTTGCAGAGAATGAAACGGTTGTGAACATTCACAAGCGTCTATGTGATGTGTATGGAAGTTTTGAAGTCGACAGGAGTATAGTCAGTCGCTGGGTTCAGAGAATCAAAGAATCCAGAAGCTGATTAATCGGCCACGCGGTGAACGTCCTGCCATAGCCACCAATGCAGTAATGTTGAAATGCGCAGAGGGCATTACACTTACTAATAGGTGAACCACTACTCAACAACTGGCCTTACAGTTGTCAGTCAGCTATGGTAGTGCAAATGCAGTTATAAAAACTCAGATTTTCTAAGGTTTGCACAAGATAGGTTCCTCAAAGTCTCACAAATGACCACCGATTGCAAAGGAAAACAATTTCTTCTGAATTGTTGGAGCGTTTTAATGCTGATAGACATTACGGCTAAGATTACAGGTGACAAAACCTGGGCACATTATTTTGAACCTGAGACAGTCAAAGGAATGGCATCATCCGCAATCACCACAAAGAACGAATGAACAAACAAACTTTATTTTCAAAGGGTTAAGAATTGGACACGCAGGCCTGTCTGACATTCTGCCCTTCTTCTCTATTTCCTCTCATACATTATTTCATTCAACATCACTGCAGGTCAGCATGGTCGAATGGATAAGAACGCATGTTCTTAAACATCCGGTGTGCTGATGCCGAGGTAAGGGGTTCAACTCCTACACCAGACAGCTGGACTAAAATTGACTTGTCATCCTTGACTTGGGGACGTAAATTACAAGTACCTCTGAAGTCGGAATGGGTTCGCCTGTTGGCAAGGGATACTGTTAATAGGGAAAGCTAATCTACACACAAAATTCAGTCCATCACTACTATAAATAGTGTGTATGGACAACGCTTGAATTCAAAGCGAGCAAACGCAAAAAACAAAAACTTCAACATTACTTATGAAGCTAATCTTAGACAACAAAAGAACAATAAGCATTAAAATGCATGAAAAATAATAAATAATACATGACTCACTGAGGCAATGTTTAACATGGGCGTAGGAAAGTGTAACGTACCATACATGTGGGAATGCTTATTGGCTAGTTGTCGTTTGAGATAATTTTCCATTATTATTGTATTTTTGTTTATTTTAGGGGGGCATGTAGTCTGTACTGAGGTAGTGTTCAAACAGGTTGTGACTGTATGTATACTGACTTGTGGTTTCTTTGATTTCTTGTGGAAGATTGTTCCACAACTGAGAGGCAGAGCTTGTTTTATATAAGTCTATCCTAGGTTTAGGGACATGAAGTATATTTAGTCGTTCGCTATGTCTTGTGTTTTATTTGAACAATGGCCAAAGGTAGCTTGGAGCATTTTGAAATTGGATTTTGTGAATTAGTTTAGCCTGATTAAAAAGTAGGCGTTTGTGGAGTGGCAGTAACTGAAGATTTTCATGTAGGTTAGAATTGTTGGTAAGTTTTTCACCGTTAATTAAACGCACTGCCCTTTTCTGGAGTGAATAAAGGCATTTTTTTTATTGATTTGGAGTATCCATCCCAGATTGTGGAGCAATAATCAATATGTGTTTGTATGTGGGAAGTATAGAATATCTTTCTTGTTTTTTCTTCAAGGAAATTTTTAATTTTGGCAAGTTGGTACAATTTTTTGGCTATTTGTTTAACAAGAGCATGAACATAGGAATTAAAAGTTAGATTTTGATCAATAATAAGACCTAGTGCCTTGTGCTCGGTTACACTTTCTACAGGCGTGCTACCAATGTGCAGCTCAAGCGCTCTCTGCAAGTTTAGAGTGTGAAGTCTTTGCCTAGTTGCTATTAACATAGATTTTGTTTTAGAAATGTTAATGTGCATGCGATTTTCATGACTCCAGTTCACTACACTATTTCCTGTTGCAAGGAAATTCTAGCACATTACTATCAATAGCGTTTGTATATACTGTGCAGTCGTCTGCAATTAGATCGTAGGACGACGAAAGATATCAGGGAAAATCATTTATATAAATGGCAAATAACAGAGAGCTAAGTATAGACCCCTGAGGTACTCCAATGTTACTGGTGATGGCCTAAGTTTAAGATTTATTGTGTGATACTGCTTGTTTTCTGTCTAATAAAAATGATTTTATTAATGTCACTATATTAAAGCTTACTTTCATTGTTTCTAGTTTTTAATTAGAATAGTATGATCTATCATACTAAATGCTTTTCTAAAGTCTATAAACACTGCTCCACATAGAGTATTGTTGTTAATATTTTGATGCCAGTTTTCTATCATGTTTGTTAGGGCCGTATGACAAGAATATTTTGGCTAAATTCCTGACTGACTGTCAACTATTAGTTTGTGGCGAACTAAGTGTTCTAGTGTTGGTTTGTGAATATGCTTTTCTAGTGGTTTGGATAGTGAGGATAATATGAAAACTGACCTATAGTTAATCATGAAACGATCGTCTAATGAACAAATTTTTAAATGAGGATACACTTTAGCGATTTTAAAGGCTGATGGGAAGTGACCTTTGGTGAGACATTGATTAAATATAAAAGTTTGTGACTCGCAGATCGCCGGTGCAGCGTGGCGAAGGATCTGATGACTGATTCCATCTAGTCCTGATGAGTTATTGTTTTTTAGGTTACTGAGATGAGTAAATACTTCAGTGCTTGTCATTAGTGGTCTGTTGGAGGGAATGTCTCTAAAGTATTTGTTCCCACAAAATGATGACAATAAAGATATGTCATGAGGAGAATCTGGTATTGCAGCCTTCAATTGGTTTATGTCAGATTGAAAGAAACTAATAAATTGATCACATGTAACCTGATTTGATGGTAATGATTATGATGACGTGTTTGTTTGTCAATGTATTAATTGCTTTCCATCTTTAGTTAACTGATTAAGTGCCATGGGATGATTAATCATCTTAAGTGACCTTACATATCTGCCATAGGTTTATGTAACAGCGGACATGTTGTCATTTAATTATAAACAACATGTCTGCTACCATATTCACAACTTTTAATATACCCCTTTGTTCCATTTTTATTTGGTCCAAACCTACTTTTTGTTTTGCACAGGATTAGTTAAACAACAAAAAAGTAAAGAACACTTTTGCACGCTCCGAGCAGTTTTGGCAATATTGTGCATGCCCCATATTTTTGTACACCAATTGGCACTCAGGTTATCATGTGATAAATACCATGCCGGCCATCTTATCCTCCCATGACATTTTCTGGTATCCATTTTAGCCTGGGTTGACCTGGAGGCGCATGTTAATTTTTAAAAATCTGCCTTGATGGGAATTTGAACATGTGACTGTCGGATCCGAAGGCAAGAGTGCTAGATGTGTTGTAATATCCTGCCACTCCCAAGAAGTTTAATTAGCGACACAGTTAATTTATAGTGTAAAACATACCGACGTAACAATGTCTTGAAAACGCTTCTTGTGTGCTTGTTTCAAAACTTTTTCAGTGATGACTTGAATAAAAGGGCTTCCTTCATTCTTGGATCTGTACGATTTGTAACCTATAAATAACATAGATTTAAAATGTTATGTTAGGGTATGCTTTGTAACCTATAAATAAAATAGATTTAAATGTTATATTATATTATGTTAGGTTATGTTGTCCATTTGTAATTGGTGGAAATCAAATCCCAGAATTTAGATATGCAAATGACAGTTCTCTCAAACATTGCAAAAGGATTGCTTGCTTGTGTTCGCTGGCTGTGATCTCCAGAGCGAAGTCCTGTTGTCGGATGAAGACATCCTGTTGTCCAACATCAGTGTGATGTCATACAAGACCTGAGGTTTGTGTGAGTATCTGTTGCCCCATGTCTGGCTTATTGGTGTGCAGACTGGTGGTTCCTCGCTGTGCAGGCAGACACTCTCCAACTTCGGAGGAATCAACGATCCTACTGACTTTAGTGAGGACCCCGAAGGGACCTGTTGCCCAGGACACTCAGCGAGGATGTGTCAATAGGTCTTGGCCATGTATAGAACCCAGCCCTGGTGCCTTGGAAACACCTCTGCGCCCCTGCAAAAGGATTATAAGAACGTTATTATGCAGCGTTAGCCAGATTCTAGCCAGACTAGAGTCATAATAAGAGACACACCATGATGAGCTGACAATTGCAGAGTTAGTCAGACTGGGGTCGTAATCAGGGACACAAAATGATGAGTTGACCCCTGCAGCGTTAGACAGACTGGGGTCGTAATCAGGTACACACCATGATGAGTTGACCCCTGCAGCATTAGACAGACTGGGGTCATAATCAGGGACACAGTGATGAGTTGACCCCTTCTGCGTTAGACAGATTGGGGTCGCAATCAGGGACACAAAGTGATGAGTTGACCCCTGCAGTGTTAGAAAGACTGGGGTCAGTAATCAGGGACACACAATGAAGAGTTGACCCCTTCTGCGTTAGACAGATTGGGGTCGTAATCAGGGACACAAAGTGATGAGTTGACCCCTGCAGTGTTAGAAAGACTGGGGTCGTAATCAGGGACACACAATGAAGAGTTGACCTCTTCAGCGTTAGACAGACTGAGGTCGTAATCAGGGTCACACCATGATGAGTTGACCACAAAGCATTAGTCAGACTGGGGTTGTAATCGGGTACACATCATGATTTGCAAACCTGTTCAGTACAGATATGTTCAGTACAGAAACATGCAGTACAGAAAAGTTCAGTACAGAAACATTCAGTACAGAAATGTTCAGTACAGAAAGTAAAGAACTTCTTCTTCTTCTTCTTCGTTCATCCTTTTTGTTTTTTTCGGATGTGATTGCGTTGTGCCTGTTTACAGCAGAGCTGCGTTCTTGCGCCGTTAGGCCGACACATCCGACTTCTGCGGGCATTTGTTGACCGGGTTAACCTTCCCGGGGGTTTCTTAGGACGTTTGACTCTCACTGTTGTGGTGTTATCCCCCATCCCAGCTGGTCCATATAGAACAGCCACAGATCCTGGTTAGCCCTCAAGGGAAGGCAGGGGCAGACCATGGGCATTCCCCGCCATCCAAGGAGGCTTCCATACTTGCAGAGCCGATACATAGCGCTCTGGTACTGGGCTCACCCAAGGAATCGTCACGTCCTGCACATGGCTGCTTAGCCTCACTTCCGTATATTGGGCCTTCCGTTCACCATAGGCTGTTCTTCCGGAAACCAGAAGTATGCAGTCTGCAGATGACATCCACACAGTGAGCTTTCGATTCGGACTTTCCACGTAATGGATTTGCTATCCAAGCAATATTCCATTTCGTGCCACTAGGACACTTTTCCACCTTTTGTGAAGCCCACACAGTGGGCTTTTGATTCGGACTTTCCGCGTAATGGATTTGCTATCCAAGCAATATTCCATTTCATGCCACTAGGACACTTTTCCACCTTTTATGAAGCCCACACAATGGGCTTTTGATTAGGACTTTCCACGTAATGGATTTGCTATCCAAGCAATATTCCATTTTGTGCCACTAAGACACTTTTCCACCTCTTATGAAGCCCACACAGCGAGCTTTCGATTTGGACTTTCCACATAATGGATTTGCTATCCAAGCAATATTCCATTTCATGCCTCTGGGTCTTCATGCACCTTTAAATGTCAACCTGTATGTAGTTAAAGTAAGCTGTGGTCAACTTTAGCTTGTTGATATCTCCATAGAGCTTGTCCTCAAATGAAGCAGGTGTGGGCCAAAATATCTTTCTCTGTTCTGCATACGTTGGGCAATCCTGCAGCAAATGTTTTGCTGTCATTTTTCCAGTTCTACAATTACATTCATCGGTATCTCCTATCTTTAGTTTATTGAACAAGTGGTATTTCAGCCTGTTATGTCCTGTGCGGAGTCTGAAGATTGCTACTTGTTCTCTTCGGTCGAGTTTGTAATATGCATCATCCTTCTGATGGCCTGGATGCTCTGATTCCCATTTGGTTCTATAAGTGCTTTTTATCAACCTCTTTACCTCATTATAGGTTATGTCTATGTCAGGCTGTGGTAGTCGTCCCCCCTCTTTTGCCAGTCTGTCAGCCTCTTCGTTTCCAGGTATACTGCAATGTGATGGGATCCACTGTATTACAACTTTTTTGGATTTCTGGCATAGACCATGGAGTGCTGCTCTTAGGTCAGTTAGTTCTGTGCTGTTATTGCTCTTCAGTATTGAGACAGCTGACTTTGCATCTGTGAAGATAGCTATTTGCTTCTCTTTATTTTCCTCCATCAGGAGCATTTCTGCTGCAGTTTTCAAAGCCTCTACCTCCGCTTTGAAGTTACTTGAAAATTTTCCAGTTGCCATTGAGTGTGTTTTTTTCACTCCATTTTTTAAATTTAGGAGAATTCCTCCTCCTCCATTCTCTATTGAATTTTTGGCTGATCCATCTGTATATGCATGGGTCCAATTCCTGCTTGGGTAATGTTCTTTTATGTAGTTTAGGGTTATTTCTCTTCTTTCGGTTTCATGCTGAGTGTTCTTTTTCTCAATACCAGGAATGTTTTCTATCATCTCAGGCAGTTGCTGCTGTCTCCAAGCTGGGAACTTGTGTGCATTGTGTATGGGCTTGACTGTTGATATGTTAAGTATAGGATCTGCCCTAATCCTTCGTTTTGCAGTTTCTACAAAGTTGCTACGCTTCAGTCTTCCCTTTCCAAAACCATTAAATCTGTTGTACATAGGGTGGTCTGTCAATCTTCTAAATTTTTCTGCTTGTTGCTGGGCTCTGCTATCTCTTCTATCCTGCATTGGTTGTAAACAAGTGATCTTTTCTAGTTCATTAATAGGCGTTGTCTTCAGGCTTCCAGTTATGATTCGCATTCCTTGGTTTTGGACTCTACTTATTTTGTTAAAGTTTGACTTAGCTGCTGTTGCCCAAGCTGCAATGCCATATTCCAGTACTGGCCTCACCCGTCCAGTATATAACTTCTTGAGAACTTTCTCATCTGCTCCCCACGTTGTACCAGCAAGCTTTTTCATGATTGCCATTCTCTGCCTTGCTCTTGTTCGATTTTTCTCAACCTGTGTCTTCCATGTCAGGCGACGATCAAAGGTGACTCCTAGATAGTTTGGATTTTCTTCATGGCGCAATATTTTTCCATTCAATACCAGCTTAGGTTGCTGAGTTTTATTTGAGAGGGAGAACACTGTGCATGTTGTTTTCTCCTCACTTATCTTCACTAGCCATGATTTTGACCAGTCCTCTAGTGCTAATAGGGCTTGCTGTATTCTGCTGTTAGCTGTACTAATATATTCTTCAGATGTCCATATGGCTAGGTCATCTGCAAAGGAGGATGTGTGTACTCTGGCTGGAAAATTTTCTGTGATGTCATTTATATATGCTAGGAATAATGTTGGTGAAAGAACTCCTCCTTGGGGGACACCTTGCTCCAGCAGCATCATTTTGCTTGTTTGTCCTTGTACTTTTGTCCTGGCAGTTCTGTTCTCAAGGTAGTGGCTGATCCATTTATACATTTTTCCACAAACATGCATGTTTTGCAGTTTTACTTTCAGTCCTTCCTTCCATACTTTATCAAATGCTTTTTCTAAATCTATCCAGACTGGTAGTGTGTGCTTTTTCTCTTGGAAGGCATCCTCTATTTCCTGAGCTATATAGGTTATTTGATCTTCAGTGGATCTGTACTTTCTGAATCCTGCTTGGTGTGGTGTTAAGAGTTTGTTTTCTTCCAGATGCCATGTTAGCCTGCCATTGATAATGCGTTCCATTAATTTTCCTACACAACTAAGTAGACTGATAGGTCGATAGCCATTTGGTTCTTCCAGGTCTTTTCCTTTCTTTGGGACTGGTATTAGTATAGCTTCCTTCCATACCTGTGGGACTATTCCTCTCTTCCAGCTGTTATTTAGGACTGCTAGTAGTTTCTTCTTTGCCTTGTTGCCTAGTCCTATTAGCATTTCATTTGTGATTCCATCCTTTCCTGGTGATTTCTTCTTTTTTAGGGTATTCATTGCCTGTTCCATTTCTTCCATTGTTAGATTTGCCATCATATATTCTGCTGCTGTCTCTGTATTTCTATGATGTATCTGTTTGTCTTTGATTGCTTTCTTCTGTTCGGTTGTAATATCAATGTGGTTTGCATTTGCATAGTGTTCCATTAGTGCATTTGCAGCCTTTTTTCCTGTAAGCAAGGCATTTCCTTGTTTAATTGTTATTTGTTTGTTTCTAGGTCCTTCATTGTTCATGGCTTTCACGAGTTTCCATAGTTTGTTTCCATCCCTGTCAAAATTCAGGTTTTCTGTTTTTTCCCTCCAACAATCTCTTGTTGTTTGATTTACTGTTCTTTTATATTTTGCTGAGATGGCTTTGAGAGATATATTCGCTTCAATTGTTTGTTCTCTCTCTGCTGTCTTCCTGGCATCTTCAACTTTGTCCTCCAAACTTTGTAGTTCTTCAGTCCAGTATGGTTTGTAATTTTTCCTCGCCCCTCTAGGAATGGACTCAGTGGCTGCCTGTATTATCGCTCTGTTTAGACTTTCCACCATTTGCTTTATGTTGCCATATCGTGTATTTATGTTTTCACAATATTTGTCTGTTAGTATGGCAAATCTGTCCCAATCTGCTCGTTTGTAATTCCAGCGGGGCAAGGGCTTTTGCTCCTGTGGAACATACTCCATATTCATTACAAGCTTGATTGGTCTGTGGTCACTACCTGCTAATTGGTCCAGCACATGGCGATCGATTTTGTGGAGGATGTCTCCTGTGCAGAAAGCTAAGTCTGGAGTAGAAGTGGTAAGCCATCTTCTGGAGTAGAAGCTCGGTGTGTCATCCGCTTTGTTGAGTAGATGGAGATTTGAGTCTATTTCCCAGTCCTCCAATTCATCTCCTCTTTTGTCAGTATCTGGGTATCCCCATCTTTCTGAACGGCTATTAAAGTCTCCGACAATAATGCAGTTTGTGTCAGTTATTTTCATGTTTGAGAGTGTAAGGTCCTTATCTGCTGGGCTATACAGATTGTAGATTCTTATTTTCACTGTCCTTTATCATTATATCAACACCTATAATTTCTGTTTGGTTGTCAGAGATCACAGATACTTCGCTGCAAGGTATTGTATTTCGTGTAAGTATTAGAACTCCTCCTTTATGTCCTTCGCGGTCGAAACGTGTGGCCTGATATCCTCTGACTGAAAATTTGCGATTGGCATTGAGGTGTGTCTCTTGAATGCATGCCACATCTATTCTATCTTTATGAAGACGCTGTGTGAGGGATTCTTTCTTGTTATAAACTCCTTCGGCAT
Organism: Cepaea nemoralis; assembly: GCA_014155875.1. Classification (NCBI taxonomy): domain Eukaryota; kingdom Metazoa; phylum Mollusca; class Gastropoda; order Stylommatophora; family Helicidae; genus Cepaea; species Cepaea nemoralis. Next base: position 108,308 of record JACEFZ010025241.1, on the reverse strand, counting down.
TCCACTGTAGTATGTTGAGTGTCCTTGGTATTTGGTCAATAGCGCTTAACCTACTCCTCTGTGCCTTGACTCCACAGCACAGGGGAAGGTGACCACCAGTAGTCATGGGTGGACCCCCTCGAGGCAGGGGGCCCGGCACTATCACCGCCTGATGGGACTTCACGGGATTAGCACCATAACGATTAATTTTCATCTGTGGCATCATGAAATGATAAAGTTACGTTGCACTTCTTTGTCAAGCTTGTGGCTCAGTACATCCGATTTCGACAAGCACTTTTTGGGATGCTTTCCCTAGCCTTTGACTGTCCCCAGTCTACCTACAAGGCAGCAGGTTTGTGCGTCACTTCGTCTGGTCCCTCTCCCTTGACCTGTCCGACATGGGTGACCCTACCAGTAGCAGTGCTACCGTCGGCATAGCTCTTGGGGTCATTGGAACGCGCAAGCCCCTCTACCACGTCAAGGTGGACGCACGGCAGAGGGGGAAAGTAAAGAACCATTTCAATGACAAAGGTCCACTGGGTATATGGTGCTAGACCTACATTTCTATAGACCAACCAGCACTCGGTGGCTCATGTGGTCTGTATCAGGCTGCCTATCTTTACTTTCCACGATATTCTTGGTACCCACTTAGGCTGAGGTGACCTGGGCCTCCACGTCAACTTTTTAAAAATCCGAATTCGCCCAGCTGTGTATCGAAACCATGACTCCCCAGGTGAGCAGACATGTATCTAGCCACTACGCTCTCGAGGCTTCGAAGATAAAATCAATGATAACAAGATAACATCAGCTATCTAGAACACAATGAGTATCAACACAGATTAGCTATCTAGAATAAAACTTACTCAAAGGAACAGACAATCAGTACATACAAACATCAGCTTTCTAGAACAAAACTTACTTAAAGAAACAGACAATCAGTACATACAAACATCAGCTTTCTAGAACAAAACTTACTTAAAGAAACAGACAATCAGTACATACAAACATCAGCTTTCTAGAACAAAACTTACTCAAAGAAACAGACAATCAGTACATACAAACATCAGCTTTCTAGAACAAAACTTACTTAAAGAAATAGACAATCAGTACATACAAACATCAGCTTTCTAGAACAAAACTTACTTAAAGAAACTGACAATCAGTACATACAAACATCAGCTTTCTAGAACAAAACTTACTTAAAGAAACAGACAATCAGTACATACACACATCAGCTTTCTAGAACAAAACTTACTTAAAGAAACAGACAATCAGTACATACACACATCAGCTTTCTAGAACAAAACTTACTTAAAGAAACAGACAATCAGTACATACAAACATCAGCTTTCTAGAACAAAACTTACTTAAAGAAACAGACAATCAGTACATACACACATCAGCTTCCTAGAACAAAACTTACTTAAAGAAACAGACAATCAGTACATACAAACATCAGCTTTCTAGAACAAAACTTACTTAAAGAAACAGACAATCAGTACATACAAACATCAGCTTTCTAGAACAAAACTTACTTAAAGAAACAGACAATCAGTACATACAAACATCAGCTTTCTAGAACAAAACTTACTCAAAGAAACAGACAATCAGTACATACAAACATCAGCTTTCTAGAACAAACTTACTCCAAAGAAACAGACAATCAGTACATACAAACATCAGCTTTCTAGAACAAAACTTACTTAAAGAAACAGACAATCAGTACATACAAACATCAGCTTTCTAGAACAAAACTTACTTAAAGAAACAGACAATCAGTACATACACACATCAGCTTTCTAGAACAAAACTTACTCAAAGAAACAGACAATCAGTACATACAAACATCAGCTTTCTAGAACAAAACTTACTTAAAGAAACAGACAATCAGTACATACAAACATCAGCTTTCTAGAACAAAACTTACTTAAGAAACAGACAATCAGTACATACACACATCAGCTTTCTAGAACAAAACTTACTTAAAGAAACAGACAATCAGCACATACAAACATCAGCTTTCTAGAACAAAACTTACTTAAAGAAACAGACAATCAGTACATACACACATCAGCTTTCTAGAACAAAACTTACTTAAAGAAACAGACAATCAGTACATACAAACATCAGCTTTCTAGAACAAAACTTACTTAAAGAAACAGACAATCAGTACATACAAACATCAGCTTTCTAGAACAAAACTTACTCAAAGAAAACAGAACAATCAGTACATACAAACATCAGCTTTCTAGAACAAAACTTACTTAAAGAAACAGACAATCAGTACATACAAACATCAGCTTTCTAGAACAAAACTTACTCAAAGAAACAGACAATCAGTACATACAAACATCAGCTTTCTAGAACAAAACTTACTTAAAGAAACAGACAATCAGTACATACAAACATCAGCTTTCTAGAACAAAACTTACTTAAAGAAACAGACAATCAGTACATACACACATCAGCTTTCTAGAACAAAACTTACTTAAAGAAACAGACAATCAGTACATACAAACATCAGCTTTCTAGAACAAAACTTACTTAAAGAAACAGACAATCAGTACATACACACATCAGCTTTCTAGAACAAAACTTACTTAAAGAAACAGACAATCAGTACATACACACATCAGCTTTCTAGAACAAAACTTACTTAAAGAAACAGACAATCAGTACATACAAACATCAGCTTCTAGAACACAAAACTTACTTAAAGAAACAGACAATCAGTACATACACACATCAGCTTTCTAGAACAAAACTTACTTAAAGAACAGACAATCAGTACATACACACATCAGCTTTCTAGAACAAAACTTACTTAAAGAAACAGACAATCAGTACATACACACATCAGCTTTCTAGAACCAAAACTTACTTAAAGAAAACAGACAATCAGTACATACACACATCAGCTTTCTAGAACAAAACTTACTTAAAGAAACAGACAATCAGTACATACAAACATCAGCTTTCTAGAACAAAACTTACTTAAAGAAACAGACAATCAGTACATACACACATCAGCTTTCTAGAACAAAACTTACTTAAAGAAAACAGACAATCAGTACATACACACATCAGCTTTCTAGAACAAACTTACTTAAGAAACAGACAATCAGTACATACACACATCAGCTTTCTAGAACAAAACTTACCTTAAAGAAACAGACAATCAGTACATACACACATCAGCTTTCTAGAACAAAAACCAAAAAGAAACAGACAATCAGTACATACACACATCAGCTTTCTAGAACTAAACCAAAAGAAACAGACAATCAGTACATACACACATCAGCTTTCTAGAACAAAACTTACTTAAAGAAACAGACAATGAGTACAGACACACATTAGCTATCTAGAACAAACTTAACTTACAGAAACAGACAATGAGTACAAACACACATCAGCTATCTAGAACAAACCTCAATGAGTACAGACACACATTAGCTATCTAGAACAAACTTAACTTACAGAAACAGACAATGAGTACAGACACACATTAGCTATCTAGAACAAACTTAACTTACAGAAACAGACAATGAGTACAGACACACATTAGCTATCTAGAACAAAACTTACTTAAAGGAACAGACAATCAGTACATACACACATCAGCTTTCTAGAACAAAACTTACTTAAAGAAACAGACAATCAGTACATACAAACATCAGCTTTCTAGAACAAAACTTATTCAAAGAAACAGACAATCAGTACATACACACATCAGCTTTCTAGAACAAAACCAAAAGAAACAGACAATCAGTACATACACACATCAGCTTTCTAGAACAAAACTTATTCAAAGAAACAGACAATCAGTACATACAAACATCAGCTTTCTAGAACAAAACTTATTCAAAGAAACAGACAATCAGTACATACACACATCAGCTTTCTAGAACAAAACCAAAAGAAACAGACAATCAGTACATACACACATCAGCTTTCTAGAACAAAACTTACTTAAAGAAACAGACAATCAGTACATACAAGCATCAGCTTTCTAGAACAAAACTTACTCAAAGAAACAGACAATCAGTACATACACACATCAGCTTTCTAGAACAAAACCAAAAGAAACAGACAATCAGTACATACACACATCAGCTTTCTAGAACAAAACTTACTTAAAGAAACAGACACTCAGTACATACACACATCAGCTTTCTAGAACAAAACTTACTTAAAGAAACAGACAATCAGTACATACACACATCAGCTTTCTAGAACAAAACCAAAAGAAACAGACAATCAGTACATACAAGCATCAGCTTTCTAGAACAAACTTAACTTAAAGAAACAGACAATCAGTACATACACACATCAGCTTTCTAGAACAAAACCAAAAGAAACAGACAATCAGTACATACAAACATCAGCTTTCTAGAACAAAACTTACTTAAAGAAACAGACAATCAGTACATACAAACATCAGCTTTCTAGAACAAAACTTACTTAAAGAAACAGACAATCAGTACATACACACATCAGCTTTCTAGAACAAAACTTACTTAAAGAAACAGACAATCAGTACATACACACATCAGCTTTCTAGAACAAAACCTTACTCAAAGAAACAGACAATCAGTACATACACACATCAGCTTTCTAGAACAAAACTTACTCAAAGAAACAGACAATCAGTACATACACACATCAGCTTTCTAGAACAAAACTTACTCAAAGAAACAGACAATCAGTACATACACACATCAGCTTTCTAGAACAAAACTTACTCAAAGAAACAGACAATCAGTACATACACACATCAGCTTTCTAGAACAAAACTTACTCAAAGAAACAGACAATCAGTACATACACACATCAGCTTTCTAGAATAAAACCAAAAGAAACAGACAATCAGTACATACACACATCAGCTTTCTAGAACAAAACTTACTTAAAGAAACAGACAATCAATACATACACACATCAGCTTTCTAGAACAAAACTTACTCAAAGAAACAGACAATCAGTACATACACACATCAGCTTTCTAGAACAAAACTTACTCAAAGAAACAGACAATCAGTACATACACACATCAGCTTTCTAGAACAAAACTTACTCAAAGAAACAGACAATCAGTACATACACACATCAGCTTTCTAGAACAAAACTTACTCAAAGAAACAGACAATCAGTACATACACACATCAGCTTTCTAGAACAAAACTTACTCAAAGAAACAGACAATCAGTACATACACACATCAGCTTTCTAGAACAAAACTTACTCAAAGAAACAGACAATCAGTACATACACACATCAGCTTTCTAGAACAAAACTTACTCAAAGAAACAGACAATCAGTACATACACACATCAGCTTTCTAGAATAGAAAACCAAAGAAACAGACAATCAGTACATACACACATCAGCTTTCTAGAACAAACTTACTTAAAGAAACAGACAATCAGTACATACACACAGTCAGCTTTCTAGAACAAACTTACTCAAAGAAACAGACAATCAGTACATACACACAATCAGCTTTCTAGAACAAAACCAAAAGAAACAGACAATCAGTACATACACACATCAGCTTTCTAGAACAAAACTTACTCAAAGAAACAGACAATCAGTACATACACACATCAGCTTTCTAGAACAAAACCAAAAGAAACAGACAATCAGTACATACACACATCAGCTTTCTAGAACAAAACCAAAAGAAACAGACAATCAGTACATACACACATCAGCTTTCTAGAACAAAACTTACTTAAAGAAACAGACAATGAGTACAGACACACATTAGCTATCTAGAACAAACTTAACTTAAAGAAACAGACAATGAGTACAAACACACATCAGCTATCTAGAACAAAACTTACTTAAAGGAACAGACAATCAGTACATACAAACATCAGCTTTCTAGAACAAAACTTACTTAAAGAAACAGACAATCAGTACATACAAACATCAGCTTTCTAGAACAAAACTTACTCAAAGAAACAGACAATCAGTACATACACACATCAGCTTTCTAGAACAAAACCAAAAGAAACAGACAATCAGTACACACACACATCAGCTTTCTAGAACAAAACCAAAAGAAACAGACAATCAGTACATACACACATCAGCTTTCTAGAACAAAACTTACTTAAAGAAACAGACAATGAGTACAGACACACATTAGCTATCTAGAACAAACTTAACTTAAAGAAACAGACAATGAGTACAAACACACATCAGCTATTTAGAACAATACTTACTTACAGAAACAGACAATGAGTGCAAACACACATAAGCTATCTAGAACAAACCTCAATGAGTACAAATACACATCAGCTATCTAGAACAAAACTTACTTAAAGAAACAGACAATCAGTACATACAAACATCAGCTTTCTAGAACAAAACTTACTTAAAGAAACAGACAATGAGTATCAACACACATTAGCTATCTAGAACAGTACATACAACAAAACTAACAGAAACAGACAATGAGAAGCAACACACATCAACTACTAGAGCAAAACCACCTTAAAGAAACAGACAATGAGTATCAACACATCTTCTACCTAAAACAATACTTACAGAAACAGACAGATAATGAGTATCAACACATCTTCTACCTAAAACAATACTTACAGAAACAGACAGATAATGAGTATCAACACATCTTCTACCTAAAACAATACTTACAGAAACAGACAGATAATGAGTATCAACACATCTTCTACCTAAAACAATACTTACAGAAACAGACAGATAATGAGTATCAACACATCTTCTACCTAAAACAATACTTACAGAAACAGACAGATAATGAGTATCAACACATCTTCTACCTAAAACAATACTTACAGAAACAGACAGATAATGAGTATCAACACATCTTCTACCTAAAACAATACTTACAGAAACAGACAGATAATGAGTATCAACACATCTTCTACCTAAAACAATACTTACAGAAACAGACAGATAATGAGTATCAACACACATCTTCTACCTAAAACAATACTTACAGAAACAGACAGATAATGAGTATCAACACATCTTCTACCTAAAACACTACTTACAGAAACAGACAGATAATGAGTATCAACACATCTTCTACCTAAAACAATACTTACAGAAACAGACAGATAATGAGTATCAACACATCTTCTACCTAAAACAATACTTACAGAAACAGACAGATAATGAGTATCAACACATCTTCTACCTAAAACAATACTTACAGAAACAGACAGATAATGAGTATCAACACATCTTCTACCTAAAACAATACTTACAGAAACAGACAGATAATGAGTATCAACACATCTTCTACCTAAAACAATACTTACAGAAACAGACAGATAATGAGTATCAACACATCTTCTACCTAAAACAATACTTACAGAAACAGACAGATAATGAGTATCAACACATCTTCTACCTAAAACAATACTTACAGAAACAGACAGATAATGAGTATCAACACATCTTCTACCTAAAACAATACTTACAGAAACAGACAGATAATGAGTATCAACACATCAGCTACCTAGAACACAACTTAGAGAATCAGAAAATGAGTATCCCCTCTGCCGTGTGTCCACCGTGATGAGGTAGAGGGGCTTGCGCGTTCCAATGACCCCAAGAGCTATGCCGACGGTAGCACAGCTACTGGTAGGGTCACCCATGTCGGACAGGTCAAGGGAGAGGGACCAGACGAAGAGACACACAAACCTGCTGCCTTGTAGGTAGACTGGGGACAGTCAAAAGCTATGGAAAGCACCCCGAATAAATGCTTGTCGAAAAAATGCTTGTCGAAATCGGATGTACTGAGCCACAGGCTTGACAAAGCAGTGTAACATAACTTAATTCACGATGTCACAAATTAAAATTAATCGTTATGGTGCTAATCCCGCGAAGTCCCATCAGGCGGTGATAGTGCCGGGCCCCCTGCCTCGAGGGGGTCCACCCATGACTACTGGTGGTCACCTTCCCCTGTGCTGTGGAGTCAAGGCACAGAGGAGTAGGTTAAGAGCTATTGACCAAACACCCCGGACACTCAACATACTACAGTGGAATGCCGAAGGAGTATATAACAAGAAAGTCTCCCTAACAAATCGTCTTCATAAAGATAGAATAGATGTGGCATGCATTCAAGAGACACACCTCAACGCCAGTCACAAATTCTCAGTCAGAGGATATCAGGCTACACGTTTCGACCGCGAAGGACACAAAGGTAGAGTTCTAATACTTATTCGAAATACAATACGAAGTATCTGTGATCTCTGACAACCAAACGGAAATTATAGGTGTTGATATAATGATAAAGGACGTGAAAATAAGAATTTACAATCTGTATAGCCCAGCAGATAAGGACCTTACACTCTCAAACATGAAAATAACTGACACAAACTGCATTATTGTCGGAGACTTTAATAGCCGTTCAGAAAGATGGGGATACCCAGATACTGACAAAAGAGGAGATGAAGTGGAGGACTGGGAAATAGACTCAAATCTCCATCTACTCAACAAAGCGGATGACACACCGAGCTTCTACTCCAGAAGATGGTTTACCACTTCTACTCCAGACTTAGCTTTCTGCACAGGAGACATCCTCCACAGACCAATCAAGCTTGTAATGAACATGGAGTATGTTCCACAGGAGCAAAAGCCTTTGCCCCGCTGGAATTACAAACGAGCAGATTGGGACAGATTTGCCATACTAACAGACAAATATTGTGAAAACATAAATACACGATATGGCAACATGAAGCAAATGGTGGAAAGTCTAAACAGAGCAATAATACAGGCGGCCACTGAGTCTATTCCAAGAGGAGCGAGGAAAAATTACAAACCATACTGGACTGAAGAACTACAAATTTTGGAGGACAAAGTTGAAGATGCCAGGAAGACAGCAGAGAGAGAACAAACAACTGAAGCGAACATCTCTCTCAAAGCCATCTCAGCAAAATATAAAAGAACAGTAAATCAAACAACAAGAGATTGTTGGAGGGAAAAAACAGAAAACCTGAATTTTGATAGGGATGGAAACAAACTATGGAAACTAGTGAAAGCCATGAACAATGAAGGACCTAGAAACAAACATTTAACAATTAAACAAGGAAATGCCTTGCTTACAGGAAAAAAGGCTGCAAATGCACTAATGGAACACTATGCCAGTGCAAACCACATTGATATTACAACCGAACAGGAGAAAGCAATCAAAGACAAACAGATACATCATAGTAATACAGAGACAGCAGCAGAATATATGATGGCAAATCTAACAATGGAAGAAATGGAACAGGCAATGAATACCCTAAAAAAGAAGAAATCACCAGGAAAGGATGGAATCACAAATGAAATGCTAATAGGACTAGGCACTAAGGCAAAAAAGAAACTACTAGCAGTCCTAAATTACAGCTGGAAGAGAGGAATAGTCCCACAGGCATGGAAGGAAGCTATACTAATACCAGTCCCAAAGAAAGGAAAAGACCTGGAAGAACCAAATGGATATCGACCTATCAGTCTACTTAGCTGTGTAGGAAAATTAATGGAACGCATTATCAATGGCAGGCTAACATGGCATCTGGAAGAAAACAAACTCTTAACACCACACCAAGCAGGATTCAGAAAGTACAGATCCACTGAAGATCAAATAACCTATATAGCTCAGGAAATAGAGGATGCCTTCCAAGAGAAAAAACACACACTAGCGGTTTGGATAGATTTAGAAAAAGCATTTGATAAAGTATGGAAGGAAGGACTGAAAGTAAAACTGCAAAAAATGCATGTTTGTGGGAAAATGTATAAATGGATCAGCCACTACCTTGAGAACAGAACTGCCAGGACAAAAGTACAAGGACAAACCAGCAAAATGATGCTGTTGGAGCAAGGTGTCCCCCAAGGAGGAGTTCTTTCACCAACATTATTCCTAGCATATATAAATGACATGACAGAAAATTTTCCACCCAGAGTACACACATCCTCCTTTGCAGATGACCTAGCCATATGGACATCTGAAGAATATATTAGTACAGCTAACAGCAGAATACAGCAAGCCTTATTAGCGCTAGAGGACTGGTCAAAATCATGGCTAGTGAAGATAAGTGAGGAGAAAACAACATGCACAGTGTTCTCCCCCTCTCAAATAAAACTCAGCAACCTAAGCTGGTATTGAATGGAAAAATATTGTGCCATGAAGAAAATCCAAACTATCTAGGAGTCACCTTTGATCGTCACCTGACATGGAAGACACAGGTTGAGAAAAATCGAACAAGAGCAAGGCAAAGAATGGCAATCATGAAAAAGCTTGCTGGTACAACGTGGGGAGCAGATGAGAAAGTTCTCAAGAAGTTATATACTGGACGGGTGAGGCCAGTACTGGAATATGGCATTGCAGCTTGGGCAACAGCAGCTAAGTCAAACTTTAACAAAATAAGTAGAGTCCAAAATCAAGGAATGCGAATCATAACTGGAAGCCTGAAGACAACGCCTATTAATGAACTAGAAAAGATCACTTGTTTACAACCAATGGAGGATAGAAGAGATAGCAGAGCCCAGCAACAAGCAGAAAAATTCAGAAGATTGACAGACCACCCTATGTATAACAGGTTTAATGGTTTTGGAAAGGGAAGACTGAAGCGTGGCAACTTTGTAGAAACTGCAAAACGAAAGATTAGGGCAGATCCCATACTTAACATATCAACAGTCAAACCCATTTACAATGCACACAAGTTTCCCAGCTTGGAGACAACAGCAACTGCCTGAGATGATAGAAAACATTCCTGGTATTGAAAAAAAGAACACTCAGAATGAAACCGAAAGAAGAAAAATAACCCTAAACTACATAAAAGAACATTACCCAAGCAGCAACTGGACCCATGTGTATACGGATGGATCAGCCAAAAATTCAATAGAAAATGGAGGAGGAGGAATTCTTCTAAATTTAAAAAATGGAGTGAAAAAAACAGTCAGTGGCAACTGGAAAATTTTCAAGTAACTTCAAAGCAGAGGTAGAAGCTATGAAAACTGCAGCAGAAATGCTCTTGATGGAGGAAAATAAAGAGAAGCAAATAGCTATCTTCACAGATGCAAAGTCAGCTGTCTCAATACTGAAGAGCAAAAACAGCACAGAACTAGCTGACCTAAGAGCAGCACTCCATGGTCTATGCCAGAAATCCAAAAAAGTTGTAATACAGTGGATCCCATCACATTGCAGTATACCTGGAAATGAAGAGGCTGACAGACTAGCAAAAGAGGGTGGACGACTACCACAGCCTGACATAGACATAACCTATAATGAGGCAAAGAGGTTTATAAAAAGCACTTATAGAACCAAATGGGAATCAGAGCATCCAGGCCACCAGAAGGATGACGCATATTACAAACTCGACCGAAGAGAACAAGTAGCAATCTTCAGACTCCGCACAGGACATAACAGGCTGAAATACCACTTGTTCAATAAACTAAAGATAGGAGATACCGATGAATGTAATTGTGGAACTGGTAAAATGACAGCTAAACATTTGCTGCAGGAGTGCCCAACGTATGCAGAACAGAGAAAGATATTTTGGCCCACACCTGCTTCATTTGAGGACAAGCTCTATGGAGATATCAACAAGCTCAAGTTGACTGCAGCTTACCTTAACTACATTCAGGTTGACATTTGAGGTGCATGAAGAAGTATTTAGACTGCCACACCTCATACTACAGGTATGTCAGTTACATAAGCGTCCTAGTGGCACGAAATGGAATATTGCTTGGATAGCAAATCCATTACGTGGAAAGTCCTAATCAAAAGCCCACTGTGTGAGCTTCATAAAAGGTGGAAAAGTGTCCTAGTGGCACGACATGGAATATTGCTTGGATAGCAAATCCATTACATGGAAAGTCCGAATCAAAAGCTCACTGTGTGGATGTCATCTGCAGACTGCATACTTCTGGTTTCCGGAAGAACAGCCTATGGTGAACGGAAGGCCCAATATACGGAAGTGAGGCTAAGCAGCCATGTGCAGGACGTGACGATTCCTTGGGTGAGCCCAGTACCAGAGCGCTGTGTATTCGGCTCTGCAAGTATGGAAGCCTCCTTGGATGGCGGGGAATGCCCATGGTCTGCCCCTGCCTTCCCTTGAGGGCTGACCAGGATGTCTTTGGCTGTTCTATATGGGCCAGCTGGGATGGGGGATAACACCACAACAGTGAGAGTCAAACGTCCTAAGAAACCCCTGGAAGGTTAACCCGGTCAACAAATGCCCGCAGAAGTCGGATGTGTCGGCCTAACGGCGCAAGAACGCAGCTCTGCTGTAAAGAGGCACAACGCAATCACGTCCGAAAAAAACTCCGGATGAATGCAGAAGAAGAAGAAGAAGAAGAAGAAGACAATGAGTATCAACACACATCAGCTACCTAGAACAAAACTTAAAGAAACAGACAATGAGTATCAACACACAGCAGCTACCTAGAACAGAACTTAAAGAAACAGACAGACAATTAGTATAAACATACCAGCTACCTAGAACAAATCTTAAAGAAACAGACAGACAATAAGTATAAACATAGCTACCTAGAACAAAACTTAAAGAATCAGACAATGAGTATCAACACACATCAGCTACCTAGAACAAAAATTAAAGAAACAGACAATGAGTATCAACACATCAGCTACCTAGAACAAGACTGAAAGAAACAGACAATGAGTTAGTTAGTTAGTTAGTTGACAGATCATTGCACATCGAACCATTCAGTCCATAATTGCTCAGATCCCCTCCTTAGTAAATCCCGCAGCGTGTAGGGGCTCACGACACAAGTTCTATGTTGGTTTATTACTCTTCTTTGGTTTCCTGCATAGTGTTCTTGTTTGGCCACACCTCTTTTAGCTTGCTGTTCTTGCAGCCTGGCCATGGTTGTAGATTCCCAGTCATCGCCTGGTTCTCGTAAATGACTTACTTCTCGTAGAGCATTCAGAATGTCTGCCTGGTCCATGGCTCATCTGCCTTCCACAGTAGCCCTACCTGCAAGCCTGTCAGCCTGTTCATCCCCTTGTACACCCGCATGCCCTGGCAATGAGTACCAACACACATCAGCTAACTAAAACAAAATTAACTTAAAGTTAGTTAGTTAGTCGCAATTCCAACTTCACAGCAATGGGTCGTCCCCATTATGCTCCGTTCCTGTGCCAGTGAATATCACACAAAACGCTCCCCACTGCCCAATGTGAAAAGTGGAAAAGACAGGAATCTCGATAAACAACAGCCCGCAACTTTTAACTTAACAATTAACAACAATTAACTTAAAGAAACAGACAATGGGTATTAACACATCAACTATCTATAACAAAACTAACTTACGGAAACAGACAATGAGTATCAACACACATCAGCTACCCACAACAAAAATTAAAGAAACGGACAATGAGTATCAACACATCATCTACCTAGAACAAAACTTAAAGAATCAGACAATGAGTATCAACACACATCACCAACCTAGAACAAAACTTAAAGAGACAGATAATGAGTATAACACATATCAGCTACCTAGAACAAAACTTTAAAAAATCAGACAATGAGTATCAACACACATCAGCTACCTAGAACAAAACGTAAAGAGACAGACAATGAGTATCAACACACAGCAGCTACCTAGAATAAAACTTAAAGAAACAGACAATGAGTATCAACACACAGCAGCTACCTAGAATAAAACTTAAAGAAACAGACAATGAGTATAAACACACATCAGCTACCTAGAACAAAACTTAAAGAACCAGATGGACAATGAGTATCAACACATCAGCAATATAGAACAAAACTTAAAGAAACAGACAGACAATGAGTATCACCACACATCTGCTACCTATAACAAAAATTAAAGAAACAGACAATGAGTATCAACACATCAGCTACCTAGAACAAAACTTAAAGAATCAGACAATGAGTATCAATACACATCAGCTACCTAGAACAAAACTTAAAGAAACAGACAATGAGTATCAACACACAGCAGCTACCTAGAACAAAACTTAAAGAACCAGACGGACAATGAGTATCAACACATCAGCAATATAGAACAAAACTTAAAGAAACAGACAGACAATGAGTATCAACATACATCAGCTACCTAGAACAAAAATTAAAGAAACAGACAATGAGTATCAACACATCAGCTACCTAGAACAAGACTGAAAGAAACAGACAATGAGTTAGTTAGTTAGTTAGTTGACAGATCATCCTCATTGCACATCGAACCATTCAGTCCATAATTGCTCAGATCCCCTCCTCAGTAAACCCCGCAGCGTGTAGCGGCTCATGACACCAGTTCTGTGTTGGTTTATTACTCTTCTTTGGTTTCCTGCATAGTGTTCTTGTTTGGCCACACCTCTTTTAGCTTGCTGTTCTTGCAGCCTGGCCATGGTTGTAGATTCCCAGTCATCGCTTGGTTCTCGTAAATGACTTACTTCTCGTAGAGCATTCAGAATGTCTGCCTGGTCCATGGCTCATCTGCCTTCCACAGTAGCCCTACCTGCAAGCCTGTCAGCCTGCTCATCCCCTTGTACACCCGCATGCCCTGGCAATGAGTACCAACACACATCAGCTAACTAGAAAAAAACTAAATAAAGAAACAGACAATGAATACAAACACACATCCGCTATCTAGAACAAAATTAACTTAAAGAAACAGACAATGGGTATTAACACATCAAAAATCTATAACAAAACTAACTTACAGAAACAGACAATGAACACACATCAGCTACCAAGAACAAAAATTAAAGAAACAGACAATGAGTATCAACACAACAGCTACCTAGAACAAAGCTTACTTAAAGAAACAGACAATGAGTATCAACACATCAGCCACCTAGAACAAGACTGAAAGAAACAGACAATGAGTATCAACACATCAGCTACCTAGAACAAAACGTAAAGAGACAGACAATGAGTATAACAAACATCAGCTACCTAGAACAAGACTGAAAGAAACAGACAATGAGTATCAACACATCAGCTACCTAGAACAAAACGTAAAGAGACAGACAATGAGTATAACAAACATCAGCTACCTAGAACAAGACTGAAAGAAACAGACAATGAGTATCAACACATCAGCTACCTAGAACAAGACTGAAAGAAACAGACAATGAGTATCAACACATCAGCTACCTAGAACAAGACTGAAAGAAACAGACAATGAGTATCAACACATCAGCCACCTAGAACAAGACTGAAAGAAACAGACAATGAGTATCAACACATTAGCTAGCTAGAAAAAGACTGAAAGAAACAGACAATGAGTACCAAAAACATCAGCTACCTAGAACAAAACTTAAAGAAATAGACAATGAGTACCGAGAACATCAGCTACCTAGAACAAAACTTAAAGAAATAGACAATGAGTACCGAGATCATCAGCTACCTAGAACAAAACTTAACTGATTAAGTGCCAAACAAAAAGTAGGCTTGGAGCAAACATGGTTCACAAGCAAATGAACAAGTATTATAAGGTAAAGTTCCATTTCCTGAGCATTGAAATCGCAGATGCTAACATGAAACAAAACAAATAACACGATAACCATATGGCGATGTATCGTCCTGTGTAAATTGGAAGACGTATTTGGCGATATATTATCCTTTGGCACTGAATCAGAGAAACAGCCAATGAGTACAACACCATGGCAGTCTAAGACAAAACACACCCAAAGATGATGAATGCAGGAAACACATGTCAGCAGACTCAGCAATGTGTAGAACGTCTTTTGATGAATGATCCGACTCAGTCTCAGGTCCTTTGGTTTGTCCCATAGAGGTGTCATCATCTTTGCTATAGCTACTTCCCTGCTGGTCTTCATCTGCTTCAAGTTTGCTCCTATCACGATCATCTTCCATGTCTGTGGGAATATAACAGTGACTCATTTTTGATATCAATTTAAAAAAAAAAAACAGTCTTAAAAGTCGAGATGATCAACTTCATTGCACTGGGTTCTATCCCATACAGCTGTCTCTTTCTGCAGGATGGCCTACCGAAAGCATCGCACAAAGGAAGAACTCCATAACTCCAGTGACGACCCCAGGAGTCTCAAATAAAAATGCACTCAGGAACCTATAACATACCCCAGAATTGAACCCACAACCTTCATAGCATGAGGCAGATGGCTTGACTACTTCGCCACGGAGCCCCCCCCCCCCCCCCCCCGAGATATATTTGTGCAGATATCAATATTATTTGTAAGTCAGAGGTAGGCAAGATTACAAGTACAAATATGACATCAAGAGATGAAAGAACAGCAATTTGTCAGTTTGTCATAAGGTAGCATTTTAATAAGATTTGCCTGAGCTATCCATATGATTGTAGATGATACTACCTGATTTTTGTTGGTGTTGAATGTTGGGCAGCGCTCACCAAACCCGACACCCCACACTGTGGCAATAGCTTTGGGTGGAGGGTGCAAGCCTTACCTTAATGCGATGAATTGCAACCTAGAGACTAAATGCTATGACTGCGCAGACCAGGCCAAACCATAGATGTACAAGTATCATCTGTTTTACCATCTCTATAAACCTGTAGAATGAACATCTTTGTTTTGTCAATCATAGATGGACAAGAACATACCCCCTCTACAAGATGGTAGAATGAAAATGTTTGGTTTTCAAATCACAGATTGACATTTACTAACCAAAATAATAAAATCCTTTTGATTCCTAATTATTAATATCTTGTACAATTACTTCTCATTTTTCAGACTCATACATAATTACTAACATCCTCTATAAGCTGCAGAATGAACAACTTTGGTTTTCCAATAATACATAGATAATTATTAAATTCCTCTACAAGCCTGCAGAATGAAAAGCTGTTTTTCCAATCATAGATAGATATAAGATAATTACTGACCTCGTCTACAAGCCTGCATATTGAAAAGCTTTGGTTTTCTAGTCATAGATGGATAATTGCTTACCCCCAATACAAGCCTGCAGAATTAAAAGCGTTGATTTTCCAATCACAGATTAATAATTACTTACCTCCTCTACAAGCCTGCAGAATGAACAGCTTTGGTTTTGCCACGCATATATGGACAATTTGTGCCATTGAATATATGCTGAAGTTCCAGCCTTGTAATGAATGTTCCAGCAACTGGAGATTTGTCAGCAACAGCTCCATCTCGGCCATAAATACTTTCATGTGGCCCTCCATGAGATAAAATCACAACTGCTAGAGATGAAACCTGGTCCAAGGCAGGTGACTTTGAAAATTCTTCCAGAAGAGTTGTCATTTCCTAGAGAATTGATGGACATGAGATTCTTCAGATGCACAGAACATGTCAGGTCAAATGTCAGGGTTCAAGGGTTCAGGGCAAGTGGATCAACTTCACTGCACTGGGTTTTACCTTATCTAGTTTGGTCTCTCTTCACAGAAAGGAAAACCGCCTGCCATGCACATTGCACAAATTTCACAGCTCCAGTGATGATCCCCAGCGGTCTCCAAAGTAATTGCACTCATGGTCTGAATGACACAGTCTGATAATGAACCCACGAACTTCTGCAAGGCAGATGGCTCGACTATTTCACCTCAGAGATCCCCAAAATAATTTATAGAACAATAATGTTCTCTGTATTATTGAAATTTTAGCAAACGTACTGCATAAACAGTACATTTTAAATTTACATGCAACAACACTGCAAACAAACAAAAGTTCTCACAATTACAGGGTTGAGTCTATCATCAGATAATATGTGAGCTTATCAAATGTATGGTCACTCGGGTTGTTAGTTGCATATCCTTTACAGGATGTAGCAGTCAACACCAAATTTTTTGCTGTGGTAATCTTCTTCTTCTTCTTCTTTCGTTCGCTTGAAATATGTTTATAACTGCAATGTTGTCTCTTGTATGAATCTAACTGTCTTTTTTAGTTCACACAGTGGTCCATAGTGTTTATCTTCCACTGTCGTCGCTCTAGGCCAGAAGGTTTGCCTAGATATGTTATATTTTGGGCAGTCTTGGAGTATGTGCTCTGCTGTCTGCGACGCCAATCCACATGTGCACATGGCTGTTTCACCAATCTTGAATTTTGTATACATGTGGTTGCGTAATCTATTGTGTCCTGTTCTGAGGCGCAGAATAATGACCTGTTCTGGTCTGTCTATAACGTGGTAGTCATCTTGAGCAAGTTTTGGTGGCCTTCTGACTGATTTGATCATTCTTTTGGTAGTATGTAACGGGCACATCAGGCTGTTCTTCTTTGGCTCCTTCCTTAGCCAATTGATCAGCTCTGTCGTTTCTGGGTACTCCACTGTGGGATGGTATCCACTGTATGGTGACCTTATGCTAACTGCTAAGTTCAGAAAGTAGTGTCCTTAGTACTGGCAATTTCCCAGACAGGAGCGCCTCGAGTACTGATTTTGCATCTGTCAATAGCACCACAGGTTGTGTACCATGGTTGGTATTTAGTAATTTCTCTGTTGCTATCTTGATTGCCTCAATTTCAGCATCATAGTTATGGCAGTACTTTCCTGTAGGTACTTAGTATTATTTGGGTATTCTATGTACACTCCCGCTCCTCCATTTCGAACAGCATTTTGTGCTGACCCATCTGTGTAGACTCGGATCCAGAGGTCCTGTGGGTATTCTTCATCAAGGAAGCTGAGAGTTGCTGTTCTGCGCTGCACACTGTTCTGCGCTGCACACTGTTCTGTTCTTCCTTGTCAAACATTCCTTTCACTTTTGTCTGGATTTGTAATGATAGTCTATGTTCATCTTTCCATGGAGTTCGCTCTGGAATAGTTGTTAGGTGGATACCAACTGTGGGCAGATTGGTGGTTTCTCTGCAGAGTCGTTTGGCCTGGTGAATAAAACTACTTCTTTTCAACCGCCCCATAGCTAGGTTTTCAAATCTTTCTTCATAGGGTGGCCTGGCAAGCTGAGGAACTTTAGCTGTATTTCGTATCTCTGCGCTCACTCAGTGCTTGTGTCCTCCCCATCTTCTCCATTTCCACTATAGGGGTTGATCTCATCCCTCCTGTGGTGACTCTAAGTGCTTGATTTTGCACCTTGTCCAGCTCTTGTAGTGTGGTTTTTGATGCTGAACACCACGCAGTTGACCCATATTCCAGGTGTGGTCGTATGCTCTGTTGATAAACTTTGCTAAGTATTTTCGTACTGGCTCCCCATGTGGTTCCACTTAACTTTCTCAGGATGGCTATTTTCCTTATGGCTTTTGCTACTGCTTTGTTGATGTGCTTTCTCCATGTCAGCCTGCCATCAAATGTTACTCCAAGGTATGTTGGTTCTTTATCTTCTCTTAGGGGTGTTCCATTTATCTGGATGATCCCTGCCTTTTGTTGTGGAGAGAGGGTAAATAGGGTGGTGCTGCACTTGTCAGTGTTTATGCTGACACACCATCTATTTGCCCATACAACAAATGTATCTACAGCTCTTTGTAGCAATCTGGTGGCCACTGATGCATGTTCATTTGTGCTCCATAGAACCAGGTCATCGGCGTACATTGCCGCTTTAATTCCATGCGGTAGATTAGCAACGAGATCATTGATACAGATTAGAAAAAGTGTGGGGAACAAGACTCCGCCCTAGGGAACACTGTGACGCAGTAGTACTTTCTTGCTCTTTAGTCCGTCTATTTGTACTCGGGCTCTTCTGTTGTGCAAGTATGCTTTCATCCATTTGTACATTCTTCCATTGACTTTGCAGTTTCTCAGTTTCTTCATCAGACCTTCTTTCCAGACTTTGTCAAAGGCTTTCTTCAGATCTATCCATGCCGCAAGTACCAGCTTCTTCTCTTGGAATGCATCCTCAATTTCTTGAGAGAGGTAGGTTGCCTGATCTTCCTTAGGGTAGCACTGCCTAAAGCCAGCCTGCTGTGACACAAGGATGTGATTGATGATATGCTCCAGTGTTTTGCAGAGACAGTTGGTGAGGCTAATTGGTCTGTAGCTAGAGGCAATGGAACTATCTTTCCCTGATTTTAGGAGGGGTATCATGATTGCTTCTCTCCAGGCTTGTGGAACACTGCCTAAGGTCCAACTGTTATTGAAGATCTGCAACAGCTTTGCTTTGGCCTCTGTTCCTAATATTTCATTGGAGATACCATCAGCTCCTGGTGACTTTCTCATTTTCAGTTTTGATATGGCTAGCTCCAGTTCGCTGATTGTGATGGGTGTCTCCAGAACCTCATGTACTATTTCCTTCTGCCCTGTATATTACCGTTTCTCTCGAATCTCTTGTTTCTCTTGACTAATTTTGATATTGTTATCTTGTGCGAAAGAGTCCACAAAATGGTCAGCTGCTTGCTTTCTTGTTAAGATGTTTCCATCTTTATGTAGTGCAATTTTTGAGTTTCTCCCTGTGCCCTCATCGTTAAGTTGTTTTATTAGCTTCCACAATTTCCTTGTGTCTCTTTCAAAGTTCAGAGACTCCGTTTTTTCCTGCCAGCTTTTCCTTCTAGCCTGCAGCTTGGCCCTTTGAAATTTGGCTTTTGCGTGCTGGAATTTATTGTGGTGCTCTTGGCTGGGTGTGGCCTCTGCTTGCTTTCTACACACTTCCACATCATTATGCAACTGCTCCAGTTCACTACTCCAGTAGGGTTTATATTTTTTACGGGGCTCCTCTTGGTACTGTTTCTCACGCTGCCTGTAGTATGCATTTCCCAAACTCTTCAACTACTGCTGTGGTAACCTCTTGGCAAGTTTGCATTCAGTAGTTTGCCATTGTTTTCTTAATGACCAGCACCCATACCATTTGTAAAAAAACCAATGTGAAGCGGTCTGCTACCAAATCGCCCACAGCTGTGTTTTGAACACAGGTATGCAGGATTATGATTCGCCCATTCTTCTCTTCTTCTTCAGCGTTCCGAGCCATTGAGGTTCTTTGCTGCAGATACAATCCGTCTCCATTCATCTCTCTGGTTGACCTTCTCTTGCCCATTAGACTTATAAAAACCATATATTGGAAACAACAAGCTGCCATAAGGATTGATAATGAAGTGGGACAATATCAGCCTATTAAGAGAGGTGTTAGGCAGGGATGTGTAATGTCTCCAGATCTTTTTTTCCTATACAGTGAAAATATTTTCAGGAATGTAGAAGATATAAATGGAACCAGCATTGGAGGACAAAACATCAATAACATTAGATATGCAGATGATACAGTATTTATTGCAGACAATGCACAAGATCTACAACAATTAGTAGATGCAGTTGTTGTACACAGTGAGCAGCTGGGGTTGGAATTACATTTTTTACACATTTAACAAAGACAGCATGAGTTGAGTTGAGTTGAACTGAGTCAACAACCAACAACATATCACACGGGACATCCCAATACATGCTTCATCCACAATTTCAACAGCTAGAGAAGAGTTCCAATACGAATGGTACCAATTAGAATCTGATTGTGTCTTTCCTCAGAGTACTGATTGTCGGCCAGATCCTCTGGTCACTTCCTGTCACTTCATTCTCTCCAGGCCGTGATGATCTGTTCATCCTGCTGTACAGATGATCCCTAATGGCCCTGGCCACATCTGCCTTAACATTAAAGAAAATGTATGTAGACCAGGGGTGGCCAACCTTTTCAGCAGGCGGGCCAAATTTCAGAAATATTTCAGGCTGGACCTAAATTTTTTTTTTTTAAATTAAAATAAACAAGCAAGCATGCTACAGCTTTGACCACATCGTCGCTTCCCACTCTGCGGGCCGCAACATGACACCCGGCGGGCCGCATGCAGCCCACGGGCCTCGTGTTGGCCACCCCTGATGTAGACTGTCAAAAATCTTTTGGGCACGTTATGTGGAGAAATTAACTTGAAAACTTAGTGACGTGGCAACATTTATAAAAAAGAGCAAGAGGGGGAACGTGGTGACCTGACAGATTTGGCCACTTGGCATAATTGGGATAAGAACGCAGACCTAATCCAAGAATGTGTTGATTGTGTGAGATTTGATGGAGGTGTGTTGATTGTGTGAGAATTGATGTAGATGTGTTGATTGTGTGAGAATTGATGGAGATGTGTTGGTCAGGTGAGAATTGATGGAGGTGTGTTGATTGTGTGAGAATTGATGGAGATGTGTTGATCATGTGAGAATTGATGGAGATGTGTTGATCGTGTGAGAATTGATTGAGGTGTGTTGATTGTGTGAGAATTTATGGAGGTGTGTTGATTGTGTGAGAATTGATGAAGGTGTGTTGATTGTGTGAGAATTGATGGAGGTGTGTTGATTGTGTGAGAATTGATGAAGGTGTGTTGATTGTGTGAGAATTGATGGAGGTGTGTTGATTGTGTGAGAATTGATGGAGGTGTGTTGATTGTGTAGAATTGATGGAGATTAGTTGATTGTGTGAGTATTGATGGAGGTGTGTTGATCATGTGAGAATTGATGGAGGTGTGTTGCATCATGTGAGAATTTATGGAGATGTGTTGATTGTGTAGAAATGATGGAGATGAGTTGATTGTGTGAGAATTGATGGAGGTGTGTTGATCATGTGAGAATTGATGGAGATGTGTTGATTGTGTGAGAATTGATGGAGGTGTGTTGATCATGTGAGAATTGATGGAGATGTGTTGATTATGTGAGAATTGATGGAGATGAGTTGATTTTGTGAGAATTTATGGAGATGTGTTGATTGTGTGAGAATTGATGGAGGTGTGTTGAGTGTGTGAGAATTAGTTTAGTCGTTTAGTCATTGGATCAACATCACGGCACATGGTTTAACCCATAAGTGCTCCGTTTTCCTCCTAACTCAAACCGGAGTCTGGAAAAACTCAGCTCAATGCACGAACTCCATTGCATCGGCTAGGATCCTGAAATACTTTGGCTAGATTTTTAACTCAAAATTTTGCCCGGAAGCGTTGTTAGGCCACTCTTTTTCGATTTCCAACTGCCAAGGGATTTTTTACGTGCACAACAATACACACGGGCGTCCGATCTCACTATCCAGAGACCAGGGGAAATTTTATTACTGGAAGTCCAGGTGGATTTTTTAAATAAATCCCTGTCCTCACCGAGGCCTGAACCCAGGACCTCCAGCACTTGAGGCGGACACCATACCTCGAGACCACTCAGTCCCCTTGTGTGAGAATTGATGGAGGTGTGTTGATTGTGTGAGAATTGATGGAGGTGTGTTGATTGTGTGAGAATTTATGGAGATGAGTTAGTTGATTGTATGAGAATTGATGGAGGTGTGTTGATTGTGTGAGAATTGATGGAGATGAGTTGATTGTGTGAGAACTGATGGAGGTGTGCTGATTGTGTGAGAATTTATGGAGATGAGTTAGTTGATTGTATGAGAATTTATGGAGGTGTGTTGATTGTGTGAGAATTGATGGAGATGTGTTGATTGTGTGAGAATTGATGGAGGTGTGTTGATTGTGTGAGAACTGATGGAGGTGTGCTGATTGTGTGATAATTTATGGAGATGAGTTAGTTGATTGTATGAGAATTGATGGAGGTGTGTTGATTGTGTGAGAATTGATGGAGATGAGTTGATTGTGTGAGAACTGAGGGAGGTGTGCTGATTGTGTGAGAATTGATGGAGATGAGTTAGTTGATTGTATGAGAATTGATGGAGGTGTGTTGATTGTGTGAGAATTGATGGAGATGTGTTGATTGTGTGAGAATTGATGGAGATGAGTTGATTGTATTAGAACTGATGGAGGTGTGTTGATTTTGTGAGAATTGATGGAGATGAGTTAGTTGATTGTATGAGAATTGATGGAGGTGTGTTGATTGTGTGAGAATTGATGGAGGTGTGTTGATTGTGTGAGAATTGATGGAGATGAGTTAGTTGATTGTATGAGAATTGATGGAGGTGTAATGATTGTGTGAGAATTGATGGAGATGAGTTGATTGTGTGAGAACTGATGGAGATGTGCTGATTGTGTGAGAATTCATGGAGATAAGTTGATTGTGTGAGAATTGATGGAGATGTGTTGATCGTGTGAGAATTGATGAAGATGTGTTGGTCAGGTGAGAATTAATGGACATGTGATTTTCCAGATGCACAGAACATCATATTTCAAATGTCAAGTGGGGGAAGTGGGGGGAGAGGAGATCTAGTGCATTCAATTTATTACTGTTTGTGATTCACTATATTGATTACTTTTTTGTTTATTTTAAGATGTTCTGTATTAGGATTTTTTTAATTGTTATGTTTCTCTGCATTTTCTACACAATCTTTTGATTTATTTCATTCACAACTGCGTACCGATTTAGAATATTCATCTTCCATCTTTTTGTGTTTATAAGAAGTGAATTTATGTGAGTTTGCAGTTTTAAACTGACACACGCACTAATGCAATTAGTGACACACGCAATAATGAAATTCAGCTTCTAGATGTGTTTGAAATTGTTGCCAATACTTCTTGAAATGACCGTATTTTGTGTACTGTTTCTTAATACTTAAAAGAAATTGTTTCTGAATGTTTAGTCTTTATTTAAGAGATTATAGTTTGCAGTTCTTCCTTATACACATTTCCTGTTGTTTCCTGCTTTTCTTTTTAAATGAGTGCTTAACATATTCATTTCTAAGCTTAATTTGGTTTTTGACTGTTGGTCACTATGTCACTTGATGTGAGAGTTGATATTGTCTTAACAATGCTGTACTCACTTTGATCTGTATCCACAGATCATTGCACAATCATCATTTTCACCACAATCAATGAAAGATTCAAAAGCCTCCATCACCATCTTCCTTTTGACCGATTTCTACCTTTACGTTTTTTTGGCTGTTATTTATGCTGTGGAAGCAACTGTTTCTTTAAACCCTTCCACAAGATCCAGCAAAATATGCATAGCAATAAACTGTGGGATATATTTTTTGTGGCTTCCAAATATGGTAGCAGACATATTGTATTGTATATCGAATTAAAAGGGGGTTGCATAAGATAAACTACTGTATATAATCAAAGCAATGTTTTCCCGTAGTGAATTTTAATAACGAAGACACAAACCATATATAGTACGATTTATTGCCTGGCATATTTCGCACACATACTGCACAATTCACACAATCAATCAATCATGTACCATGCTGGAAAGCGTGGGCGGTCATGACTCGCCATTTCACTCGATCACCAGCGTCATGGATCAGCTCAGTGTTCCTGTCTCGTCCATGCCATGTGGCTAAGCCATCCAGGTATTTTCCTCTTGGTCTTCCTCTTGGTCTGTTCCCTTCGATCTTGCCAGATGTCACTAAGTTTTCCAATCTATTTCTTCTCATAACATGTGCAAAAAATTGTGACTGTCTACGTCTAATTTCTCTAATCAATTTACGATTTTCATTTGTCTCCTGTAGTACTTGGTCATTCGTTTTTCTGTCTGTCCATGGTATTCTTTGCATTTTCCTCAGAAACCACATTTATGCAGCCATCAGATGTTTTCAGCTTGACTGCACATTGTCCAAGTTTCACATCCATACAAAAGAACAGGCTCTATGTATCCCCTCAACACTCTTTTTCTCGTTTCAATTGACATCTTTTTATTGGTCAGAATGTTTTTCATCTTGCTAAAGGCTACTTTCACCATGGTGATTCTTGTTCTAATCTTTTCAAGGCATCTCCCATCAGATGTTATGACAGTTCCGAGATAATTGTACCGATTCACTTGTTGAAGAATATTCCCATTTACTTGTATATTACATTGTGGTACTTCGTTCTTCCTAGTGACGACCATAACCTGTGCCCTTACAATTTAATTCCAACCCCAACTGCTCACTGTGTACAACAACTGTGTCTACTAATTGTTGTAGATCTTGTGCATTGTCTGCAATCAATACTGTATCATCTGCATATCTAATGTTATTGATGTTTCGTCCTCCAATGATGATTCCATTTATATCTTCTACATTCCTGAAAATATTTTCACTGTATAGGGAAAAAAGATCTGGAGACATTACACATCCCTGCCTCACACCTCTCTTAATAGGTTGATATTGTCCCACTTCATTATCAATCCTTATGGATTCACACAACAGAGTAAAATAACTAGATAAATCCTTCACGCTGAAATATACACTATATAAGACCATTGCAGATATGGGAAGTTGCTTAAGACAATTAGTCACTTGATCGGTTAATGTTACTTACTCTGGCAGTTTTGTTTGGGTAAGGCAGTACTTCAAAACCCAAGAACGTAAACATTCCGACCAGTTTTTCCAAGTCTCTACTACTTCCTCTTCTATAAGTAAAGTTGTCAAATTCCTCATTATTGATGATTAAACAGTGGCCTCTGGGAGAGCTGTCCATTCTGTACACCTGTAAAAACAAACATCAAAGAAAGTGTGTGTTAACTGATTCAGTGCCAAACAAAACAGTAAGTCTGGACGAAACCTGGTACACAATCAAATGAACTTTCATTTACTGCCAATATAGTACCTTGCAGTATAGGACAGGAGGGTCTTGAGCCTGAGGAATTAAGACCACCTGGCTAGTGTAGTCACCGCAAACTGTGCAGGTTAGGGTTTTGTTTTGCCATCATCAGAAAAAATCCGCACCTTACTGAGGATTTGAACCTGGGTTTCCCAAGGGAGAACTCAGCATTCTTTTATACTTGACCAGCCGCTCAAGTGAACAAGTATTATAACGTAAACTTCTGTTCACTGAGCATTGAAATAGTAGAAGAATACCGCAAAACAAAACAAATAACACGATGACCCTAGTATGGCGATATATCGTCCTTCTGTCCAACAGGAGGTCACATTGGTGATATAGTATCCATCGATACTGAATCAGTTTAAAACATAAAGAAATGAAATATAATTTTACACATTTTACTTGTTGCTTTTGTCCACAATATAGATTTATATTTCAGCATCATCATCATGTGTCATACCAAATGGGGTGTAGGTGTTCATGTTTCGCCACAGATGGTGTTCTAGGTGAATCTAATGATGATATTCCTCACGCTTTGTCTTAGGCCTTCCGGCAATAATTTCTCTTGGTCTGTCTCTGCCTTTCCTACTGCTGATTTTTCCAGCCATTGTGATGTTTTCCTTTGCCTCTCTTTTCATTACATAACCAAAGAGCTCCTTTTCTTATGAAAACAGATAAAAATTAACCAAAGAGCTCTATTTCTTATGAAAACAGATTAATAACATGTCTCAAGGCAGGAACCTGCTTATGGGTCTGTGATGTGATTGGGCAATCACATTCTGTAGGCCTGAATGCACAAAGGAATATGTGGCTAATCTTTTCCTCTGTTAGCAGACGATGAATGCAGATATCCAACCCCCGTCTGACCGTGGTCATGACATTATTAGTGTAGCTTCTCTTTCTTATAGTTATAAAAAATAATGTTCTACTTTCATTATCCTCTTCCAGGCACTCATTTTTAGTTTGGCAGTCGAAGATATTCACATTAGAATATGCTATACTTTTTTACTTTTCATATCAACTGCACAGCTTTTATTTTAAACTGCATCATTAATCTATTCTTCTATAATTAACCAGAAACAAAGATAGAGCTAAATTATTTAGCATGAAGATAAATCCTTCATCTTATAGTCCATGCCATGTGGTTTTGGTGATCATGTCTGTCCACAGCCTTCTGTCTCACATAATCCCAATCATCTCTAATACTAATGTTTCTCCATGCCATAATATCAAACTGTCCAACACCTTCTCTCTCTATCTCCACCCACCTCTCCTCTCCTCTTCCCATTGTCATGGCATATTCCACCTTTCCCCTTTTCATGACATGACAAAGAATATGGACTCTTTTCTGATGATGTGACCAGTTCTCTTTGTGAGTTAACTTCTTTCAAGATGTCTTCATTTCACTTTTTATCCTCTGTTGTGTTCTCAATATTCATCTATAAAACCACATCTCTGCAACTTCCCAATAATTCCTCACTAGTCTGTTAACTGTCTATGATTCACTTTCGTACATCAGGAATTGCTAAATACAGCTCTTAAAAACTCTTTTCGTCACCTCGATTGACAAAGATATATTGCACAGAATGTTTGTCATCTTGTGAATGCTGTGTTTGCTTTGACTATTCTACATTTAACTTCTTTAATACATCTTCTTCTGCTCAAGATTCATGCAGGAAATCGGAAGAAAGGCACTAGTCACAGGCTCCAGAACTTCAATTATCCCTCCCCATGACGCATAAGTGGAAGAAACAACAACAACAATACATCTTCCATTTGCTCTTATAAAAAATATCAAATACTTAATAAATGCTAAAAAACAAAAGTGATGATAATTGCCAAACACACCCAGAACATTAAAAGTAACTTCAAGTAAAAAATCAATTAAAGAGGTACAGAAGGTTTCCTTTGTAAACCAAATAATTAGAGAATGCTAATTGTAAAGTTGAAACAATATCAGGGATTAGTTAGTTAGTTAGTCGCAGTTCCAACTGCACAGCAATGGGTCGTCCCCATTATGCTCCGTTCCTGTGCCAGTGAATATCACACAAAATGCTCCCCACTGCCCAATGTGAAAAGTGGAAAAGACAGGGATTGCATAAACCAAACAAGCATTCTGAGAGAAAAACACATTTATAACATGAAATAAAATTGGTACTGAGATGCAAAAAACAATCATCACTAAGCATATCTGGCCCATGGCAATACATGGCTCTAAAACATGGATGGTAAATAAGAGAGATGAATGAGTTGAGTTGGGTTGAGCTAAGAACCTGAACTCAGGACATTCCCATACATGCTCCATCCCCTTGTTCAACAGCCAGTGAAGAGTCATACTACTAATCGTTCCCACCACTATCTGACTGAAAGTTCTCCTGGTCTTCACTCTCAGTTTTGAGATTCTTCGATTCTTCCAGAACCCCTGCCAAATCATTCTTTCCACATACAGGTTCTCAGTCTGTTCCCCCGCCTTTTCCACCTAGTCCCACTCAACTCGACCACCTCTCCCTTGTCCATATGTAATCTATGACCAAGAGGTACCCTAACCTGCACAGCTCACACTAGCCAGGCTGCCTTAATTCCTCAGGCTCAAGACAGGCTCATGTATTGATATTCCCATGGACTCTGCTATTCCCTCCGTCCAACGTTTATGTGGTCGGCCTCTTCCTCTGTTTCCATCTGGTCTGTACATCACTGCTTGTTGTGGTATGCTGTTGACTGGTAACCTACTTGCGTGGCCAAACCATTTGACTTGCTGCTTTCTAATAAAATCTAGTGCTGCTTTAACCCCCACTTTAGACCTGATTTCTTCATTTCTGATCTTATCTCTTCTTGATACGTTGAGTATTCTTCTCAGGAACCTCATTTCTGTTGTTGTGATTTTTCTTTTCTCTTTTTCTGTCATTGTCCAGGTTTGGCATTGATAGCACAGAGTTGGTAGGAAGATTGTGTTGTAAAGTGCTTTCTTAGTAGTTACTGATACATGTTTGTTCTTTAGTATTGGTGCTATTTGCCCAATGAGTTGGTTTGCCATATTGCATCTATTTTCGATCTCGTCTTTTGATCTGCCATTTGATGATATTATACTTCCTAGGTACTTGAAACTCTTTACTTGTTTCAAGGGATGTTCGTTTAGGTGAATTTTTGTTGTTTGTTCTTCTTTAGTTATAGTCATTACCTCTGTTTTGCTTGTGCTAATTTTCATGTTATGTTCCCTACACATTTCGTTTAGTCTATTCATGTGGTCTTGTAATTCAACTTCTGATTTTGCTATTAGTGCTTGGTCGTCTGCAAACAGGAGTTCTCTAATGGTTAGATTTGCAGATGGTTCTTCTTCTGTGTTCTCATCATGCGGTATTCTTGCTGTCTCTGTTTGACTGATTTCTTTATATATGTTGTCTATATATGTTATGAACAAGAGAGGGGACAGGACACAACCTTGGCATACTCCAGATCTTATGGTGAAGGATTCTGAGTGTCCTCCAGCTGCTCTCACTATGCATTCACTGTTGTTGTATAAGCTTCTACATAGGTTTGTTAGATGTATACTCACTCCATATTGTTTAAGGATTTCCCACAACTTGTTTCTATCTACTCTATCGAATGCCTTTTCTTGGTCAACAAAGGCTAAGTAGAGTTTTTCATTGAATTCGATTGATTTTACTATAAGTTGTCTAAGAGCAAAAATGGCATCTGTGCACAATGAGTGATGAGGTTAATATCACATTAACCGCCTTTACTTTCTAGAACATTCCCTGGTAGCCATTTTAGGCTGGGTTTAAAATTCTTCCTCAATAAGGATTCGACCACATGACCCCCAAACTTGCAGGCAGGCATGCTGGTCACTGCGCTACCACAACCTCCAATATCATTATACAGATGTCTTTATCATTTCTGAATCCTGTCAGCCACTTTGGCAACCCCTATACCCAATTTGTATAAATTTTACCCAATTCGCATAAATTTAACCCAATTTGAATACATTTTACCCACTTTGTATAAATTTTTCCCAATTTGTATACATTTTACCCAATGTGCACACATATTAGTGCCAGTCTC
This sequence comes from Cepaea nemoralis, assembly GCA_014155875.1. NCBI lineage: Eukaryota > Metazoa > Mollusca > Gastropoda > Stylommatophora > Helicidae > Cepaea > Cepaea nemoralis. The sequence continues at coordinate 77,929 of JACEFZ010025241.1, read as the reverse complement.
TCAGGTTTTCTTTACAGCCCTCTTCTGTATTTTCTATTTGTAATGTTATATTCTCTTCTTTCACTTCTGTGATTTCTCTGAACATGTTCTTTATCTGCAGACAGAATCAATTAGCGCACTATAGCTCTTGCAATGTTTCTGAAACAACTAAGAAAGAATTATTAACAAAACAATGAACTCACGTTGTCGGGTTCTTTTAAGATACTTTTGTGGTATTTCTTTAAATCTGATGATTGTTCTGAAATGGAGACAAAATATTATTAGTTAGTTAGTTGCATGTCCTTTACAGGACGTAGCAATCAACCCCAGTATTTTTTTGGCTGGTCATAATTCCTGGGCAAGTTTATGTTCAGTAGTTTGCCATTGCTTTCTGAACGACTGGCATCCATACCATTTCATAAAAAACCAACACAGCTGTGTTTCAAACATGAGTATGCAGGATTACAAAGTCATGTCCGTAACTCCTTCGCCACGGAGCCAGTGAATATTCATTGAAGAGGAAATCATATGTTATTAATATAATGTGAGGAGTGTTTTAAAAAGTGGCTAGCATTGCATGTGAATCAGCTTTCCATATTACCAGTGTCCCTCGCCATTAGTTGAATCCACTCCAACTTCAGAGGTACTTGTAATTTACATCCCTATGTAAAATATTACATGTACAATAGTTAACTGATCTACAAAAGATGAGAGATTGGAAGGGCTGAATGTAAGACAGGCCAAAGTGCCCAATTTATGACCATTTGGAAATAAAGTTTGTTCATTCCTCCACAAGTCAAGTCAACATTTTACTCCAACTCACCAGTGTAGGGGTTGAACCCGCTACCTCAGCATCAGCACACCTGTTTATGAACAAGTGCTCTTATCCATTCAACCATGCTGGCCTCTGAGTGTCTCGGTAATTATCAGCTTTCTTCTGTAAAACCCCATCTCTGGGGCTTCTGGGAATTTTGTTGCTTGTTTACTAATTACGCAGGATTCACAACCATGTGTTAAAGCTAGTTTTACATAACATGCAAAAATTGTTTCCTTACCTCCAATCCATAAGATGCTCTTCATCTATAAAATGCAGTTTTAACTTTTATATTCTGATCTTTACTTATGTAATATATCTTCCATCTGATGTTATCCATGTGCAAAAATAAATGACTTTCTGTACTTGCCATAAATTAACACTATTAATTTATTTATACATTCAGGGATGATCTGTTTCTTTGATATAACCATTACTTCTTCGATATTTTTGTTTGTTTTGGACATAATTGTGTTGTGTCAGTTTACAGCAGAGCCGTATTTTAATTATGGTTCTACAAAACATGCAAGAGCTATTTTTCTAACCTTCAATGATAGAGATATATTGCATAAAATGTTCTCCATATTGATTGATTGATTGATTGATTGATTGATTTAGGAACCGACATCACCGCATTCAGGACATTCTGTTCTCCATATTAAAAAATGAAGGATACATGCTATGTATGAATCACAAATACTAATCTCTATGGTGACCTTTTGCTTCTAGAGGCCTGTTGGGGTTTGTAGATGAGACTTCTAAAGCACTGCTCCTGCGAGGAGTTTGGTTACCTTCAAGAAAATCCCCGGGCAGTCGTGCTGCATTGCCAATGGAAACTGGATTGCCAGAAGATGGTAGTTGATCGGATGGGCAAGGGACTGCGGCACCAAAGGAAACATAGTTGATATTACTAGAAACCATATTTGGTTCTGTGTCTTCTGCCCGGAGGGTAGATGCACTATAGCTGCTGTGGGATTCTTCAGGTGTTGGCATCTCCTCGGGGTTACATATTTCCATCAGCTCAGCTGTGGTTATATTAGGCTCCAAAGTTTCTGCATTTTGTGAGATTGGAAGTGCATTCTGTGGGGGTACAGATGCATTCTGTGGGGGTACAGATGCATTCTGCTGAGATATAGGAGCATTCTGTGAAGGTGGAGTTGCAAACTGTGGATAAAAAGATAACTCTGTTTAAAATACCCATCAAACATTCATTCATACTGTATTGGTAAAGATTAAAATAAGTGAACAATGTCAGTTAAAATATCAACAAAGTACATTTAACATGAGACAACAAGAAAATCTAAAATATATAAATTCTACAATATGCATTAACCAACAGCTTTATTATTTCTTCATTGTTTGATAGAAATCTTCTTTTACAGAAGAGAACTCAATCTCTATTGTGTAATATTTACTGGAGTGTATGAAATATGAAATACAAAGACGACCACTTATATAATATGTGTCACACTACAATTTGCCGATGCCAATGGAAAACTTACTGTGGATAGATGCTTCCAAAGAGATGCAGGAACAAGTTCAGCAATATATAATTACTAACTGGCACCTGGCCGTCTGGACAGATGATAGATTGTTACATTGTGCTTAAAAAAGGGCATAATAACTACAACACATGGCACAGACCAGGGATGGAGTTATACCTCTCCATCAATAGCACAAAGCCTGGGCTGAAATATAGAGACCATGTGTTGCCCATGTAGCATGATCACTCTCACTGCCTGCCTAGTTTACTCCAGAGGAAAAGTAACACTAATACATCTGAAATAAGAAAAACTGTGGAAGCTGCCAGATCAGCAAAGCAATGCTTTAGCTGTCTGCCTGTTGGAGCTTCGATCCTAGACCAGTTGTTAACCAAGGCTTAGGACCTGGTCTGCCCTGCCATGATGTTTAGTCTTAGGTTGCATTTTGTCACACTAGGGTAAGCTTGTACCCTCCCAATTGCACTGCTCCACTCAAAACCACTGGCACAGTGTGGGATGTTAGGTTTGGTGAGCGCCACCCAACATTCAGTGCTAACAAAAAGCAAGTAGTACCATCGACTGTCACACGATAGCTCAGTCATATCTGACTGAGGCCAACAATAGATAAGCAAAACTAAAATCCCTGCATAGGTGACTAGCTGACCCAGCCCGGCTTCGCCCAGGCCCTGGAGGGGATCTATCTATCTATCAGTCTGTCTGTCTGCTTGTTTGTCTGTCTGTCTGGCTGACCCGGCCCGGCTTCACCCAGTCCCTGGTGGGGAGCATCTCATTTAATTCATATAAGTAGTCATATAAGCTCTCCCGTTCCGGACTATCTGTCTGTCTGTCTATCTGTCTGTCTGTCTGTCTGACCCGGCCCGGCTTCACCCAGTCCCTGGTGGGGAGCATCTCATTTAATTCATATACGTAGTCATATAAGCTCTCCCGTTCCCGACTATCTGTTTATCTGTCTGTCTGTCTGTCCCGGCCTGGCTTCACCCAGTCCCTGGTGGGGAGCATCTCATTTAATTCATATACGTAGTCATATAAGCTCTCCCGTTCCCGACTGTCTGTCTGTCTATCTGTCTGTCTGTCTGACCCGGCCCGGCTTCACCCAGTCCCTGGTGGGGAGCATGTCATTTAATTCATATAAGTAGTCAAATAAGCTTCCGTTCCCGACTATCTGTCTGTCTGTCTATCTATCTGACCCGGCGTGGTTTCGCCCAGCTCCTGGCGCACAGTAACTTAAAAGAATGTCCTTCCACACACCATTCATTATTTTTAATAAAAACTGTTTTTAATCACCGACATGACAGTTGATAAGTTCTTTAAGCAGAAAAAGATGGGTTACAATGTTTTGCATTATGCATTATTTTTATGAAAACTTTGAAAATGCCTTAAAGATTATATCATTATTTATTATAACTCATATGCCTGAAAATAACTATAGACAAAGAGTTTAACAATAGTGCAAGTAAGTCCAACAATATGACTATAAAGTATATAGAAATGTTATTAAAAGTTATGCCCCTTGAAATAACTTTTCTAGAGTGAAGTCCCCCTGCTATATAGAAATTATATAATGAAAAATGAAAAAGTAAATGTTATTAAATAAGTAGAAGATTTTACACTAAGAAACTATTATAGTCGGTTGCACAGGAATGAAAGGAAGACGTGTAGAAAATTTCATCTCAATCGGATGTACCGTTATCGAACGCATCCAATGCATAGCTGACCACAAACACACAAAACCACATACACTCTGTTTTATAGATATATATATATATGTAAAGTGTAACACAAAATTTTAAAAGCTATTAATCAAAGATTAAAATTATCCTCGATTTAGCAGAAGTAGAAGACACTAAGAATATCTATCCTGAGGTATATTCTGTCAGGCCATCAAATTTACACACTGTGTATTGTCAATTCCTCTCAGTGAGACAGTTTTCCTGCCAACGCGGCATTCAATAATATTCAGTAACACCTAACTCTGGCTTCATGCCAGTCATAGTGACCTACATTTCCCAAGGATTTCAAGGTGAACTCAGGAGTGGGTCTTCTCACAGCAGCACTCAGGAGCGGGTCTTCTCACAGCAGCACTCATTTGGCAAGACTAACTAGCCAAACCAATAAGAGTATCAATTGCCGATATGAGTACTGTGGATTTCCTATCATTGAGAAACCTGTGCTTGTGTGAAGTACTAGGACAATCACATTTTGTAGATCTGAGTGCAAAGAGGAATAGTTGGCAAGTCTCTCCCTCCCATAGCAAATGTTGTGAGCTCCCTTCAAACTCTCATCCGGGATGGGGATAACACCACAACAGTTCTTCTTCTTCTTCTTCTTATTTCGTTCATTTGAAATATGTCTATAACTTCAATGTTGTTTCTTGTATGAATTTAACTGTCTTTTTTAGTTTACTCAGCGGGCCATAGAGTTTATCATCTACTGACATCTCTCTGGGCCAGAAGGTTAGCCTAGATATGTTGTAATTTGGGCAGTCTTGGAGTATGTGCTCTGCAGTCTGCGACGCCAATCCACATGTGCACATGGCTGATTCACCAATCTTGAATTTTGTATACATGTGGTTGCATAATCTATTGTGTCCTGTTCTGAGGCACAGAATAATGACTTGTTATGGTCTGTCCATAATGTGGTAGTCATCTTGAGCAGGTTTTGGTGGCTTTCTGACTGATTTAATCTTTCTTTTCTTTTGGTGGTATGTAATGGGCAAATCAGGCTGTTATTCTTTTGCTCCTTCCTTAACCAATTGATCAGCTCTGTAATTTCTAGGTATTCCACAGTGGGATGGTATCCACTGTATGGTGACCTTATGCTGACTGCCAAGTTCAGAAAGTAGTGTCCTTAGTACTGGCAATTTCCCAGACAGGAGCGCCTCGAGTACTGATTTTGCATCTGTCAATAGCACCACAGTTTGTGTACCATGGCTGGTAATTAGTAATTTCTCTGTTGCTATCTTGATTGCCTCAATTTCAGCATCATAGTTATGGCAGTACTTTCTTGTTGGTACTCTGGCCGTCTCCCTAGTATTATTTCGGTATTCCATGTCCACTCCCGCTCCTCCATTTCGAACAGCATTTTGTGCTGACCCATCTGTGTAGACTCGGATCCAGAGGTCCTGTGGGTATTCTTCATCAAGGAAGCTTAGAGTGGCTGTTCTGCGCTGCACACTGTTCTGTTCTTATTTGTCAAATACTCCTCTCACTTTTGTCTGGATTTGTAGTGATAGTCTATGCTCATCTTTCCAAGGAGTTCGTTCTGTTATAGTTTTCAGGAGGATACCAACTGTGGGCAGATCGGTGGTTTCTCTGCAGAGTCGTCTGGCCTGGTGGATAAAACTGCTTCTTTTCAACCGCCCCATAGCTAAGTTTTCAAATCTGTTCTTCATAGGGTGGCCTGGAAAGCTGAGGAACTTTTCTGCTTATATTAGCGTTTTCGTATCTATGCGCTCACTCAATGCTTGTGTCCTCCCCATCTTCTCCATTTCCACTATAGGGGTTGAACTCATCCCCCCTGTGGTTACTTTAAGTCAGTGGTTCTCAACCGGTGGGGAATTCCCCCCCCCCCCCTGGGGGGGAATTTTAGGGTTTCCAGGGGGGGAATTTAGATTATTTCTAGATTGCGTGAATACAAGAACCGATTACTTGATATTGTTTTTCCCTTCATACTTTACAGTTCTGTACGTATCACCCTTCTGAAATTCATTTTATAACATAAGTAGATCTGCAAATCGCGTTTTATGTAGATGTCTAGACTTGTTTTAGTATGTGCTATTAAATTTAGCTTCAATTATTACGTATACTGTGTAGGGGCAGTGAGAAATTTTTAGGGAGGAAATACGAAGGGGGGGGGGGGGGGGGGGGGGGGGAAATGACGTTCTAAAAATATGGTGAGGGATGGGAATGACGTCCTAAAAATATGGTAAAAGGGGGCACGGGCCAAAAAAGGTTGAGAACCACTGCTCTAAGTGCTTGGTTTTGCACCTTGTCCAGCTCTTGTAGTGTGGTTTTTTATGCTGAACACCATTTGGCCCGTATTCCAGGTGTGGTCGTATGCTCTGTTGATAAACTTTGCTAAGTATTTTCTCACTGGCTCCCCATGTGGTTCCACTTAGTCTTCTCAGCATGGCTATTTTCCTTCTGGCTTTTGCTACTGCTTTGTTGATGTGCTTTCTCCATGTCAGCCTGCCATCAAATGTTACTCCAAGGTATGTTGGTTCGTTATCTTCTCTAAGGGGTCTTCCATTTATCTGGATGATCCCTGCCTTTTGTTTTGGAGAGAGGGTAAATAGAGTGGCACTGCATTTGTCAGTGTTTATGCTGACACAACATTTATTTGCCCATGCAGCAAATGCATCTACAGCTCTTTGTAGCGATCTGGTGGCCACTGATGCATGTTCATTTGTGCTCCACAGAACCAGGTCATCGGCGTACATTGCCGCTTCAATTCCATGTGGTAGATTAGTAACAAGATCATTGATGAAGATTAGAAAAAGTGTGGGGGACAAGACTTTGCCCTGGGGAACACCGTGACGCAGTAGTACTTTCTTGCTCTTGAGTCCATCTATCTGTACTCTGCCTCTTCTGTTGTGCAAGTAGGCTTTCACCCATTTGTACATTCTTCCATTGACTTTACAGTTTCTCAGTTTCTTCATCAACCACAACATCGAGTCGAACGTCCTACGAAACACCTGGGAAGGTAACCCTGTCAACAAATACTAATCTCATGCTTCATACTAATGGCCTGAAGAAGTTGGATGTGTCGGCTGAAAGGTGCAAATATCCCAGCTCTGCTGTAAACAGGAACAACACAATTATGTCTAAAAAAAAAAAAAAAAAAAATTCAGGGTGAACACAGAAGAAGAAGGAGAAACTCCGACCGATCTCATGCTATTGTCAGCTTATGTCCTAGCCAATACACCGATGAGTCCACTTTATTGTGGAACCACTTGACATAAATAAAAGTCCACATTATTTCTATGTTTGGGAGGCAATCAACAAGATAGTGGGTTTAACAATTGCATTGAAATGAAGAAATAAATGTCGATTGTACCCATCTGGACAATTTAAGGGAGACTAAGTGGCAAAAACAACTTATCACAAACATAAGAAAGAGGCAGTCTTAATTTTTTGGTCTCATAATGAGAAGACAAAAGTTGGATCATGTTGCGACAACTAGAAAGAGAGATAGAGGATTGGTAGTGAGAGAAAATTCTTGACTGTCTTGTGTCATGGCACTGAAATGAGTCAGCACATGAACTTGGAGATTTCCATTGGGATCGCAAGATGTAGAGAAGCATGATCTCCCACACCAGTCAGCATGTAACTTTTTGATAATGATGAGATTGTATCCAATAAAATGTATTACTTTACATCTTTAAATTGACTAAATTCAGTTGAAAACTATTCCCTGATTCAAGGTCTGTGCTAATGGTTATTCTCCACAATTATATTGATAATCATGCAAGGTCTAAATGAAAGTTGTTATTACCAGGAACAGCTATAAAAAAAATCTTACCTTGTTATTAAGTAAGTTATTTCCAGTCATCTCTGGATAATCCTTGATGATGTGATCATAAACGTGCGGGTAAACTGTTCTTATAGCATCCAAGAATTGTAAGAAATCTGTCATGCTTAATGTACGTGCACTGTCACATATTTTACCCATAATTTCATAGCTTCCTTTTTCCCTGCCCTGAAAAAGAATTAAATCATTAATTTATGCTTCTTATCAATCTTCTCCTTCTTCTTCTTCTTATCCTCCCCCTTCTTCTTCTCTTTCTTCTTTTCCTCTACTTCCTTTTCTCCTCCTCCTCCTGCCCCTTTTCCTTCTTTATTTTATTCTTTTCTACTAGTTCTTCTTCTTCCTCTTCTCCTTCGTCTCCTCCTCCTTCTTCTCTTTCTTATTTTTTACTTCTTCTTCTTCTTCTCCTCCTCCTTCTCTATCTTCTTTTCTACTTCTGCTTCTTCGTCTTCTTCTTCTTCTTAGACACCATTGGAAAAAGAGTAAGAGATCACAACCACAAATTAGAACTTCACGAAATATCTAAGAGTATGAACCATACCAAGAAAGCAGAAAGGAGTTAGAGAGTGACAGACAGACATACAGACAGGCAGGCAGACAGAAACATGAGTTAGAGAGAGAGAGAGAGAGAGAGAGAGAGAGAGAGAGAGAGAGAGAGAGAGAAACATGAGTTAGAGAAAGAGAGAGAAACGGAGAAACTGGAAACTGGAGTTAGAGAGAGAGAGAGAAACATGAGAGAGAGAGAGAGAGAAAGAGAGAGAGAGATGGAGACAGAGAGAGAATAATTGTTGTTAGCTTGTGATTGTGAAAAGAAGAAAGCAGAACAGGAGTTAGAGAGTGAGAGACAGAAATACAGACAGGCAGACAGACAGACAGACAGACTGACTGACAGACAGACAGACAGGCAGGCAGGCAGGCAGGCAGAAACATGAGTTAGAGAAAGAGAGAGAAACGGAGAAACTGGAGTTAAAGAGAGAGAAACATGAGTTAGAGAGAGAGAGAGAGAGATGAGAGAGAGAGAGAGAGAGAGAGAGAGAGAGAGAGAGAGAGAGAGAGAGAGAGAGAGAGAGAGAGAGAGAGAGAGAGAGAGAGAGAATAATTGTTGTTAGTGAGTTAGAGATTGCGAGTGAGTATTTGTGTATGCAAGCGAGTATGCATTTGTGTGTTATTGAGTGGGTGCATAACAGTGAGAGTTTGTGTAAATATTAGTCGAGTTGAGGTTGTATGTATAGACTACACTTGAGTTAAAAATGAGCGAGCACACAAATTTGAAAAAACCTACAGATCCTAGGACTCAATATAATTTCAATGTTCGAATCAAAATATTTTACAATGTTAAAAATGTGAATTTTATGCCTGACAACTCTAAGCTGAACAGTTGCATGTCCTTTACAGGATGTTGCAACCAACCCCAGCATTTAATGGCTGTTTGTGATTTATTAGGCAATATTTATGTTCAATAGTTTGCCATGATCGAGAGGTTTTCCGGGAGGTTGTTAAGGGAGCGAGGTTCTGCAAGGGACACACTACTGAGTGAATAATGAATGAATGAATGAAGTTTGCCATTGCTTTCTGAATTGCCAACACTTCATGCCATTAAAATCAATGTAAAGTGATCCACATCCAAACAGCCTGTGGCTGATTTCACACAAGTTAATTATAAAAATGCCATCTGTTTATTTTTTAAGATTCACTACTCTTCATTTCTTAATAAATAAAGAACAAAGAAAGATCATGCCTATGGACAAAACCACATGACAACCAAACATTTACAATAAACAATCAAGACATGGAAAATGTCACAGACTTTGAGTGAGTACCTCATCTTCATAATTAACAAATTCCATGTCAAAGAAAATGTAGGCTTGAATCAAACTGGGAACTGGAAGTAAGGGTTTGTTACAGTTATAACTAAAACGTTGTTGATATTGTTGTCGAGATGTATTAATATCAAATGAAAAGAGGTTGCATAGGAAAAACTGCTATAATAATTTTTTTACCATAGTTTGATTTATAAGCCCATGGCGATTACCGGAAGTTTGAATAAGATGATTTATAATCCGATGGCACTGAATCAGTTAACAACAATGGGAACTGTTGAAGAGAAGTTAGACGGAGGCTAGCCACACCAGGCCGGAGGGTAAACAATATTAAAGAGACTATGGCACAAGGATCTCTTCGCCAGATCTCTTCTCCCTATATAGCGAAGTAATAATGAGAGAGATCAAAGAGATGCCAGGAATACTAGTTGGAGGTTATAATATAAATAGTATACGCTATGCAGATGAAAAAGTATTGGTGGCAGATAAATCCACCTACAACAATTGTTGGAAAATGTAGTAACAGAGAGTGCAAGTAAAGTACTCTCCTTGAATATCAAGAAAACAGTAACAATGGTGATATCAAAGAAAATGGTGACACCAAAATGTGACATAGAAATAGAAGGAAAAATTCTTAACCAGGTGGATAATTTTAGATCCCCTAGGGGCATTTGCCGGTCTCCCTGACTGAGGGGTTAGCAGCTTTCTCCGTAACCCCGAATACTCTTGTGGTTGACGTGAGCGCACAAGAACTTGAAGGGGTTCGAGTCGCGCCAGTGACTTAAGAGAGTATGGAGCCGGTCGCTCAGAAAGTTGTGGCGTGCTCATGAGCGTAATCTAGCCTAGGAATCAACATACAGCTGAAAGATGCTGGTGTTGACCGCAATATCCTGAAACAGGATGGAAACACGAAAAAAAAAGGTGGGGGGGGGGGGGGGGGCATTTATAACATCAGATGGAATATGTACAACAGAGATTAAGAGCAGAATAGGGCAAGCAAAAGCCGCATTTCAGAAGATGAAGAGTATCTTATGCAATAAGTCACTGTCACCTGAATGTAAGAAAGAGAGTGCTGAAATGCTATATAGAACCAGTTTTGCTGTATGGCAGTGAATCTTGGAATGTAAATGAACAAATTAAGAAGAAATTAGAAGCAACAGAGATGTGGTTCCTGAGACGAATGCTGCGAATTCCTTGGAATGCCAGAGTAACTAACTGCCTGAAACAGGCTAATGAAACTAGAACATTATATACAACAATAAGAAAGAGACAAACATCTTTCTTCGGTCATGTGACGAGAAGAGAAGCATTGGAGAACATCGTGACAACTGGAAGGATTGAGGGGAAGAGAGGCAGAGGCAGACTAAGAGAAATGATGCTGGATGGATTGAGATGGTGGCATGGAGGAATATCAGCAGCAGAGTTGATGCAGAAAACCAAAGACAGAGATCTGTGGAGAGCTATGAATGCCTATGCCAGCTGGCAGGGCACTTGATGATGATGATGGTACAACACCAACAATCATATAAAAGTTAACATTTTAAAGACATGTATCCTTCCTGTGGCATCATATGGATGTGAATCATGGACAATTTCACAATATCAAGGACAAAGCCACATCTCATGGACAATTTCACAATCTTATGGACAATTTCACCATCTCATGGACAATTTTACAATATCATGGACAACTTCACAATCTCATGGACAATTTCACCATCTCATGGGCAATTTCACCATCTCATGGACAACTTCACAATCTCATGGACAATTTAACAATCTCATGGACAATTTCAGAATCTCATGGACAATTTCACCATCTCATGGACAATTTCAAAACAGAAAACTCTAACCTGCACTGTTCGCGGCGACTGCACTAGCCCGGCGGCCTTAATTCCCCAGGCCCAAAGACCCCCCTGCCATACTTAGTTAGTTAGTTAGTCGACAGATCATCCTCATTGCACATCGAACCATTCAGTCCATAAGTGCTCGGATCCCCTCCTCAGCAAATCCTGCAGCGTTTAGCAGCTAATGACACCAGTTCTGTGTTGGTTTATCAATCTTCTTTGGCTTCCTGCATAGTGTTCTTGTTTGGCCACACCTCTTTTAATTTGCTGTTCTTGCAGTCTGACCATGGTTGTAAATTTACAGTCATCACTTGGTTCTCGCAAAAGTCTTACTTTTCCCCACATGAATATACGGGATTACGAACAATGTCGTTAACCCCATGCACATCAAACAATTCAGTCCATAAGTGCTTGGATCCCCTCCTCAGAAAATCCCACAGCGTGTAGCGGCTAATGACTCAAGTTCAGAACAAAAATACATGGTGTATTTGTAATGATTGCTGTGTTTGAAAATATTGCCAGGTCCAAGTTTTGTATTTACCTATTATGTTGTATGAACTTTACAGAGGGTGAATACAAAACTTGGACCGGCAATATTTTCAAACACTGCACAGTCATTAAAAATACACACTATACTTTGACCATGTTAAATATCACAGTGGTTTAGAAGCTGGCGCTATGGCAAAGAAGTTATGAATGCAACTCATAATCCCGCATACTGTGTTAAAATTACAGCTGCAGACGAATTGGAAGCAGACCTCCTTGCATTTTTTTTACTTAAATAGTATGAATGTCGGTCGTTCAGAAAGCAATGGCAAACTACTGAATGTAAACTTGCCCAGGAGTCACAAACAGCCAAAAAATGCTGGAGTTGACTGCTAAGTCCTGTAAAGGATATGCAACTAAGTTTTTTTAGAAGTACAGTAATGGAAGGCATGGTCATGGCAGAAGATGTTGTGGTCAGCTAATATAATACTGGCCACAGAGCAACAACCTGACTACATAGTAAATGGTTGGAAGGTGGGAACATAGGCACCACTGAATCATTAACAAAATCAACAAGCAAGCAAGAAACTCATACATTCATTCATTTCCTTCGAAGTCGGAGAGTGTCTGCCTGTACGGCGAGGAACCACCAGTCTGCACACCAATAAGCCAGACATGGGACAACGAATACTCACGCAAACCTCAGGTCCTGTATGACATCACACTGATGTTGGACAACAGGATGACTTCATCCGACATACAGGACTTCGCGTTGGAGCTCAAGCCAACGAACACAAGCAAGCAAGCAGCATTCATTCATTCAGTAGCATGTCCTTTGCAGAACCTTGCTCCCATAACAACATTCTGGAAAACCTCTCGATCATAAGCAAGATGTCCCGCATCTAATACATCCATCTGGAGATCATCCGCCACATCCTGCACCCATCTTCTCTTTGGTCTTCCTCTTCCTCTCTTCCCAGGCATATAACCCTCCATTATTGTTCTCTCCAAACTTTCGTTACGTTTCAAGTGACCAAAATATTTCAATTTTCTTTGTTTTATCGATTTTAATAGTTGACCTTCTTAAGTATTCAGCTCTTGAAGTATTGATGCATTTGTTCTTTTCTTTACCCAAGATAGTCTTAGAACTCATCTATAACATTTATATTCAAAGGCATGTATGCGCTGTTCAGCTTGTTTAGTAAGTGTCCAGGTCTCACAGGTGTATGTTGTAATGGGAAAGATGAATGCTCTTAAAAATCTAATTTTTATAGTTCTGTCTGTCCCACTCCATAATTTATTCAGTTGTTTTAGTCTTTGAAGAGCAATTGATAGTAGTCGTTTAATTTCTTTGTCTCACCGTTGTTGGTAATCAATGACCCAAAATATTCAAAATTCTCCACCACCTCCAATTTTTCCCCATTAATGTATATTTCTTTCTCCATAGTGGTTTTATCTGTATGCATTATCTTTGTTTTTGCTATGTAAGATATAAGTTGTGATTTTCACTATTCAATTGGGTTGAGGCTTTTAGGTTTTCTATACCATTCTGTGTTGTGGATAGCAATACTGTATCATCAGCATACCGAATTTCTGGTATGTCATGACCACCGATGTTTGGGCATCATATAGGTCCCTGTTTATATCATCTCTTACCTTTCTCATTATATTTTCGGCATACAAGTTAAACAAATAGGGTGACAGCACACATCCCTGACGGACTCCTTGCTTGATGTCAAACCAAACTGATGTCTCGCCATCTATTCTGACTGCTGCTTGTTCGTCTAGATAGAGCATTTTTATGAGTTGCACTATATGTGATGGAAAGGCCATATTCCTCATGAGTTCCCAAAGTTTCTGATGTTGCACACTGTCAAATGCCTTTGAATAATCCACAAAACATGAGAATAGATTTACATTAAATTCTCTGCACTTCTCTATTGTTAAACGCATGTTGAGTATGTCATCTCTTGTTCCTCTTCCTTGTCTAAATCCAGCTTGAACCACATTAATCTCTTCTTCCATTTTCTTACGAAGTCTTCCTATTATGATTTTTAGTGGAATTTTACTTGCATGACTGATCAGGGCAACAGTTCTATAGTTGGTGCATAATTTCAGGTTGCCCTTTTTTGATATTGGAATGAAAAGAGTTCTCTTCCAATCTTTTAGCAGCAAGAAACTAGAGCTCTACTATTCAAACACCATCTGTAGGTCAGCATGGTCACATGGATAAAGGCACTTGCTCTTAAACCTCCGGTATGCTGCTGCCAAGGTAGCGGGCTCAACCCCTACACCGGTCAGTTGGACTAAAATGCTGACTTCTCATCCTTGACTTGGGGACGTAAATTACAAGTATCTCAGAAGTCAGAGTTGGTTTGCCTGATAGCGAGGGACAATGGTAATAGGGAAATCTAATCCACACACAAAATTCAGTCCAGTGCACTGGAATTAGTAGCACGTGTATGGACTATGCTTGAGTTCACAGCAAGCATATGCAGACCAAAAAACACCCATTTTACACCAAAGTTATCTTACTTACTTCTGCTCGTTGTAGTGTAGGCCTTGAAAATATGTTATGCAAATAGGGTTTCAGGTATTCAAAGTCCACTTCTACAGCAATTTCATGTGTAAACTTAGCCATGATTGATGCAATACGATGATGATCTTTCAAGATTTGAGACATGTTTCTGTAAAGGTAAGTCAAACTGCATTAAATTTCTTGAAAACTGTGCGTTGCTGTTGCAATTTGTCCATCTTCTGGAAGATGGTAAAGTTTAACTCTTGACAGATTCAATACCAAACAAAAAGTTGGTTTGGACCCCAAAAAATGTATGGCGGAAAATGGAAAGTAGGGGTGTGTCATAATTATGACCTAAAAGCTGTTAATATGGTAGCAGACATATTGTATTAAATATCAGATTAAGGGAGGTTGCTTAGGTTAGGGATTGATTGATTGATTGATTGATTTAGGAATCGACATCACAGCATTTGGGGCATTCCCATAAGTGCTCCATCCCTATCCTCAGCAGCCAGCGAAGAGTTCCAATACTAATAGTACCAGTAGCAACCTGATTATAAGTCCGTCTCGCCTTTCCTCTGAGCGTTGAGCGTCGGCCAGATCCCCTCGTCACTCCTCGCTGTCTCATTCTTGCCAAACCATGGTAATCCATTTGCTCCTCCGAGGTGTGCAAGTGCTCCCACAAGGCCGCAACCACGTCTGCCTTGTCATGTATCAATACTCCACCAAGTTCTGCAGAGCCAGCAAATCTGTCCACCTGTTTAGGGAATACTACTGTATTTATATTTTAATTGAGACAACATTTTGCAAGAACATTTCAGTTCCATGGCAGATACAGGAAGTCACTTAAGACAATTAATCATCCCATGGCACTTAATCAGTTAAGTCCAATTCATCATGTAGCGCATGATAAACAGACACCTTGCATTTTTTTAAACTCCCAGTTTTCCCAATTCATCAGCCTTCGGGTCACTTGAAGAGCCCCAAAAAGAGGTTGTATCTACTGGAGTCAGGCTGTTTTAGAGACTTTCCTCCCAACCCAGTATCAAATTAGTCATCACAGCAACCTTGTTGCAGCACTCTTCTTTCCCTCTCCAATTCATTTAAACCTTAAAGGGTGATAGAAATTAAAGTAACCATGCCATTGTCTTTCAACCAGTCAATATTGTTAAGGGTATCAAGAGTGTTAAGCATCTGACATCACCGTGCAGACAAACATGGTGACATCATAAGGACAGTTCAAGATGGCCACCCCACTTTTGACATGCACCAACGAGGAGCAGCATTCTGTTACGAGTGTTTTGATCAGTGAAGAAGTGAAACCTATAGAAATTCATTGGTGAATGAAGGTCAAGTATGGTAATGCATGCCATTCAGTCCAGCAAGTGTATGTGTGGAGTAGGAAGTTTAAGAAAGGTGTGACTTTTGTGATAGATTGTTCACGACCGGATCAGGCAAGGCACACCGAGTAGTGACCGCAGAGAATTTTTGTCTATAGGAATCCAAGCACTTTATCTGCACTGGAGGACTTGCACTCAACGCAGTGGTGACTACATCGAAAAACGATACATTTGTTTTGTACTTTTTCAGAATATATTCACCATGCAAAAAAAAAGAAACACATAAGGTTTTCATTTAAAACCCCCTCGTATAGTGTCTACATTCCCCTCTTCAAGCGCTGAAACCAGCAGAGTGTGCAGGATCGTTATTGGAACTTCCTATCCGCGAACAGGCATATTAGAGTGAATCAGGTCATGAATCAGGAGAGCTCATATGGACAAGTTGAGATTAGGCTGTCGTCATTTGGAGATGACAGGTTCGAATCCCAGTCTGTAACTATAGCTTTCGATTTTTATGTTGTCTAGTGTGTCCTCTAGACTCTAATTCTTTCCCCTACTTCTTGAAAAAGGAGAGTCTGGCATAGGAGATTACGACCTCCAGCATGAGAATGGAGATGACTGCAGTAACAGTTGCATTCCGTTGGTTAGAGGAGACCACTGCAACACACATTGTATTCATTACAGACTCAAGGAGTAAGCTTAGTAAGGTGGAGAAAGGAATTTTTCATGTGGAATGGCTCACCTCGCTTCAGAGGTCACAGATTGTGAGAATTGTATGGATTTTTTGCACTGGCCATGTGGGAGTGCAGGGGAATGAACAGGCTGGTAGGCTGGCAGGGAATGCATCTCTTGGTGGTAGATTACCTATGGACAAGGGAGAGGTGGTCATGCCCCTGTAGGACCAGGTGGAGAAGGTGAGAGGAACAAACTGAGAACTCGTATGTGAAAAGAATAAGATTGTGGGGGAATGGCAGGGGTTCTGGAAGAATCTCAAAACTGAGAGGGAAGACCAGGAGAACTTTCAGTCCGATAGCAGTGGGAATGATTAGCAGTGTGACTCTTTGCTGGCTGTTGAATGAGGGAAATTAGCATGTATGGGAATGTCCTGAGCGTAGTGATGTCGGTTCTTAGCTCAACTCAACTCAACTACTTCTATGAGTGCCAAACAATTATATACACCTCAACACTCTTTTTCTCGTTTCAACTGACATCTTTTTATTGGTCAGTATATTTTCCATCTTGCAAAAGGCTACCTTCGCAATGGTGATTCTTGTTCTAATCTCTTCAAGGCATTTCCCAAAAGATATTATGACTGTTCTGAGATAATTGTATCGATTCACTTGTTTAATAATATTCCCATTTACTTTTATATTACATTGTGGTATTTCCTTTTTTCTAGTGACGACCATAATCTGTGTCTTCTTACAATTTAAGTCTAGCCCTAGTTGTTCACTGTGTGCAACAACCGCATCTACTAAATGTTGCAGATCTTGCTCATTGTCTGCAAACATTACTTATATCATCCACATATCTAATTTATTGATGCTACATCCCCCAATGGTGATTCCTTTCATATCTTCTACATTTCTGAAAATATTTTCACTGTACAGGGAAAAATAGATCTGGAGACATTACACATCCCTGACGCACACCTCTCTTAAGAGGCTGATATTGACCTACTTGATTATCAATCTTTATAGCAGCTTATTGTTTCCAATAAATGTGATTTATAAATCTAAGGTCTTTCCCATCAATTTGTAGATCTGCAAGCATCTTCATCATGTTGATATGTCTTACTTTATCGAAAGCCTTTGTGTAGTTAATAAAACAAAGATGCAGATCTTTATTTACTTCTACAGAACGTTCAATTAATGTTCTCAGCATATACACAGCATTTACTGCCCTCTCAAACCCAAACTGTTCTTCTTCTATTTTGGGTTGTATTTTCTTACTAACTTTTTGCATGATGATTCTTAGCAAAATCACCATGATGTGGCTCATTATACTAATTGTTTGATGTTTATCACATTCCAAGGCTACTGATTTCTTCGGGATTGTGAAATATAGAATTACATAATTTAGGAGATATATCTCCAGGATCATATAATGTGTTCAGCAATTTGGTAACCTGGTATATTCCATACTCTTCTAAGGAATTTATCATTTCTGTTGTGATGTTGTCTGGACCCGGGGTCTTGCCAGTTTTCTTATAGTTAAGAGCTTTCTGAACTTCCAGCTTCAAAATTTATTGTCCTTCATTATTATTCCGATTATCATACCTTTCTTATATTATATCATCATAAAGGTTTTTCACATAATCTGTCCATGCATGTAAAATCTTATCTTTTTCTATTATGTATTATGATTTTTCCATCTTTTGTTTTCAGGCAACAGATTGATGTAGGTGTTCTTTTATTAGTAAGCTCCTGAATTTTTTTGCGCATTAATTTGGTATTTTTACTGTTGTGTTGTTTTTCAATTTCTCTTTTTTCAATGCCTCTTTACATAATGTTCTGACTTTTCTGTGAATGATAATTTGATATATTATAATTATATATGTATATATTAAAATATAATTTACACGCCCCTAAATTGAAACTGAATGTAAGGGGTTATAGAGTTTAGCTGAGTTGAGTTGAGTTAAGAACCGACACCACTGCACTTAGGACATTTCCATACGTGCTCAGTCCCCTCGTTCAATAGCCAGCGAAGAGTCATACTACTAATCGTTCCAACCACTATCTGATTAAAAGTTCTCCTGGTCTTACCTCTCAGTTTTGAGATTCTTCCAGAACAACTGCCGATACCCCACAATCTCATTATTTCCACATATGGGTTATCAATCCGTTCCTCCGCCTTCTCCACCTGGTCCCACAACCGCACGACCACCTCTCCCTTGTCCATAGGCAAGACGGTGTTCAATCTTTCCCACCGTTAGGCGAAATGTGTTTTTTCTTTTAGTTTGTTTTGTTCCGGCAGTGGAATGCCTCAACAGATTCAAGAGATCAACGAATTTATGTAACTACCAGCCAGAAGAAAAGAAGCCAAATCTGTCCAGAGCAAGGATATTCTTCGGTACGCGGTGTTGTAGTGGTCGCTTTTGTGTACAACACACTAGTATAAATTAACAACACAGAACACTAACATACTAATACTATAGTATTAATATTATTACTATTTATATTTACTATTTAGTAATTACTAAACTAGCATGTATGATGTAGCAATCAATGGGTTATAGAAACAAAACCTAATGACACTTAAGGACAAGACAAACAATAATGCTAAATAATCGGAGTTGCTTTTACGTAATATTTTGTGAATGTCTACTGTTTTTACTAAACAGAAAGAGGGAACCAACTTTCTGTTTTCAATACTCATACTGAAAGCAACACTTGAGTTGACAAATAAGTATGGGCATTTCCAGGAAATGGGGGAAAACCCTCAAATCCGGATCCAGATACTATCAACACGGCAGTCGGTTAAATTCCGCTTGAATGATACGGCACCGTTCATGTTAAAAACTGTCGTCATTGCTTGCATGCGTTCGCTTGCTATGAACTCCAGCGCAAGGTCCTGTATGTCGGATGAAGACATCCTGTTGTCCAACATCAGTGTGATGTCATACCGGACCTGAGGTTTGCGTGGGTATCCGTTGTCCCATGTCTGGCTTATTGGTGTGCAGACTGGTGGTTCCTCGCCGTGCAGGCAGATAGTGAGATACTCTCCGGCTTCGGAAAAATCAGCGATCCTAATACTAATACGTTAGCCAGGACCCCGAAGGAACCTGTTGCCCAGGACGCACGACGAGGGCGTGTTAGTAGGTCTTGGCCAGTATAGAACCTGGCCCTGGTGCCTTGGAAACACCTCTGCGTCCCACTGTGGTCATCTTCATTAATATTATCATCAAGTTCTATAACCCAGAAGGTGGGTAGTAGTAGTAGCTGGAGACCCATGATGAAACCATCAGCAATGAAATCACCCCCGCTCTCTGTCCTCAGCAACACCTACAAATGAAGAAATAATGTATTTTGTCCACTCCACTCTTTACTGCTATCAGTCCAGGATTTTCTGCGCCTTTCTGTTATTCTCCGTTTACCGTCAGCTATTCCCTAGTTTTGTGAAGTGACTTTCCGTCAAAGCATTCCATCAGTGGCCGCGACTAGCTGCCCACACATCCACGCGAGACTCTTATTTTATAAAACAATGTAAAAACAGTACTAGAGATAGCTGAGTTGTCAAAATCAGACATCACATCACTCGGGACATTCCCATACGCGAAAAGAGTCCTCACATACAACAGCTAGCGAAGAGTCCATGTTAATAGAGTACCAGTTGCAGTCTGATTATTATGTATCCGTCTAGCCTTTCCTCGGAATACCGAATACCGGCCATGTCCTCTGTTCAATCCCTGAAGCGCCTATCTTTTCAGGCCATGATGATTTTATCTGTTTTTTTTTCCACGCTATAAACATGATCCCAAAGTGCCCTGA
Source organism: Cepaea nemoralis (assembly GCA_014155875.1). Taxonomy (NCBI): domain Eukaryota; kingdom Metazoa; phylum Mollusca; class Gastropoda; order Stylommatophora; family Helicidae; genus Cepaea; species Cepaea nemoralis. The sequence goes on along the minus strand of JACEFZ010025241.1, from coordinate 57,604 downwards.
CCACATCTGCCTTACCGAACACCAATACCCAACTGGGCCATTCTATCCTGCCAGCATGTCATAGAGATCCAACTATGTTTCTTTATTTTTAGTTTTTAATTGAAGCGTGCACAGTTCGCGACGACTGCACTAGCCAGGCGGCTTTTATTCCTCAGGCTCAAGACCCCCCCCTCTCCCCCCTTTGCCATACACCGCAAGGTGCTATTTTGACAGTAAGTGACAGTGACAGTTTATTGAAGCATGCTACTCTGCACTAATCATGCCTGCCTTCGCCTTCCTCAGCATGCTCTTCTAGTCCGTTACAATTACGATATGTGTATGCTGTTTGTGACCAAGGGGAAGACCTAGAAGTAAATACCTGGATGGCTTGGCCACGTGGCATGGACGAGACAGAAACACGGAGCTGATCCACGACTCTGGTGATCGAGTGAGATGGCAAAACATGACCGACCACGCTTACCGCGTGGCACATGATGGATGGATGGATGTTGTTTGTACTCCAGCCACCCGCAGGCCACAATGGCTGCCCCACGTCAATTCTAAGACTAGATGTTGTGGCATCATATGCCAGGCTCTCCTGCACTAAATACTAGTCTAGTCTAGTCGATGGATCAACATCACGGCACCCGGTTGTCACCCATAAGTGCTCCGTTCTCCTCCTAACTCAAACCTGAGTCTGGAGAAACTCAGCTCAGTGCACGAATTCCATAGCACCGGCGAGGATCCTGCAATACTGTAGGTAAATTTTTAACTCGAAATTTTGCCCGGGCAGCGCCGTAGGCTACTCTTTTTCGATTTCTAACTGCCAAGGGATTTTTTTACTTGTGCAACAATACACATGGGCGTCCAATCTCACTACCCAAAGACCAGGGGAAATTTTATTAAAACAGTCCCGGTCATCACCGGGGCTTGAACCCGGGACCTCCAGCACTCGAGGCGGACACCATACCTCGAAACCACGCAACTTTTTAAGTGAGATTTTTAAAGCTTTTAGTGAGATCTTCAGAGTGTCTTTAAAACGTTTCCTCTGGCTGCCATGTGAGCGTTTACCACAACGCAACTCACCGTAAAATAAATTCGTTTAGGGAGCCTGTGATCTGGCATGCGAGTCAAGTGACCAGCCCGGAAAATCTGATTCTTCATTAGTAGAGTGGTTACTGGGCATGGCCGCACTTTCTAAAGATATGACTTAGCGTGCAGCTCATTGCGCCTGACTGCAATTGTAGGTCAAGCGGGGATCTATCTTATACACAATAATGGCGTGTCCCTTGTGCATCCCATGATGCTTTATTCTGTATGCGCTGTAGTTTCAGCAATTTACTCTTTGACAGTGTGAACAGTCCCAGTCCATACTCAGTTTCTGAGAGAATCAGATGTTGACAGAGTATGAACAACTGCGGACAATTTTTCATACATTGAAATAATTTAACACAGAAACCACAAACAACAGGTTGCACGATTTATTGCCTGGCATATTTCGCTGCATTTCGTCAGGTGCATACTGTAGAGTTATATATCATTGAAGCAATGCTCTAGGCAGGCGGTTTGCCTTTCTGCAGATAGAGATTGAGCTAGATGGCATCAAACCAAGTGCAATAAATTGGATCATCTCAACTTTAACTTTAACCTTTAACCCTAACCTAATATGAACCCGCGATGAGCGTCAGACAAGGCCTGGGCAGCATATTGGAGAAAGGAAATGTGACTCTAACATTAACCGTAATCATTATTCCAAACCTAACCATAACTTGCTCTGTGTTAATTTTGGTCTAACTGAAACCCTATCTCTTGCTTTCTCCTTGATGCTGAGGAGGGTGAGAACAGGCAAGCTTCGTGCAGAGTGCCTTGCTTCGCTTCGGAGGTCACGGGTAGCAAGCATCACCTGGATCTTTTCTCCTGGGCATGCCGGTGTGCTGGGGAATGAACAGGCGGACAGATTGGCTGGCTTGGCAAAACTTGGTGGAGTATTGATGCATGACAAAACAGACGTGGTTGCGGCCTTGTGGGAGCACGTGTACACCTCGGAGGAGCAAATGGATCACCATAGTCTGGTAAGAATGAGGCAGCGAGGTGTGACGAGGGGATCTGGCCGACGATCGACGCTCATAGGAAAGGCGAGACGGACATATAATCAGATTGCTACTGGAACTATTAGTGTTGGAACTCTTCGCTGGCTGCTGAGGATGAGGACGGAGCGCTTATGGGAATTTCCCGAATGCTGTGATGTCGGTTCCTAAATCAATCAATCAATCAATCCTTGAACAAATAGATTTGATGTCCACAAATTTAATGCAGAGAGTGGTGATTATATTGTTTCTATCTCATTTCTCATTTTTCGTCACTAGGGAGAAGGAAACACCACAATGTAATATACACAGTAAATGGGAATATTCTTAAACCAGTGAATCGGTACAATTATCTCGGAATAGTCATAACATCTGATGGGAGACGCTTTGAAGATATTAGAACATGAATCGCCATGGCGAAGGTAACCTTTTGCAAAGTTGAAAACATACTGTCCAATAAAAAAAAAATATCATTTGCAACAAGAAACAGTGTGTTGAAGTGTTACATAGAACCTATACTATTGTATGGATGTAAAGCGTGAGCATAGAGCAGACAAGCTGGAAAAAACATCTTATAGTTGTGAAAATGTGGTTTCTGAGGAAAATACAAACAATACAACGGGCAGACAGAAAAACCAATCAACAAGTCCTACAAGAACAAATGAAATCTGTAAAATGATTAGAGAAATTAGACGTAGACAGTCACCATTTTTGGACAAGTTATGTGAAGAAATACATTGGAGAATTTGGTGACAACGGGAAAGATTGAGGGGGAAAAAACAACAAGGGGAAGGCAGAGAACATTGACGGCTTGGCCACGTGGTATGGTCAAAACAAGAACACAAAGCTGATCCACGACTCTGGTTATCGCGTGAGATGGCGAAACATGACCGCCCACGCTTATCGGATTGGCACATGATGATGATGATGAGGATGATGATGATGATGTCATTTCTATTGTTGTCTCTTCTAGCGAGACTGGTTGCCTTTCTAAAAAAGAAAAAAAAACTAATCTAATATGCGAAGAATTTCCGCTCTTCAAACACCACCATTATCACCACCACCATCACCACCACCATCACCACCACCATCACCACCACCACCACCACCATCACGATCATCATGATCATGATCATCATTAGCTATGCCGATAAGCATGTAATGATGTATCATGTACAGTCATGGCTTGCCATTTCACTCGATCACCGGAATCTAGAGTCAAGTCTGAGTTCTTGTCTCGGTTATGTGGCCAAGCTATCCCGGTATTCATCTTTCTGCCTTCCCCGTGCTCTTTCCCCCATTGATTTTGCCAATTGTAATTGTTTAACACACACAATGAACGAATGTTACAGGTGGCATACGAAATTGCTATCATTTATATAGAAAAGAACGTAAATCTTACCAAGAAATCACAACAACAAAATATGCTGGTGTTGACTGCAACGTCCTGTAAAGTAGTGTAAAGGATATGCAACTAACTTAACTATAATTCTATATAAGAAAAGCCAACTTTGTGCAAACAAAAAGACATGATTTTTTATAGTCAGTTAAACATTATAAGCCAGTTAAAAAGAAATGACGCTGGATGGATTGAGACGGTGGCATGGAGGAATATCAGCAGCAGAGTTGATCTAGAAAACCAAAGACCGAGATCTATGGAGCGCCATGAACGGCACGGCAGGCACTTGATGATGATGATGATGATGATGATGATGATGAGTTAAAAATTACCGTTGTAGATAATTTAAATGTACCGTGAGAATATGTGTCGTCATGTATTACAGTATATTTCAGCTCGACAGATTTATCTCTTTATTTTAGTTTGTGTTGAGAGAACTCAACGGTTTGCATCTGATGAGGTGCAGCCAAATAAACTATAGTCATTTAAGTGAATTCGAACATGATCGACCTGGCTAATAAAGACACCTTATTCCAGAGGTGTCTAAGTTGGTCGTTCGTCGAAGTACACTTGTTCCTGCAGCGTGGCGGTGTCGTCATTTGGAGGTCACAGGTTCGAATCCCGGTCGGTAAGCATATTATAAAATTCTTATATTGTTTAGTGTATCCTTCTTTCTTATACTTATATGAACAAAGATAATAGATGTGTATTTATAAAGAAAAACCTTGAGGGGAAACCTAAGAACTCAAAGAAACAAAATAAATATAAAATAATATGTGAAGGAGATGGCAGAGCTGCGTGGGAAAGCTAAAGATAGGGGGAGGGCTTGGCTATGAATAAGTTCTTATTTGGAAAATAAAGTTATTTCTCCTCATAACATAGTTTTCATAAATATGAAATACAAAAATAATATAATTTAACATATTTAAAAAAAAAGTATTAGTATTATAATTTTCATACACGGACCAATAGCATATCGTAGTGTTTCTGTTTCTGTGAAAGAAGAGTGACATCCGCAGATCTAACGTCTGCGAACATAAAATGTGGGTTTATGTTTTCTAGACTATTGTTCAGAAAATTTATAGTTAGATTCAGCTGTCACAAACAAATAACGCTCGCTGCTTAGAAAGCAGTAAGCAGTGACAAGGTTTATTAGGTACAGTAGAACATAGCATGTTTTTTTTTTGTTTCTCGGGTAATCAACAGTTATTTTCATTGGAAAGCCTTGAATTATTGATGATATTGATAATATTATTGTCTATTGATTTGTAATTTTGTATTTCACTAAAAATTTCTTTCGTTTATTAAATTTTTAGTAAGCGGGTGCGTGACTGTTGTCACTGCCGCTGTCCACCATTCATCATATATATATATATCTTGATGTTTAACTAAAATTTCGTTTATTAAATCTCTTAGTGAGGTATTCTACTGACCACAAAATTACTTTTTAAAGTTTTTAGATATTGAGCACAACCCACTACTGGCAACGCCGATCACATTCTGGTATGAACCTAAGGCCTATCCACGTCAATATGGAAGCACTATACTCGAGTTTCGCCCTCATTTTCGCCCTCATTCGCCCTCACTAAACTCGAGTATAGTGCTTCCATATTGACGTGGATAGGCCTTAGGTTCATACCAGAATGTGATCGGCGTTGCCAGTAGTGGGTTGTGCTCAATATTTAAATTTCAAATCCCGAAACAACCACATAATCAATTGATTATTGCTCACTGGATTTAGGAGGCCTGGTGTTCCTTGCCAGTGAGAAGTCCTGATCGTTCGGGGTCCATCGATTGACGGACGTCGGTCGCGGCGATTGGGCAATCTTGAGCATAGCCTACGATGGGTAGCGTTGTGATGTTCTGTTGTGATAATTTGGTGTGTCCAGTGTGTGCCGCGTGGTTACACACCCGCTTCACACGCGTGATCCGGGACTGTTTCCGGATCCGGTCATGGATATGCACTACTGACGAGCTCAAATGAGGGCGAAACTCGAGTATAGTGCTTCCATATTGACGTGGATAGGCCTTAGGTTCATACCAGAATGGATCGGCGTTGCCAGTAGTGGGTTGTGCTCAATATTTAAATTTCAAATCCCGAAACAACCACATAATCAATTGATTATTGCTCACTGGATTTAGGAGGCCTGGTGTTCCTTGCCAGTGAGAAGTCCTGATCGTTCGGGTCCCATCGATTGACGGACGTCGGTCGCGGCGATTGGGCAATCTTGAGCATAGCCTACGATGGGTAGCGTTGTGATGTTCTGTTGTGATAATTTGGTGTGTCCAGTGTGTGCCGCGTGGTTACACACCCGCTTCACACGCGTGATCCGGGACTGTTTCCGGATCCGGTCATGGATATGCACTACTGACGAGCTCAAATGAGGGCGAAACTCGAGTATAGTGCTTCCATATTGACGTGGATAGGCCTTAGGTTCATACCAGAATGTGATCGGCGTTGCCAGTAGTGGGTTGTGCTCAATATTTAAATTTCAAATCCCGAAACAACCACATAATCAAAAGTTTTTAGACTTAGTGAGGTTACTTGTAGTGTACTACTGACCACATAAAAATAAATAAAAAATGATGCAATTATTGCAATGAATGTTGAATGTTGTCACTGCTGTTGCCTGTCCACCATTTATCATTTATTATATCTTGATGTTTAAAAAAAAAATTGTGTTTATTTAACTACTTAGTAAGGTGTACTACTGCAAGTGCGTGACTACACACACACACACACAATGACGCATTGAATGTTGTCACTGCCGCTGTCCACCATTCATTATATACTGTACTGTTAAACAAAACAAAAAAAGAAATGCACATTTTTGGTGTAACTTTTATAAAAGATATTCGCTGATTGGACATCAGTCAACCTATCGACTGTGTCCATCTGGTCATTAACTTCTCGTGGTTACCTGAATTGTACTCAGCCTCATGATTCGTGAGGTCATGAAAGAGGCAAGGTCAAAACAACAATCAGCATCATCAATGGACCATTGGGAATGACTGGAGACGGGTTTGGTTTAGTGATGAATCATTGTTTGTGCTCCAGTGACACAATAGACGTGGAGAAGAGTTTACCGCAGAGTTCGTGAGAGCTACACCCAGAACAGTGTTAATGAGGCTCATCCACATGGTGTATTGATGTGGGGGGGGGGGGGGGGGGGGGGGGAGAAAATCAACTTCATGGGAAGAAGTGACCTGGTGCAAATTGAAGGGCGCGCAAATGCCCAACGATATGTCACTGAAGTTCTTCATCATCACGTCCTTCCACTTGTGGCTGCATGAGGGTCGATTTTTCAGCAGGATAATGCTCGACCTCATGTGGCACAACTCACCACCAAGTTTCTCGCTGACAACAACGTCCGGACCATTCCGTGGCCAGCCCTGTCATCAGACATGAAACCCCATAGAACACTTATGGGATGAACTCGTAAAACGATTCCGCCAGCGAGACGTCGCTACAGCCAATCTCCGACAGTTGTCTCTTGCACTGTGGGAAGAGTGGGTAGTCATCCCACAACAACAGATCCAATAGCTAATCGGTTAAATGTCAAGGAGATGTCGTTCTCTTATGGAGGCATACACCTTCCTGAAACGGAGACGTCAGTCGCAAAGACTATTAGCCCAAACCAAATTTAATGAACATTTCATTGTTAAAGTCGGAAAGTTTCTTCATGCCAGGATTGAAACATTAATTCCATAAAATAAAATGTTGGTACATGTTTGCAGTTGAAACTGCAACAATGTTGCATTTCTTTTTTTGAACAGTATATTTAATAGTTTTTCAATAAAACATTAACAAATTGTTAATGGTAATAGGGAAAGCTAACCCGCATGCAAAAATCAGTCCAGTGTACTAGGAATAGTAGCATGTGGTGCTAGTAGCATGTCAACTATGCTAGAATTCAAAACGAGTGGACCAAAAAAAATGTTTTGATATATATATATACATCCTATGAACATACCTGCACAGACATGCAAGCTTTTTGTAGTATAGAACATTCTTACTCCTGGAAGAAGCTTGTTATTTGACAGCCATCCTAGGAAACTTACAAGGAGTGACAGACAAGGATGAGATAAAGTAACAGACAGAACCATATTAATAAGCTGAGTTCAACATGGAGTAGACACAATATGAATATAAATACAGCCAAAAATAAAGTAATGTAAATTAGCAGATCTCCAGGTTCACTAAGTATACTGGTAAACAGCGCATATCTGAAACTTAAAGAATTCAAATATCTTGGAAGTATGATCACAGATGGCTGAATGGCAGAGAAATAGAAAGCATATGTCAAAAAGAAAGTGCGCCTATGTATGAACTATCAGGGGTGGGTTGAAGTGGGAGAATGCAGTAGTGGGGCTTGGTGTCAGGTATTTGTTCTAGGTCAATGTAGGAGTATGGGGGTAAAACTATAGTTCTGGAGGGATTGCGGCCCAGGGTTGAGGTACAATCTTGTGTGGAGTTGCTGGTGGGGGTTTGAGTACTATTACTGCAAAGCTGTGTGATATTTTTCATTTGTGTTTTCTATTTTCTAATCACAGCCACTTACTGAAGATCTGGATCAGGAGTGAGAGTCAGCCATGGTGAAAGAACAGTTTAGGGAGACTGACCTGGTCAAAAAGATCAGCCATGTAACGTTTGGCTTCATGAGCCCAGAGCAAATACAGAGAGCCAGTCACCTCCACGTAGTGAACAAAATATTGTACACGTGAGTTTCAGTTTTACTGCTGTTTTAATTCACACTGGAGTTTTATTTATTGTACACGTGAGTTTCAGTTTTACTGCTGTTTTAATTCACACTGGAGTTTTATTTATTGCCTGGCATGTTTTGCTGCACCTCATCATGTTAACAAGTTAGTTGCATATCCTTTGCAGGACGTCACAGTCAACCCCAGCATTTTTTGGTTGTTTGTTTTCTTGGCAAGTTTACGTTCAGTAGTTTGCTATTAATGTCTGAATGACCGGCGCCCATACCATTGTATGAAAATAACTGCAAGGCGGTCTGCTGCCAAATCATCCATAGCTGTGTTTCAAATGTGGTATGCGGTATCACAAATTGGGCTTGTAAGTTCTTTGCCACAGAACCAGTCAGGTACACACTGCAGAAATCACAAAACTCAAACTAAAGCAATAAAATAAATCTTTCAAGCTGAAATATACAAGAATTTGGAGTTCGTTCGCCTGATGCTGAAGGACACTGGTAATAGGGAAAGCTAGTCCACATGTAAAATCAGTCCAGTGCACTAAAGCAGTAGCTTGTGAATTGACTGCTTGAGCTCAAAGTGAGTGAACACCAACCAACCAAAACAAGACACATATTCACACAGTAATTTGAATTGTCTACCATGGCAATATTAAACTGACTATCAGGTTTCTTTGTTTGCACAAAATTGGTTGTTGTATATTTCAGTTTGATGGATTTGTCTTATTGCTTTAGTTTATGTTGTGTGATTTCTGCAGTATGTACCTGACGAGATACAGCGAAATATGCCAGGCAATAAATCATGCAATTAATGTGTTGAATCACACATGTGGTGTTTGTTTTAAATCTCAATACTGCATCGTAATTAATGATATGAGGAAGCAATTACGTCCAAAAATATTCTGGATGAATGAAGAAAAAGAAGAAGAAGAAGAATGCCGCAATTGACAGCATTTGATCATCATCATCCAGTGCCTTGCCGGTTAGTGTGGACGATCATGCCACTCCACAAATTGTGATCACTGACTGCATGGATCAGTTTGTGTGTTGACTCCCTCCTGGGCCATGACACAAGACTGTCAAGAGTTTTCTCATTCTGTCTTCCTCTACAAGTTCCAGTTTGTGTCTTCTTTTAATATGGCCAAAAAATTATGACTGCCTCTTTCTGATGTTTGTGATAAGTTGTCTCAGCCTCCCTCATAAGGTCAGTTTTTCTACCCTTGTCTATTGCAGTCCACCCCCTTCCCAACTTACAGCAGTAAACATAAATATGTCATCAACAAAGTTACTGTCCCCAACAATTGTGAAGAGGTACCATAATGCTAAAACTGGCTACTTCATGAGGTCGTTCATGTTTGAGTCCATTCTCATGGGAAGGCACTCTGCGTATGGGAGGAGTAATCCAGAAAAGAAACCAAAACCGCCAAAATCAAAAGATGTTTCCCTAAATGGCACAAGACTAGAAATCGAACATGTGTGCATTACAATGGATGCACTGCACCATCTTCTGTAATGGACACATAGCAAACATTGATCACAGAATGAGAAACATGTTTGGGAGTGAGTGCAATCGAGGAACAAAGAAAAAATGAAGGTTATTATCAGAGTTGAAATATTACAGCTATGTACGTGCATGTATATGTTTTTATTAATTTGTCTGTTTTGTTGCACTTGCATTCAGTCAAGACTCCAGAAACAAGCCTTTGCCTTATGGAGTTTTGGATCACAGAATGGGCACAAGTGAAAAGGATAATAACTGTGATACCTGCGGGAAAGTGTTGGCTGACTGTGTCGGACATTTTGGGTACGTATTTTGTTAAGTTGTTTTTCATATGAGTTTCCTTAGCTACAAAAATGTCAACACTTAAGAAAGCATTCCAGTTTACATGTCGTTACAGAATATTGAGGATATGTGGATGAGCCCACCAAAGTTTATGAGAGTTAAATGTATACAAGAGGTCACAGAATTTTTCTACCCCTGCAAGAGATGATATATTCCATACTCTCCACCAGAAATCTCGCACGCTTATTTTGTGAGTTAAACATATCCGTACCAACTAGAATAATATGATGTAACTTCTTCAAGATTGGCTGGTGCCGCATCATTAAGGGGTGACTTGATAAGGCAGATGTGGTGAAGGCCCTCTGGGAGTATGTGAATAATGCAGAGCAGATAGACTGTCATGGTCTAGAGAGAAAGCAGCAGCAAGGGGTGGTCAGAGGATCTGGTCGACAGTCGTCACTCAGAGGTTAAGCAAGACGGACATATAATTAGATTGCAACGAGCACCATAAGTACTGGAACTTTTCGCTGGCTGTTGAAGACGAGGACTGAGCACTTAAGGAAATGGCCCGAGTAAAATGATGTCGGTTCTTGACTCAACTCATTCTTCAAGTATCTGGCTTGAAGCAGACATTAGTGATACAGCGCTCCACTTGTCATTTTATTGTTTTCCGTTTGCTCGCTTTGAACTCAAGAGTAGTCCACACATGTGTTATTACACTTCTAGTGCACTGAACTGATTTTTGTGTGTGGATTAGCTTCCAATGTAAATGAACAAATTAGGAAGAACTTGGAAGCAACAGAGAAGTGATTCCTGAGACAAATGTTGTAAATTCCTTGGACTGCCAGAGTAACTAACGATTGCCTGAAAGAGGCTAATAAAACAAGAACATTATATTCAACAGTAAGAAAGAGACAAGCAGCTTTCTTTGGTCATGTGATGAAAAGAGAGGCAGTGGAGAATATTGCGGCAACTGGAAAGATCGAGGGGGAAGAAAGGCTGAGGCAGACAGAGAGAAATGATGCTGGATGAATTTAGACTGGCATGAAGGAATATCATCAGCAGAGTTGATCCAGAAAGCCAAGGATTGAGATCTGTGGAGAGACATGAACACCTACGCAGGGCACTTGATGATGAGGATGATGAAGGGTGGTTATGGTTTACTGTCTCACACAATCACCGGGTCTATGTTCTTGTCCCAGTTAAGCTGTATGGCCAAGCCATCCAGGTATTTTGTCTGTCTTTTACTCTTATTTCCATCAAACTTTCAAGTGGCTACTCAGTTTTAAAGTTAATTTGTCCTCAAAACATGGCCAGAAATCTTGACCAAGTCTAATTTCTCTAATCAGTTTACAGTCTTCATTTGTTTTCTGATGGACTGTCTCATTGGTTTTTCTGTCTGTCCATGGTATTCTTTGCACTTTCCTCAGAAATCACATTTCCACTGCCATGGGATGTTACTCAGCTTGACTGCTTATTGTCCATGTTTCACATGCATACAACAGTATGGGTAATATATGGCACTTTTGGGTATAAAGGGCAACCTAATACTGCACACAATTAGACCAGGATCTGCCACATCATCCTTATATTTACGTTTAACTAAATGATGTGATTTCTCTTGTATCTGATTTGCTTGTTAGTTAGTTAGTTAGTCGACAGATCATCCTCATTGCACATCAAACCATTCATTCCATAAGCGCTCAAATCCCCTCCTTAGTAAATCCTGCAGCGTTTAGCGGCTCACCAGTTCTGTGTTGGTTTATTAATCTTCTTTGGCTTCCTGCATTGTGTTCTTGTTTGGCTACACCTCTTTTAGCTTGCTGTTCTCGCAGTCTGGCTATGGATGTAAATTCACAGTCATCACTTGGTGCTCGCAAACGACTTAATTCTTGTAGAGCATGCAGTATATCAGCCTGGTCCATGGCACGTCCGCCCTCCACAGTAGCCTTACCTGCAAGCCTGTCAGCCTGGTCCATGGCACGTTCGCCCTCCACAGTAGCCTTACCTGCAAGCCTGTCAGCCTGGTCCATGGCACGTCCGCCCTCCACAGTAGCCTTACCTGCAAGCCTGTCAGCCTGGTCCATGGCACGTCCGCCCTCCACAGTAGCCTTACCTGCAAGCCTGTCAGCCTGGTCCATGGCACGTCCGCCCTCCACAGTAGCCTTACCTGCAAGCCTGTCAGCCTGGTCCATGGCACGTCCGCCCTCCACAGTAGCCTTACCTGCAAGCCTGTCAGCCTGGTCCATGGCACGTCCGCCCTCCACAGTAGCCTTACCTGCAAGCCTGTCAGCCTGGTCCATGGCACGTCCGCCCTCCACAGTAGCCTTACCTGCAAGCCTGTCAGCCTGGTCCATGGCACGTCCGCCCTCCGCAGTAGCCTTACCTGCAAGCCTGTCAGCCTGGTCCATGGCACGTCCGCCCTCCGCAGTAGCCTTACCTGCAAGCCTGTCAGCCTGGTCCATGGCACGTCCGCCCTCCACAGTAGCCTTACCTGCAAGCCTGTCAGCCTGGTCCATGGCACATCCACCCTCCACAGTAGCCTTACCCGCAAGCCTGTCAGCCTGGTCCATGGCACGTCCGCCCTCCACAGTAGCCTTACCTGCAAGCCTGTCAGCCTGGTCCATGGCACGTCCGCCCTCCACAGTAGCCTTACCTGCAAGCCTGTCAGCCTGGTCCATGGCACGTCCGCCCTCCACAGTAGCCTTACCTGCAAGCCTGTCAGCCTGGTCCATCGCACATCCGCCCTCCACAGTAGCCTTACCTGCAAGCCTGTCAGCCTGGTCCATGGCACGTCCGCCCTCCACAGTAGCCTTACCTGCAAGCCTGTCAGCCTGCTTATTTCCTTGTACACCCGCATCCCCTGGCACTAGAATGAGACAATGTGTTTGTTCTTCATATCTGTTTTTGCTTGTAACTGAATGGTGTGTTTTCTCTTTATATCTGTTTTGCTTGTAATTGAATGATTTGTTTGCTATTTATATCTATTTTACTTTTAACCGAATGATGTGTTTGCTCTTTATATCTTTTTTACTTTTAACTGAATGATTTGTGTGGTCTTCATATTTATTTTGCTTTTAACTGAATAATTTGTGTGGTCTTTATGTCCGTTTTGCTGTTAACAGCACAATTTATTTGAACTTCATGTTTTATTTTTAAAATTTAAAGCCACGTTGACCTTGAGCTGCCAGTATACCATGTGGGCCACTTCCGTACCACAATTACAGTGCTTCAGATGATATGCAAATCATGCAGTGCCATCTTGCTACAAGAAGAACAGAAAGTGTCCTTTTATCATGCCCTGAAGAAGCCACACCTAACATACTTGCAGAAGAAAGCCTTGAGGAAGCGAATTTACGATGCCTGTCGTAAAGTGAAGACCTGTCCTCATTGTGGGGAACATAATGGAATGGTAAGGTTTCAATTTTGGTAACTTTGAATACTGAACTCTAGAGTTGAGTTAAGTTGAGCTAAGAAATGACATCACTGCACTCAAGACATTCCCACATGTGCTCCATCCCCTTGTTCAACAGCCAGCTAAGAGTCATACTGCTAATCGTTCCAACCGCCATCTGATTGAAAGTTCTCCTGGTCTTCCGTCTCAGTTTTGAGATCCATCCAGAAACCCTGCCGATCCCCCGCCATATCATCCTCTCCACATACTGGTTCTCAGTATGTTCCACCATTTTCTCAGCCTCGTCCCAGAGGTGCCCGACCACCTCTCCCTTGTCCATAGTTAATCTACCACAGAGAGGTGCATTCCATGCCAGTTTTTCAGCCTGTTTATTCTCCCACCTGACCAGGGCAGAAAATTCATACAGTTCTCACAATCTGTGATCTCTGAAGCTCGTTAAATCAGTACATGGATAACGACTAAGACAGTAATAAACTGCATACAGTCATTAACTGGTGCTAGTTTATCAACATGTAAGATGTCCTTTTTCAGAATGTTGTTGAAATTACATTCAGCCTGAAAGACTGCCATCTCTAGCCAGTTCTCCCATTTATTCCATTATCAGATTCAAGATTATTTTATTGTTCATCATTTATTAGCATGACACTAAATGGTTGGTTAATTGAAGCTTGTATGGACGTGAAGCATTTACTAATGAGCAGACAAGCTGAAAAACATCTGATGGTTGTGGAAATGTGGTTTCTGAGGAAAATGCAAAGAATGTCATGGACAGACAGAAAAACAAATGACCAAGTCCTGCAAAAAACAAATGAAAACCATAAACTGATTAGAGAAATTATACGTAGACAGTCACAATTGTTTGGTCACGTTATGAGAAGAAATAAATTAGAGAACTTGTTGACAACTGGCAAGATTGAGGGGAAGAGAACAAGGGGAAGGCAGAGAAGTAAATACCTGGATGGCTTGGCCATGTGATATGGTTGAGACAAGAACACTGAGCTGATCCACGACTCTGGTGATAAAATCGGCACATGATGATGATGAGTTGAAGCTTGGGGAGACTGAACTGTAACTATTAAGTCTGGTGTGTTCATTTGAGCCCTGAAAAGGGCGTGCATCAATCAGGGAGGTCATCTCTGGAGCCATGGAGTTAATGGTCTGTGTGACCCTTTCACCTGGCCACACTGCATTCAGAGGCCGAGCCAAATGGCATCTATCAGTGGGAGGATGGTGTGGATATTTTCCTCCTGCTACTGAGGTACCATCTTCATGGGTGCTGTGATACAGCTCTCCTTCCCCTCTCCAAGGTCGGAAAGTAGCAGGGAGTGCAAGACTGGTACTGGAACTCCTCGTCTCAACAAAGGCTTATTAAAATGTAGCCAGGTCATTTTTCTTTTCCTTTCTGTTTGCTCGCTTTGAACTCAACATAGTCCATACACGTGCTACAACTTCCAGTGCACTGGACTGTTTTTTGCATGTGGATTAGCTTTCGCTATTACCAGTGTCCCTCGCCATCAGGTGAAACCACTTCTGCTTCTGAGGTGCTTGTGAATTATGTTCCCAAGTCAAGGAAAAGAAGTCAGCATTTTAATCCAGCCGATCGGTGTAGGGGCTGAATCCGCTATCTCTGCATCAGCACACTTGAGGTTTAAGAGTGAGTGATCTTATCCATTCATCCAAGTCAACCTCTAGCCAGGTCATGATTTAGCACAACATATTCAGGGCTGGGGTTACATGTCGGCTGGTCATGTTTCCTCCACAGGATTTGAGTATCCACTGGGTTTGGGTATCCACTGGGTTTGGATCTCCTCTGGGTTCGGGTACCCATTGGGTTAAGTTATCTTGTTGTGAACCTGCTGCAACTCAATGCCCAGAGGGAACCAGGGTAAATGACTACAACAGAAATATCAGTTGGGGAAGCCTTTGAGTCTCTGGCAGAAGGGTTACGGACATAACTCGTAATCCCACATACCGCATTTGAAAAACAGTTGTGGGCGATTTGGCAGCAGACCAACCACCTTGTGTTAGTTTTCATACATTGCTTGCTTGCTTGCTTGTGTTCGTTGGCTTGAGCTCCAACGCGAAGTCCTGTATGTCGGATGAAGGCAGCCTGTTGTCCAACATCAGTGTGATGTCATACAGGACCTGAGGTTTGCGTGAGTATCCCTTGTCCCATGTCTGGCTTATTGGTGTGCAGACTGGTGGTTCCTCGCCGTACAGGCAGACACTCTCCGACTTCGGAGGAACTTTTCATACATTGATCTGAGTGCTGGTCGTTCAGAAAGCAATGGCAAACTACTGAACATAAACTTGCCAAGAAATCACAAACAGCCAAACAATGCTTGGGTTGACTGCGACGTTATGTAAAGGATATGCAACTAACTTTTGAGGCCATGAAGGCTGTTCATAAATAAACACAAATAAAAACAACTTCTTGGAGGTGAAAGGTTCGAATCCCGGTCGGTAACTATAGCTTTCAATTCTTATATTGTCTAGTGTGTCCTCAAGCCTCTACTTCTTTCTTCTACTTCTGTGAGTGCCTAACAATACATGTGTGTTTATTTATGATCAGTCAAAACAATTATAAATCTACACTGAACCATTACAAACATAATAATAGTAAACTTTAACTGTAAAGACACAAACAATAGATGGCACGATAAATTATTGCCTGGCATATTTTGCTGCATCTTGTACATACTACAGAAATCACACAACATAAAATAAAGTAATTAGATAAATCCTTCAAGCTGAAATATACAGCACACACATTCACACAGTAATTTGAATTGTCTACCACAATGCAGTATGTACCTGACAAGATGCAGCTAAATATGCCAGGCAATAAATCATGCAATCTATTGTTTGTGTCTTTGTTATTCACATTCACTACAGTATAATAGTAAACATTTATATATAAATAATACATTTGTTTTGTTTTCTGAAACTTTCCTGGTTTAGGTGAAGAAAGTTGGTCTGTTCAGAATTGCACACGACCGCTCACAGCAGGGACGCAAAAATGAGGTAGTACTTAAAGAAAGGGTGGAAGAATTTAATTCTGCCATAAAAGTAAACCCTGAGATAGCTGCACTTCTAAAAAAGCCTTATGATATCTTGAACCCTCTGATTGTCCATGAGTTATTCAAGAAAATTGAAGACAGTGAAATTCCGCTACTGTTGATGAACCCAGAAGCAGGCCGACCTGAAGATTTGATTTTGACTCGTATTTTTGTGCCGCCCATTTGTATTCGGCCGTCGGTTGTGTCAGATTTAAAGGTAATTATTGTGTTATTATATATCCTGGTCCCTTTGGGATCTTGCCTGTTGGTCCAGTGTCTGTAGCAATGTATGCAAGTGTTCAGTTGTTGTTTTGTTGCATGTATGTGTTCATCAGTTGTTGTTTTGTTGTATGTATATGTTCATCAGCTGTTGTTTTGTTGTATGTATGTGTTCATCAGTTGTTGTTTTGTTGTATGTATATGTTCATCAGCTGTTGTTTTGTTGTATGTATGTGTTCATCAGTTGTTGTTTTGTTGTATGTATGTGTTCATCAGCTGTTGTTTTGTTGTATGTATGTGTTCATCAGTTGTTGTTTTATTTTGCATGTATGTGTTCATCAGCTGTTGTTTTGTTGTATGTATGTGTTCATCAGTTGTTGTTTTGTTGTATGTATATGTTCATCAGCTGTTGTTTTGTTGTATGTATGTGTTCATCAGTTGTTGTTTTGTTGTATGTATGTGTTCATCAGCTGTTGTTTTGTTGCATGTATGTGTTCATCAGTTGTTGTTTTATTTTGCATGTATGTGTTCATCAGCTGTTGTTTTGTTGCATGTATGTGTTCATCAGTTGTTGTTTTATTTTGCATGTATGTGTTGATCAGCTGTTGTTTTGTTGTATGTATGTGTTCAGCTGTTGTTTTGTTGCATGTATGTGTTGATCAGCTGTTGTTTTGTTGTATGTATATGTTCATCAGCTGTTGTTTTGTTGCATGTATATGTTCATCAGCTATTGTTTTGTTGCATGTATTTCAGCTGTTGTTTTGTTGCATGTATGTGTTCAGCTGTTGTTTTGTTGCATGTATGTGTTCATCAGTTGTTGTTTTGTTGCATGTATGTGTTCATCAGCTGTTGTTTTGTTGCATGTGTGTTTTCATCACTTGTTATTTTGTTGCATGTGTGTTTTCATCACTTGTTATTTTGTTGCATGTATGTGTTCATCAGTTGTTGTTTTGTTGCATGTAATTGTTCATCAGCTATTGTTTTGTTGCATGCAATTGTTCATCAGCTGTTGTTTTGTTGCATGCAATTGTTCATCAGCTGTTGTTTTGTTGCATGCAGGTGTTCATCAGCTATTGTTGTGTTGCATGCAATTGTTCATCAGTTATTACTTTGTTCATGCATACAAAAGGCTAGGCATTAGTTTGTTGAGGTGCTGTGCTCCATCGGAAGATGAAAGGAGGAAGCATTAATACACTTCTGTCTCTCTGTTTATCTATCTCTTAATTTCTCTAACTCTGTGTTTGCTGCTGATTGGACTATAATGGACAGTGCTAATTAGATATTTGAAGGATGAGTGGTTGGACAGGCAGAATAATATGTGGACCTGTGTATGCCCAGGTCTTCTCTGTCTGTCTGTCTGTCTGTCTGTCTGTCTGTCTGTCTGTCTGTCTGTCTGTCTGCCTCTCTCTCTCTCTCTCTCTCTCTCTCTCTCTCTCTCTCTCTCTCTCTCTCTCTCTCTCTCTCTCTCTCTCTCTCTCTCTCTCTCTCTCTCTCTCTCTCTCTCTCTCTCTCTCTCACAATCAGTATTTCTCTTTTTCTGTATGTGTATATATGTCTCTCTCACTCTGTGTCTCTCTCTCCCTTCCCCCCTCTCGCTTTCTCTCTCACTCACTGTCTCTCTCTCAGTTTCTCTCTCTCTGCTCCCCTCTCTCCCTCTCTCTCATCCAGTATCTCTGTATGTGTGTGTCTCTCTCACTCTGCCCTGTCATGACATTTAATCTTTAAGTTGCATTTTCACGCACTAGGATAAGGCTTGTACCCTCCCAGTTGTGCCCCTCTGCCTAAAGCCTATAGCACAATGTGGGGTGTCAGATTTAATGAATGCTGCCCAATATTCAGTGCTAACAGAAAGCAGGTAGTAGCATCTACTGTCTACTGTAGCTCAGTCATATCTGTAGCATCTACTGTCTACTGTAGTTCAGTCATATCTGACTAAGACCTGACAACAAACTATACAAATATTGGCACCATATAGTCAATATGCATCTTCATGTAGGAAAAGATCCTTATCTACTTTTTGTGTGTGTCCACTGTGTTTCCATTTTGATGTGATGGCGTGTAAATAAGGCAGCTGTTCCTGATTCTGTTTTGCACTTTTGTTTATCCATTCTAAGGTAGCTTTTCATTTATGCTATTTTCAGTCAGGGACGAATGAGGATGACATAACAATGATGTTGACAGAGATAGTGAAAGTGAACGAAGATCTCGAGACGCATCGGATAAAGGGCGCCAGGATGCAGAACTACATGGACCTATGGGACCAGTTACAGCTTTATGTGAGTATGCTTCAGAAGCACCTCAGAGTGCCCATTTTGTAGATAGGGTTTCTGTGGTGAAGTAGTCGACCTGCTTGCCTCATACTTCAAAGGTTGCAGGTTCATTTTTGGACTCCATAATTCAGATTCCTGAGTGCAGTTTCTTTGAGCCTTCTGGGGGTCATCGCTGGAGCTATGGAGTTTATGATCTGTGTGGTGCTTTCAGCTGGCCACACTGCAGGTAGTTACCTAGCCATATGGGGTAAACACAGTGCAATGATGTCGAACTTCTTGCCTTTAAATCCCCTTCCAGGCCCCCCCCCCCCCCCCCCCCACCCCCCTTAAACCTTTAAAATAATGGTGACTGAGAGTATCTGCGGTTTGTAAGTTTTAGTCTTGAGACTACAGCTTCTGATAAGTTATGGACCTGAGACTACAGCTCCTGGTAGGTTATGGACTTGATGAGACTACAGCTTCTGGTAATTTTTGGACTTGAGACTACAGCTTCTGGTAAGTTTTGGACTTGAGCCTACAGCTTCTGGTAATTTTTGGACTTGATACTACAGCTTCTGGTAAGTTTTGGGCTTGAGCCTACAGCTCCTGGTAAATTTGTAGAGTATGACAGCTTTGAGTACCATCATCATGTGGCTTGTTTGTATTTGTTTTTTCTCTGTAGAATCTGAACATACATTTTTTGCCTTTTGCCTTCTCTCGCTTTAAACTCAAGCGTAATCCATGCATGTCTTACTACTTCTAGTGCACTGGACTGATATTTTGCTTGTGGATTGGCTTTCCCTATTACCAGTGTCCCTCGCCAGCAGGGGAACCCACTCCAACATCTAAGCTACTTGTAATTTATGCCCCCAATGCAAGAAACGAGTAGTCACCATTTTAGTCCAACTGACCAGTGTTGGGATTGAACCCACTACAATATCAACACACCGGAAGTTTAAGAATGAGTCCTCTTATCCATTAGTCCATACTGACCTCTATACTTTTACATGAATGTGAGTTCAATCAATCATTCATTCAATCAATCATTCAATCAATCATCTGGTACATCTTGATTGTATTTCTTTATTTATATCTGTTTCTGACAGGTTGCATTACTGTACAACTCAGAGACCTCTGGGATACCCCCGGACAAGCAGCTGAAGAAGAAAACTCGTGGTATTGTTCAGCGGCTCAAGGGCAAACAAGGTCGCTTCCGTGGCAACTTGTCAGGAAAACGTGTGGATTTTTCTGGAAGGACTGTCATCTCTCCCGATCCAAACATGATGATTGATCAGGTTAGTTGCTTCATGTGCTTGTATGTAGGACATATCAGGTTAATTGTGTCATGTGCTTGGATGTAGTACATTGGGTGGTTCTGTGTTGGGCCTTTGTCTCACCTGCTTGAAGTGCGAGTTCCAGAATTAATATTGTTGCACTCGACTATTCCTACATATGCTCCGCTGCCTTCTTCAGTAGCCAATGAAGCGTTGCCATGCTGATGGTGCCTGTTTAGACTGTCAGCTTGGCAGTTTGGCTCAGTTTTTGTTAAAAATCTGCCCCAGTGTGGGAAATCAGCCACATTACCATTCCACTTGGCTGACTGGCGGACGTGCTAGCCACTACGCATCCACTGCTGGTCAGAGTAGTTTCTGCCATAGGATTACTGTTACATTGTGTTAGCTGCCGCCACATTTACATTTTTAGCTCAGGTGACTTTTACATTTTTAGCTCAGGTGACTTTTACATTTTTAGCTCTTAGAACTTTTACATTGTTAGCTCTTAAAACTTTTACATGTTTAGCTCTTAAAACTTTTACATATTTAGCTCAGGTGACTTTTACATATTTAATTCAAGTAATTTACACTTTCAGCTCTTTAGTTTAATAGTTTATTTGGTTTTCAGAAACTTACTTGGGAAGGAAAAGGTGATTGATGAGAAAGGAAATGGTCACCTCTCCTCATCATTTTCTGACCTAGTATATGGAAGGCCCAACACTACATTAGCCATAGGATTACTTCATCTTTTCTGTCATTAAGTTATTTCTGGAATGTTTTACATTCCTAGAGTTACAGAGTTGGTGCTTTGTGTGATGTTCTCGGCATGCAGCTTGCCCTTCTCTGGAGAGAGACTGAGCCACTGTGGAATAAAACCCTAGGCAGTGAAGTTGATCCTGTCACCTTTAACTGTTGATAAATATGTTCACTTGATCATTCATGCCAAGGTGGCTGTGCCGATTCATGTATATAAATATGCTCACTTGACATTCATGCCTGGTGGCTGTGCCGATTCATATGTTTGCTGGACATTCATGCCTGGTGGCTGTGCCGATTCATGTATATAAATATGTTTAGCTGGACATTCATGCCAGGTGGCTGTGCCGATTCATGTATATAAATATGCTCACTTGACATTCATGCCTGGTGGCTGTGTCGATTCATGTATATAAATATGTTTGCTGGACATTCATGCCAGGTGGCTGTGCCGATTCATGTAGCCAAGACTATGACATACCCCGAGAGAGTCTCTCCGACAAACTTGGCCCTTATGCAACAGCTCGTCAAGAATGGGTGTGATGTCCATCCAGGTGCAAATTTTATCAAGGTAGGTAGATTATGGGATCTACAACATTTAGTATATGTGGGTATTGTGCATAGTGAACAATTAGGGTTAGGATAAAATCTGAAAATTATTTAATGGCAGTGGAAATACGGTTTCTGAGGAAATTGTAAAGAATACCTTGGACAGACAGAAAAACCAATGAGCAAGTCCTGCAAGAACAAATAAAAACTGTAAACTGATTAGAGAAAGTAGATGTAGACAGTAAAGGTATGTTGGGCTCGATATGAGAAGTAATAAACTTAAGATCTTGGTGACAACTGGCGAGATTAAGGGGAAGGCAGAGAAGTAAATATCTGCATGGCTTGGCCACATGGCATAATCAAGACAAAAAACACAGCTGTTGTGGTGATTGCGTGAGATGGTGAAACAGGACAGCTCACATTTATTGGCATGGCCCAAGATGATGAGGTAGATTATGTGTGTTCATTGTTTATTTTTGGGAGAAGTAAGAGTCAAATAAACATGCTATTAGAACACAGTACACATAAAGAATAGCCAATCACATATATGTTATTTAGTACACATAAAGAATAGCCAGTCACATATGTTAATTGGTACACAAGAAGAATAGCCAATCACATATGATATGTTAATTAGTACACATAAAGAATAGCCAGTCACACATGGTATGTTACTTGGTACACATGAAGAATAGCCAATCACACATATGTTACTTGGTGCACATGAAGAATAGCCAATCACACATATGTTACTTGGTACACATGAAGAATAACCAATCACACATTGTATGTTAATTGGTACACATGAAGAATAGCCAATCACACATATGTTACTTGGTACACATGAAGAATAGCCAATCACACATTGTATGTTAATTGGTACACATGAAGAATAGCCAATCACACATTGTATGTTAATTGGTACACATGAAGAATAGCCAATCACACATTGTATGTTAATTGGTACACATGAAGAATAGCCAATCACACGTTAACTTGTTTGCTTGAAACATAAATAATTACCAGTGACATTTCCTGGATATTTCCAAATGCATTGCCAGATAGACATTTAGTTCACTGTTGGATGCGTTGACAGTTAGACAGTTTAGTTCACTTTTAGATGCATTGTTACATTGAAAATTTAGTTCACTGTTGGGTGCATTGCCAGAATGAATATTTAGATTCACTGTATTTTTATAATTTGAATAATACTTTTAATTATGCTCTCCTATCTCAGATCCATTCGACAGGTGAACGCAAGTTTCTCCGTTACGGCAATCGCAACCACATGGCTAATAGTCTACGGTATGGTGACGTGATTGAGCGGCACATGATTGATGGCGATGTGGTTCTTTTCAACCGACAACCGTCACTACATAAGTTGAGCATTCAGGCTTTCTATGCCAAGGTATGTGGTGTGGGGATAGTTTGAGCATGTAAATCTTCTTCTGCTCTTCTTCTCAGGTGTATGTGTGTGAGGGCGTGGGTGTCAGTGTTTGTGTAAATGATATATGTATGGTGTGGGGATAGTGTGGGCAGTAAATCTTCTTCTCAGGTATATGTGTGTGAGGGAGTAGGCGTATAAGCCCACAAACCAAGCTGAAAGTTTACAAAGCAGTCATATGATCCACACTGCTATATGCTTGTGAAACCTGGACTGTTTACCAGCGACACACTAATTAAACCACTTCCACACAGTCTATCTAAGGAAGTTATTGAAGATCAAATGGCAAGACAAGATCCCAGACACTGAAGTCTTAGAAAGAGGATCCGTGCCCAGTATCCACACTCTACTAATAAAGAATCAGATTCACTGTGCTGGTCACTTGACTCACATGGCAGATCACAGGCTCTTTAAACAAATTTTTTTATGGTGAGCTGCGCTGTGATAAACCTCCCAAAGCGGTCAGAGGAAATGCTTTAAAGACTGAAGATTTCAATAAAAGCTTTTGGAATTCATCATGAAACTTGGGAGACCAAAGACCAAAATTCATGGGGTACATCATTACTCAAGGGTGTAGTCACTTGTGAAGCAAACAGGACTGCAAAAGCTGTGAAAAAAAGGCTGGGCAAAAAAACCACCGGAGGAAATCCTACTCCTAGAACGAACGTCTATTATTCTTTGCCCACATAGTCAAAGAACATTTTGAGCCAAAATAGACCTTACCAGCCATCATGGAACTCACTGCTCCAAACTTTCAACCCCACTGGATGAATGATCATCATCATTCTTGATGAACAAACACCATGTTAAACTGTGTCAGTGTTTGTGTAAATGATGTATGTTTGTATGTACATATGTATGCATGTGTGTGTACGTGTATATTATGTGTGTGTGAAGGAGTGTGTGCTTTGCTTTATGTATGAATGAGCATATATGGGTCTGCAAGGGAGAGAAAGTGTGTATGTGCGAATGAATGTTTGTTAGTGAGTTTATGATTGTGAGTGTGTGAGAGGGAGTGTGTGATTTTGAGTGTTTATGTAAATGATGTATGTATGTGGATATGTATTTGTTTGTGTATGTAAGAATGTATGGTGTCTGTCTGTTGCTTCCCTGTCTCATAACATTGTAATATGCATTATGTTCACAGCTTTTATTTTACAATGTTTTATTTTCTATGTAAATGTTACATGCACAGTAGATAATTGATGTGCAAAAGATGAGTTATTGAAAGGGCCGATTGTAAGGCAGGCCTGCTTACCTACCGTATTTTACGGAGTATAAGACGCACTTTTTTCTTCAAAAATTGCCTCCAAAATTCAGGTGCGTCTTATACTCGAAAATAATATAAAAATGGTAAAATTGTTATTTTAAAAAAAAAAATTGCTTAACAATTAAGGTGCGTCTTATAGTCCGTAGCGTCTTATAGTCCGTAAAATACGGTAATTTATGATCGTTTGAAAAAAAAAAGTTTGTTTGTTCCTGTTACTTCATCTTCTTCTTCCTGCTTCTCCTCTTCCTCCTCCTTTTCTTCTTCAGCTTTGTCTTCATCATGAATATATTAACAATTAAATGTGACCAAATAAAAACAAAACTGGTCTAGAGGAGAGGAGGGGGATCAGTATAGAAAAGCAACAAAATGATGTTCTTTTAATTCTTCAGGTGATGCCTCATCGAACATTCCGATTCAACGAGTGCTGCTGCGGCCCATTCAATGCTGATTTTGACGGGGATGAGATGAATCTTCACCTGCCACAGACGGAGGAAGCTAAAGCTGAAGCTATAATACTGATGGGTTCCAAGTCCAACATCATCACACCAAGAAACGGAGAGCCCTTGATTGCCGCCATTCAGGATTTCATCACAGGTGATTTGTTGTTTAACTCGGTTAATGCCACCGGCTCTGAGGCAAAGGGGTTACGGACAAAATGTGTAATCCTGCATACCACGTTAGAGACACTGCTGCGGGCGATTTGGCAGCAGATCGCCTTGCGTTGGTTTTCATTCAATGATATGAGTACTTGTCATGCTGAAAGCAATGGTAAACTACTGAACGTAAACTTGCCAAGTAATCACAAACAGCCAAAGATGCTAGGGTTGACATCCTGTAAAGGATATGCAACTAACTTTGTGTTTGTTTCTTTAATAAATAGTCTTTAGAGGCATAGTGGTTTTTGCGCTTGGCTGCCGAGACTGGTTTGGGTTCAAGCCTGAGTGGTAGCCAGATTATTTTTTCTCAGACATATGACTCTGTGGTTATATGTCATATGTAGTGAATAAATGATTGATTGATTAATTGATTGATTTAGGAACCGACATCACAGCATTCGGGGCATTCCCATAAGCGCTCCGTCCCCATCCTCAGCAGCCAGCGATGGGTTCCAACACTAATGGGGTTCCAGTAGCAATCTGATTATATGTCCGTCTTGCCTTTCCTCTAGCGTCGGCCAGATCCAAAAAAGTTAATAAATGAGCAATACTTAAGCTGAAACAGTTAAAATGCACAATCACGGGTATTGTTTCGAATGTTGAACATCTGTTATCCCAACAGTAATTTCAAATCTAATCATGAACTTTTAAAGAAATGCAATGAAATATGCCAAGACAAAAAAGTTTGTTTTGTTGTTGTGCAAATCTAAGTTTTTCTTTACTCTAAAGATTTATTATTTAGTTGAATGGAATATTATATTCACGTGTTGCAGCCAAACAATCAAACAGTTCTTCGGTTTGTTTTTACCAGGTGCCTATCTCATGACCCAGAAGGATATGTTTTTTGACCGCAGCCGTGCATGCCAGTTGGTCGCCTCCTTGCTGGTCGGCAAGGATGTCAATATGAAGATTGACCTTCCACCCCCGGCCATCTTGAAACCCTGCAGACTGTGGACGGGAAAACAAGTGTTTTCACTTTTGATTCGACCAAACAAGAATAGCCCTGTACAAGTAAGTGACATGTTATGTCGTTGAGACAACAAAAATTGCCCTGTACAAGTAACAGGTTGTGTTATGGTGAGAACAAAAATTGCCCTGTATAAGTAACAGGTTGTGTTGTGGAGAGAACAAAAATTCTCTGTACAAGTAAGTGATATATGTCATGGAGAGAACAAAAATTGCTCTGTACAAGCAACAAGTTGTGGAGAGAACAAAAATTGCCCTGTACAAGTGACAGGTTGTGTTGTGGAGAGAACAAAAATGGCAAAAATTGCCAAAAATGTAAAGGATATGAAACTAACTTTTTGTTTGTTTGTTTGTTTAATAGTCTTTAGAGGCATAGTGGTTTGTACGCTGGGCTGCCAGCGCTGGTCTGGGTTCAAGCCTCAGCATTGGCCAGATTTTTTCCGACTGGTATGACTCTGTAGTTATATGTCATATGCAGTGAATAAATGAGTAATACTTAGGCTGAAACAATTAAAACACACAATCACGGGTATTGTTTGAATATGGAACATCTGTTATCCCCTCGGTAATTTCAAATTTAACATGAACTCGTGTTTATGTCCAGATCAATCTGAGGAATAAGGGAAAGAATGACACCAAGAATGAGGACCTTTACCGACTGTCTGATTGACTGACTTGTGTGTTCAAGAAATTGCTTGTGGTGACATCAGAGTGTGTTTATGTCCAGCTCAATCTGAGGAATAAAGGAAAGAATGACACCAAGAATGATGACCTTTACTGACTGACTGATTTGTTGAAGAAACTGCTTGTGGTGACATCAGAGTGTGTTTATGTCCAGATCAATCTGAGAACTAACGGAAGAATGACACCAAGAATGGCAACGTTTACTGACTGACTGATTTGTTTAAGAAACTGCCCGCTGTGACATCAGAGTGCATTTATGTCCAGATCAATCTGAAGACTAAAGGAAAAAATTACACCAAGAATGGTGACCTTTACTGATTGACTGACTGACTGATTTGGTTAAGAAACTGCTTGCGGTGACATCAGAGTGTGTTTATGCCTGGATCAATCTGAGGACTAAAGGAGAGAATTACACCAAGAATGAAGACCTTTACTGATTTACTTATATGTTTAAGAAATTGCTTGTGATGACATCAGAGTGTGTTTATGTCCAGATCAATCTGAGGACTAAAGGCAAGAATTACACCAAGAATGAGGACCTCTGCTCCAATGATTCCTTTGTGGTGATCCACAACAGCGAGATCATGTGTGGCTATGTGGACAAGGCTACGCTGGGCTCTGGATCCAAGAAGACCATTTTCTACCTCATCCTGAGGGATTATGGGGAACAGGCTGGAGCTGATGCCCTGTCTAGGCTGGCTCGGCTGTGTCCTGCATTCTTGTCGCATCATGGGTTTTCTATTGGCATTGGTGATGTCACTCCAGGAGAAGGTATGTTTGTTGTTCGTTATTGTTTATGTTATTACGTATATTCAACGCTATTGTATGGCGCGGAAGCCTGGGCATTGAATAAGCTACTAGAAAGTCGCATAAAAGTCCTGGAGATGTGGATATACAGACGAATATGTCGTATTTCATGGAAACAAAAACAATCAAATTCAGAGGTTCTAGAAAAATTGGGAGTAGAGAGAGATTTGATGAAAGAAATAAAGAGGAAGCAAGTGAAATATTTCAGCGACGTTAAAAGACATGATACTCTTATAAAAACCATACTGGAAGGCAAGGTTGAGGGCAAGCGAGCAAGAGGTAAACAACGATACAAGTGGGAAGATAACATTAAGAGATGGATGAACATCAGTTTGACAGAATGTACAGTCAAGGCGAGAGACAGACGATGTTAGAGATCCATTGCAGCCAACCGTCATTGTTTAAGTGAGATACAATATGCTTTAAATGAAAATGAGGTTGCACTCAAGAGTTGGTGTTGTGAGGTTGCACTCGGAGGTTTTTTATTTATTTGTGTGTGAATATATTCTGAAAAAGTTCAGAACAAATGTATCATTTTTCGATGTAGTCACCACTGCGTTCAATGTAAGTCTTCCAGTGCCGATAAAGTGCTTGGATTCCTGTAGAAAAATATCTTGGTCACTGCTCAGTGTGCCTGACCTGGATATGAATATTCTGTCCCATAAGTCACGCTGTTTTGAAACTTACTACTCCACTCATACACTTGCTGGACTGACAGGCATGCACTGCCATACTGGACTTTCATTCGCTGCTCCTCTTTGGTGCATGTCAAAAGTAGGGTGGCCATCTTTAAACTGTCTTTATGACATCACTGTGTTCTTGCATAGTGATGTCACCTGCAAACACTCTTGACATCCTTACCAACAATATTGACAGATTACAAGACAATGGCATGGTTACTGTAACTTCTATCACACTTTTAAGGTTTTCATTGGAAGCCCACCTTGTACTTAATGTAATCACTGATATCACTGCACTTGGGACAATCCCACCCATGCTCCATTCCCCTCTTCAGATGCCAATGAAGAGTGTCCATACTGATTTTTCCAGTAGCAGTTTGATTGAAAGTCTACCAGTATTTTCCTCTACTCCTTGAATAGCGTCTAGAACAGTGGTTCTCCTCCACTCAGAGTTGGTGTTGCAAGGTTGCGCTCATAAGGATTGTGCTCAGAGTTAGTGTTGTAAGGTTGCATTCAGAGTTGGTGTTGTGAGGTTGCACTAAGAGTTGGTGTTGTAAGGTTGTGCTCATAAGGATTGTGCTCAGAGTTGATGTTGTGAGGTTGCACTAAGAGTTGGTGTTGTAAGGTTGTGCTCTGTAAGGTTGCATTAAGAGTTGGTGTTGTAAGGTTGGACTCAGTTGGTGTTGTAAGGTTGCACTAAGAGTTGGTGTTGTGAGGTTGCACTCAGAGTTGGTGTTGTGAGGTTGCACTCAGAGTTGGTGTTGCAAAGTTGCACTCAAGGTTGTTGTTGCAAAGATGCACTCAGAGTTGGTGTTGTGAGGTTGCACTCAGAGTTGGTGTTGTAAGGTTGCACTCAGAGTTGGTGTTGTGAGGTTGCACTCAGAGTTGGTGTTGTGAGGTTGCACTCAAGAGTTGGTGTTGTAGGGTTGCACTCAGAGTTGGCATTGTAAGGTTGCACTCAGAGTTGGTGTTGTAAGGTTGCACTCAAGAGTTGGTGTTGTAGGGTTGTACTCAGAGTTGGCATTGTAAGGTTGCACTTAGACTTGGTGTTGTAAATCATTTGTGTAGTTTGCTCTATATCTTGAGCCACAGCTTTATAGTTACAGCAGTTAAAGTATGTGTGAAAGAGAAAAGACAGACCTCAAAACAGACATATAGCAAGCAATATCCATCTTGTGACGAATGAGAACAAAGTGGACAAGGCTTGAAGGGCTGTAAAGTCAAGAGGAACGGCTTCATTGCAACAGGTTTACCCCCATGTGGCCCAGTCTGTCTGCAGAGCTGCCTGCTACAAGCTTCACAGAGACCTTGACCCTTTTATTGCACTGGTTTTATCTCATATGGATTGGGGGGTAGCATGGTTGAATAGATAAGAGCATTTGTTCTGAAACATCTGGTGTGCTCATGCTGAGGTAGGGGGTTAAACCCCTACACTGGACAGTTGGACTAAAATGTTGACTTCTCATTCTTGGACTTGGGGACATAAATTACAAGTAACCCTGAAGTCGGAGTGGGTTCGCCTGATGGTGAGAGACACTGGAAATAGGGACGGCTAATCCATAAACAAAAATCAGTCTAGTGCACTATAAGTAGCAGCACATATATGAATTACGCTTGAGTTCAAAGCAAGCAAAGACAAATCCTCATGTGGCTTTGATCTCTTTGCTCTCTTCTGGAATGTTTTACATTCCTAGAGTTACAGAATTGGTGCGTTGGGCTATGTTCTCGGCAAGCAGCTTGCCCTTCTCTGGAGAGAGACTAAGCCACATGGAATCAAACCCTGGGCAGTGAACTTGTTCCTGTCACCTTTAACTGTAACATGTTCACTTGACATTCATGCCAGGTGTCTGCTATATAAACATGTTCACTTGACATTCATGCCAGGTGTCTGCTATATAAACATGTTCACTTGACATTCATGCCAGGTGTCTGTTGAAAGAATTGCATGGATCATGAACTCCATAGCTCCAGTATCATTTTCTGAGGTCTGAAAAAACTGCTAGTGAGCTCAATTATGGAGTCAGAAAACAAACTCAACCTTCGCAGCACAAGGCATGCAACTTGACCATCTCACCACAGAGATCATCATCATCTTCTTCGTCATGGGGAGGAATAATTTGCATTACAGCGCCCGGTGGGCGGCACTGGATAGTGTCATTCCGTGTGGTTGTACAATGTCTTTGATGTCGTCAATCCATTTTTTTCTTGGACGTCTTCGTGGTCTTGTCGCAGATGATCTTTGATGTAATGCTAGTGATGGTAGTTGCTGATGTTGCATTCTAATGACATGGCCAAACCACTTGATCTTCTGTCTTTCAATAAATGTGGCACAAGGTGTTGATCCCACAGTCTGTCTGATAATAGCATTTCTTACTCGGTCTCGGATTGTTAAGTTGGCAGCTCTCCTCAGGCATCTCATTTCACAGGTGTTGATTTTGCGAAGGTGTAATTTGGATAAAGTCCAGGTCTGAGATTGGTAGCAAAGGGTTGGTCTGAATATGCTGTTTATTATCTGTCGTTTTGTGGGCATGGGTATATTTGGATGTTTCAGTAAGGGTGATAGTTGATATGTAAGTGCACTAGCTTTTTGACATCTGATAAAAATAAAGGCAGAAATCAGAAAAATAAACTTGTGAATAGGTTATATTATAAATCATTTCCCCATATTTTCAAAGTTGTGTAATTGTCCTTGTGCAGGTTTGATCCGCAAGAAACAGGCTCTCTTAAGCAAGGGTTATGGTACTTGTGATGGTTATATCCGAGATCTGGAGGAGGGCAGGCTCCAGCCACAGCCAGGCTGCACAGAGGACGAGACATTGGAGGCCAAGATTCTGAAAGGTTGGTTTCTCCATCCTCCTTGCTGCACAATGCACAGTTGTGTCATGTTGTATATGTATTAAATGTAGGGAAATTAGACGTAGAGAAATTAAGACCTAGAGAAATTAATTCATGGAGAAATTAAGACCTAGAGAGAAATTAAGATCTAGCAAAATTAGTTGTAGAGAAATAAGACGTAGAGAAATTAAGACAT
The DNA here is from genome assembly GCA_014155875.1 of Cepaea nemoralis. Taxonomy (NCBI): domain Eukaryota; kingdom Metazoa; phylum Mollusca; class Gastropoda; order Stylommatophora; family Helicidae; genus Cepaea; species Cepaea nemoralis. The sequence goes on along the minus strand of JACEFZ010025241.1, from coordinate 26,582 downwards.
AGATTCATCACTGAGATCAAGAGCAGAATAGGACAAGCAAAATTTGCATTCTATCAAATGAAGAATGTTTTGTGCAATAAGTCACTGTCCTTGAAAGTCAAGAAAAGAGTTCTTGCATGGTACATAGAATTAGTTTTAACATACAGCTGCAAGTCCTGGACAATTAGTAAACAGGCGAAAAAATCCCGGAAGCCTTGGAGATGTGGTTTTATAGAAGAATGCTGAAAATTAGTTGGACAGCCAAAAAGAACTATCAGGATGTTTTAAAGTAAGCTTAATCGCAAAGACAACATATTAGAAACATCAGAAAGAGGCATACCTCGTATTTTGGCCACGTTATGAGAAATCTAAAACAAGAACATGTGTGACAACCGGAAAGATTTGTGGAAAGAGAGATAGAGGAAGACAGTGTGAAAAGATTATTCAGTCTTGTTTCATGGCACGGAAGGGAGTCAACACACGAACTGATCCATAGCGAGAGTGAGAGATCGTAATTTGTGGAGAGACATGATCACCCATGCCAGCCAGCAAGGTCCTGGATGAAGGGGTAGATTGAGTGTAAGTATTTAAAGTACCCCTTTCTACACCTTGAGGTCGGTACTTCACTAATTAAAAGTGTAATGACTATGATATATAACTTCATTGGGTGAAAGTTTAAATGATTATGGTAAGAATTTTAACTAATTGAAAACATTACTGATTGTGTTCAGAACTAAAGTAATGAAAAGTGTAACGGCTATTGTATTTCACAGAACTGTCAGTTATCCGAGACCACGCTGGAGAGGCCTGCCTGGTGGAACTCCACAAAACCAACAGCCCACTCAACATGGCCATCTGTGGATCCAAGGGCTCTTTCATCAACATCTCTCAGATGATTGCTTGTGTGGGCCAACAGGTTTGAGGCTTTTGTGTAAACTTCCTTGCGGTGTAAAGAGAGTGGTGGCCGAGTGGATAGCAGATCAGTTGGTCTGTTTTCCTTTTGTTTTCTCTCTGTCTCTCTCCTTACTCTCCCTGTCAGGCTGCTGAAAGCATTGTGTGGATCTTGAATTCCATAGCTCCATTATCATCTTCCGGAGGTCTGAAAACACTGCTCTTGTGAGCTAAATTATGGAGTCAGAAAACAAAGACAACATTCAGAGTGCAAGCCATGCGACTTGATTATCTCACCACAGAGATAAAGGCATTCTCTTATTTCTCACACACACTTTTTCTTAGTTTAGTTTAGTCGATGGATCAACATCACAGCACACGAGTGTAACCCACAGGTACTCCGTTCTCCTCCTAACTCAAACCTGAGTTTAGAGAAACTCAGCTCAGTGCATGAACTCCGTAGCACCGGCGAGGATCCTGAAATACTTTGGGTAGATTTTTAACTCGAAATTTTGCCCGGGCAGAGACGTTAGGCTCTGCCTGGGCAGAGCTGTTAGGCTACTCTTTTTCGATTTCCAACTGCCAAGGAATTTTTTACGTGCGCAACAATACACACGGGCGTCCATTCTCGCTACCCAGAGACCAGGGGAAATTTTATTACTAGAAGTCCATGTGAAAAAATCCTGGTCCTCAGTGGGGCATGAACCCGGGA
>JACEFZ010025241.1:0-20000 GCA_014155875.1 Cepaea nemoralis | reverse complement strand
TCATGCAATGAGAAGATAGGCATTGGAAAACATTGTGACAACTGGAAGAATCAGGGGGAAGGGAGTCAGAAGAGAGAAAAGATGTAGAGCGGCCTAAGATGATGACATGGAGGAACACCATTAACAGAATTGATGTCCATCCATCCATCATGTGCCATCTGTGGATTCATACGGTGGATTGATGATGGTGCTTGATAAGGCACATGATGTTTGTTAAACATAATAAACGTTCATTTTATTAATTTCAAAATATGTTTATTTTATTTATTAATTTCAAAATATATGTTTCTTTTATTTATTAATTTCAAAATAGATGATTTTATTTTATTTATTAATTTCAAGATATATGTTTGTTGTGTTTATTAATTTCAAAAGAAAATGTTCATCTAATTTATTAATTTTGAAATATATATTCATATAATTTATTAATTTTGAAATATATGTTCATCTAATTTATTAATTTTGAAATGTATGTTCATCTAATTTATTAATTTTGAAATATATGTTCATCTATTTTATAATTTCCGCTATGATTGCATGGGCGAGAATCCTTTTGAAGACTGAGTTGTAACTATCTATCAGAGTGATGTTTGTGTAGACTTTCTTCCCAACCCCGCACCAAAGTGCATCTCTGAGGGTACTGTTGTGCCGAGCTCTTCTTCCTTCTCCAATCTTAGAAACCAATAGGTATGCAAGACTAGACCTGTAATTTCACATCTAAGGAGAAATATGTAAATGGATCTGTCAGACTTGTTGAGTATATGTGAATGAATCTGTAAAAAAATTTCAGTTTATGTGAGTGGATCTTTCAGATTTTGAGTTTATGTAAATGTGTCTTGCGGATTTTTCAGTTTATGTGGATGGATCTTTAAAATTTGTCAATTTACTTGAATTGAGATTGTTCAATTTATGCACATGGATATTTCAGATTGTTCAGTTTATGTGGATTGATCTATCAGATTGTTACTGAATTTACGAATGGACACGACTGCACATGAAACATTCCCATATCTGCTCCGCCAATTCTTCAAAAAACTTTAAAGAGTTTCCATACTGATTATTTCAGTACCAGTTTGATTAAATAGCCGCTGAGTTTTTCCTATGCGCTGTATTGTCCAGACCGTTCACTCACTCCCTCCTCAACCAGTCTACCCAGATATGGATACTCCGTCTGTTAAGCTGTGTTCTCCACCCAGTTCTGGAGAGTCTTCAACATGTCACCATTATCATAAAGTGGACAGTATAAAGCGTCCTTTTACACATCTCAAGGCACATGGGGCATATGTTGCTAGTTACATATTTGTATTGACCAATCAGCGCTAGTAGGTGCTGCGGTCAGTATCACACTGACTGCCTTAACCTCCCAAGACATTTCTTGGTACACATTTTAGGTTGCCTGGGGGGCAGAGGTCAATGTCGACCATTTTGATTCACTACAATGTGGGTAATTTCCCTTATCACCAGTACTGCAGGCGAGCGTTTATCGTATTGTCTTCTTTTACCATCTACTGTATTCTTCTGGCCCTGAGCTAAATCACCCCAAGCCCTCTCATTGTTAGCTATATCCATGCAGCTCTGCTCATGTACTTCCACTATTGTTCATTTATTTCTACTTCTCTTCTCTGTGGCTGTTTAGATCTTCCATATTTCTTTAGCCCTGTTGATTTTAGACTAAAGCTTTTCTAGTTATACTATTCTTGGGTATTCTCACTGTGTGTCCTATCCAATACCAAGATCTTTTCTTTACCTCTTGGTTAATTTATATTTGTCTAGCTCTCTCCATGAGCTCCACATTGGTGGATTTTGTTATTTCAATTCTATTTTGCACAGTTCTTCACTAGTTATACTATTCTTGGGTCTTCTCAATGTATGGCCTATCCAACACTGGGATCTTTTCCTTCACCTCTTGGTTAATTTATATTTGTCTAGTTCTCTTCATGAGCTCCACATTTTTGGATTTTGTCATACCATTTTAATCTTATTTTGCCCAGGCACAAATTAGTGATTGTTATCATTAAGTAACTCTCCATTAATTTATTTACATCTCCATTAATTTATTTACCTGTTTTCAGATTGTTCAATTTACATATGGTGAAGACAGCCTGGATCCAGTGGCCATGGAAGGAACCGAACAACCTGTAGAGTTCAGCCGACTAATTATCCATGTCAAGGCCATCATGGCGGCAGAGTGTCGCCAGGAGCCCTCACTGACGGGAGAACAGGTAACTTTCGTACAGGTTTCAACCAGATCACACTAAAGTGTGCTCATACATGCTTGGAACTTCCTGGTTGTCACTGCTGAATTACTTTCTAACATTTCTGCAGCACTGGAGATTTAAAAAAAAAAAAAAACCGGAAATGCCAACATTTTTTTTTTTCATCTTTCTTTCTATTAATTTTCCTGTTTGACCATCCAGTGTTGGATTAGGAAGGGCTTTCTAGACAGTGCCCTTCTGTAGGCTGCATCACTATCATGTGCCATGCTGGCAAGGTCAGGTGGTTGATTGATTGATTGATTTAGGAACCGACATCACAGCATTCGGGGCATTCCCATAAGCGCTCCGTCCCCATCCTCAGAAGCCAGTGAAGAGTTCCGACCCCAATAGTACCAGTAGCAATCTGATTATATGTGCGTCTCACCTTTCCTCTAAGCGTCGAGCGTCGGCCAGATCCCCTCGACACTCCACGCTGTCGCATTCTTGCCACACCATGGTAACCCATTTGCTCCTCCGAGGTCAGGTGGTTATGGTTCACCATCTCAGTCCTGAATCAGCTCTGTTCGTGTCTCGATTATGCCGTGTGATAGCCATCGAGAATTTATCTCTCTGCCTTCTTGTCCCCCCACCCCACCAACCTTGCCAGTTGCCAGTAAGTTTTCCAGTTTATCTTTCCTCATAATGAGCCCAAGAAATCTTGATTCTCTATGCCTTACTTCTCGAATCATGTTTCTTCTAGGGCAGTGGTTCTCAACCGGTGGGGAATTCCCCCCCCCCCCCCCTCCCCCATCAGGGGGGAATTTTAGGGTTTCCAGGGGGGGAATAAAGACCATTTCAAGATCGCGTTAATACAAGAACCGATTACTTGATATTGTTTTCCCTTCATACTTTACAGTTATGTACGTCTCATCCTTCTAAAATTCATTTTATAAAGTAAGTAGACCCATAAATAATATTTTATGTAGATGTCTAGACTTGTTTTAGTATATGCTATTAAATTTACCTTCCATTTTTACGTATACTGTGTAGGGGTGGGGGAATTTTTAGATAGGAAATATGAAGGGGGGGCACAGGTCAAAATTTTTGATAGGAGGGGGGGGGGGGGGGCGGGGCGGGAAATGACGTTCTGAAAATATGGTGAAGCGGGGGCACTGGCCAAAAAAGGTTGAGAAACCACTGTTCTAGGGCTTTGGTTGGTCGCAGTGTTGCTATCCTTTGCCTCCCTTACAGGTCCTGGTAACCCACGAGTGGGTTTGGATACACAAGAAGAGATACTTTCTCACCATGAGTGGGTTCGGATACAAAGAAGAGATACTTTCTCATCACAAGTGGGTTCAAATACACGAAAAGAGAGACTTTCTCATCACAAGTGGGTTCAGATAGACAAGAAGAGATACTTTCTTGGATAGATTGATGTGAGGAAGGGAACTGTTCATCTCACTTTGTAAACCTGTTACTTAGCGTAGATAAATATCTCAGTTATTATCACCCTTTGGTTGCTTCTAATTTGGGCTTGTCTTTGTTTTTTCTTGACAGATTCTGACGCAGGTGAAAGGAATTCTGGAGAGCTCTCCCTGGGAGAAAGTGAACACGAGATTCAAGAAGGACATAACGATTTCTTCTACAACCTGGCCAAGAAGGTGAATGAGACTCGGTCACAGTACGGGATAGATTTGCTCGGAGACAGGGCGCCCCCATCACTGCTGCAGGTCAACCGCTTAACCGTATCACAAGTGACCCGGTTCATGGAAATCTGCCTGGAGAAGTACAATCGCGCTCGCATTGTACCTGGCGAGGCTGTCGGTGCAATTTGTGCACAGTCGATTGGAGAACCTGGAACTCAGATGACCTTGAAGACCTTTCACTTTGCTGGGGTCGCCAGCATGAACATTACCCAGGGCGTCCCTCGGATTAAGGAAATAATCAATGCCAGTAAATCGATTTCTACTCCGATAATCACAGCGCAGCTAGAAAACAGCACAGATGAAGAGTTTGCTCGGGTGGTGAAAGGCAGAATAGAACGAACAAAATTAGGAGAGATTTCAAAGTATTTTGAAGAAGTCTACATTCCCGATGACTGCTTTATTCTTATCAAGCTTGATCTGAAGCGAATTCACCTTCTGAAGCTTGAAATAACACCGGAGATAATTGCTACCTGTATTGTGAATTCAAAACTCAAAGTTCAGTACTGTGACATCAAAATTCACAATGAGTCTGTGTTGTCAGTTTCTGCCAGTTCCTCGTCAAAACTAAGTATGTACCATCGGCTTCAGCTGTTGAAAAAGGCACTTCCGGATGTAACAGTTCGGGGGATTCCATCCGTGTCAAGGGCAGTGATACACAAGGATGAAAAGTCCGGAAATTACGAGTTGCTAATTGAGGGAGATAATTTAATCGGCGTTATGGGGACGCAGGGAGTGAAGGGTTCTCAGTGCAGGTCTAATAACACGTACGAAGTTTGGCGTTCATTGGGGATTGAAGCAGCACGCACCACGATTATGAATGAAGTTACAGTTACAATGGAGAGCCACGGAATGAGCATCGATGCCAGGCACACCATGCTGCTGGCTGACTTAATGACCTACAGGGGTGAGGTTCTTGGAATTACCCGGTACGGACTGGCCAAGATGAAAGAATCGTGCTCATGCTGGCGTCCTTTGAGAAGACGGCGGAGCACCTGTTCCAGGCAGCGTATTTTGGCCAGCGAGATGCTGTCTGTGGCGTTAGTGAGTGCATAATCATGGGCATTCCAATGAGCCTCGGAACTGGCATATTCAAGGTTTTGTACAAAGCAGAAAACCCGCCCACAATTTCCCACCGCCCCGTGCTTGTGGACTTTCATGCGCCAGAATACAAGTGATAATTAGAAGAGTTACTTTATCATTGTTATTGTTACTGCTGTATGTTTTTTAAAATTGTTTTTGTATGTGTTGTTTTTGCACTTCTAAACTTAAGATGTGGATTAAACAAGACCTTGTGGTCTTCTAAATTTAGCATAGCTATGAAGTCTGCCTTGATTAGTCCCAGATGATTGTTTTAACTCTTACAGGATGTGGGGGTTTGCAGTGTGTCGACTTCCCAGCACTTGGGTCTGTTTATATAGGCTTTGACTTGCTGCTCTTCTGTCGTTATAGTTTTTGTCGGCTAAACTCACAGCCGTGCTGGAGAACTTGCAGCTTTACTGGAGAATTAATCTTGATAGATTAAACTTGTGGCTGGAGAACTAATCTTTATAGACTAAACTTTCAGAACAGTTATACTGGAGAACTAATCTTTGTAGACTAAACTTGTATTGTGGCTAGAGAACTTGCAGCTTTACTGGAGAATTAATAATCTTTGTAGACTAAACTTGTAGTTTGGCTGGAGAACTTGCAGCTTTACTGGAGAATTAATCTTTGTAGGCTAAACTTGTAGTGTGGCTGGAGAACTTGCAGCTTTACTGGAGAATTAATCTTTGTAGACTAAACTTGTAGTTTGGCTGGAGAACTTGCAGCTTTACTGGAGAATTAATCTTTGTAGGCTAAACTTGTAGTTGGCTGGAGAACTTGCAGCTTTACTGGAGAATTAATCTTTGTAGACTAAACTTGTAGTGTGGCTGGAGAACTTGCAGCTTTACTGGAGAATTAATCTTTGTAGATTAAACTTGTGGCTGGAGAACTAATCTTTATAGACTAAACTTTCAGAACAGTTACACTGGAGAACTAATCTTTGTAGACTAAACTTGTAGTTTGGCTGGAGAACTTGCAGCTTTACTGGAGAATTAATCTTTGTAGACTAAACTTGTAGTGTGGCTGGAGAACTTGCAGCTTTACTGGAGAATTAATCTTTGTAGACTAAACTTGTAGTATGGCTGGTGAATATACACTGGTCCAGAAATAAAAATACTTTGTCCTGCAGGTTAAAAGGACCACAGCAATTTTGAATTGTTTGTGATTTCTTGGCAAGTTTACGTTCAGTAGTTTGCCATTACTTTGTCAACCACTGGTTCTCATACCATTGAATGAAAACCAATGCAAGGCGGTCTGCTTCCAAATCGCCTGCAGCTGTGTTTCGATTGCGGGATTACGAATTGCATGTGTAAACCCTTCGCCATAGAGCCGGCTTGTAGGTAGAACAAAATAATACAATTGAGGTGTAATTTTCTATGTTTTCATTGTGTTTTGTTTGTTTTTACAGATGTTATTCAGACATAATTGAACATTGAAAAGCCAATTTCTGACTTTTCATCTAAGGTATTTCCACAGCCGGTACTGCTGTAGGGATGAGAAGTGTTAGGTTTTCACATATACCAGGTCATGACATATGAGACGGGACAGCTAGTTCCCTTCCTCATCAGTTTCAAAAGTTGTCTGGTACTCATCTGGGTTGACCCCGGAGCCGTGGTGGTAGAGAAATACCCCTGCTTCTGCTGGGTATTGAACCATGACTATTGTCTTGGCAGGTAAGTGCACTAACTACTATACCATTGTGGCTCCAGTTAAAAGTTGTTTTTTTTTAGTTCACAACTTGCATCCCCAAGTCAGTGATGAGATGTCAGCATTTTAGTCCAACTGACCGGTGTAGGGGTTGAACCTGCTACCTTGACATCAGCCCATGGAAGTTTAGGAGTGGGGCTCTTATCTATTCAGCCATGCTGACCTCCAAATGTCTGATGAAATCAGATGCATAGGGCTACAAGTTTAATGGCACAGACAATTGACTTTTTAAAAATAACAGACACCCCAATGGATTCCCAAATATATCAACACCTTTTGTCAGCAGACTTTTGAAGACATCATCTCTCACGGGGCCAATCAGGTGCCAGATAAAAGAGAGTTTTTGAACTGACATGTGGCAGAAATATTTTTGGAATATTGTGAAAAATACATTTTACAACAGTGGTTCTCAACCATTGGAATTTTACACACACACAAACACACACACACTCCTCCCCCCTAGGGGGAAATTTAGGGTTTCCGAGGGGTGGGGGGGGGGGAAATAAATTAAAATTATTTCAATCAAGTTAATAAAAGAACTGATTATTACTTGATATTGTTTTTCCCTCCATACTTTACTGTTCTGTACTTCTCGCCCTTCTGAGATTCGTTTTATAATGTAAGTAGACGTCAAGACTTGTTCTAGTATGTATTATTAAATTTAGCTTCCATTTTTATGTATACTCTGTGTGTGTGTGCGTGGTTGGTGGGATGTATAGTGAGGAAATACGAAAAGGGGAGGGGGGATAATGACATTCTGAACATATGGTGAAGGGGTGCATGAGCCAACAAAGGTTGAGAACCATTGTTCTACAAGATCTGAATACTGAAGAAAACTGACCAGTAAACTGTATCATATCTTAGAAATTGAAATACTGTGGCCATATTGTTTGTCCATCAAGAATGATGATGACCATTCATTTCAGCCAGTGGGGTTAAAAGTTTGGATCTTTGAGTTCTTCTTCTTCTTAGTTCACCCAAAGAGTTTTTTTGGGGACATGATTGCGTTATGCCTGTTTACAGCAGAGCTGCGTTCTTGCACCGTTGGGCTGACCCATCTGACATTTGTTGACTGGGTTAACCTTCCCGGAGGATCTTTGAGTTCTAAGATGGTTGTATGTCGACTGCTCTTTTAGAGTACCCACCAACCACGGCTAGCTGGTTAGGTAATGATGGAGCAGACAATGTTTAGGGCACTTTCTAGTTCCTTCCTCGTGCTATGGAGGTTAGCAGTGCTTTCCTGTAGAGGGCTACTCAGTTGCTCAGGGGGCTGCCGAATCCCACTGCTGCTCCAGTCAGTAGAAGACGACCATGTGACCTGAACCACCTGTGTGCAGGTCTGCGACTATGACTGCCAGTGTAACCAGGCCTGCCACTTCGCAGCTCACCCATTGCCAGGGGGCTTGAAGGTGATAGATGAAGTTGGGTGAAGAATGAGTTGTGCAGTGTGACCATATTAAATGTCAAGTGATTTGGACAGAACGGTGATGGAAGGCGTGGTTAACTGAAGAAGAGGCCAGGTCGACCAGCACGGAGATGTACACAGGACATTGAAGATACCTGGGCATGAAGACTCATGAGATGGGAGAGACTAAGAGACCTTTCAGCAGGCCATTGCGAGAGCGATGTTCGGAAAAAGGCCTGATGTATGATGAAAAATGAGCAGCTATGAAAAATGAGTGACTGAAACATTAGTGACTGAGAAATGAATGACTATTTATCTAGTTAATTATTGATGAATTCAAAACAATGTATTCCTGTTCATGAATTTAAACACATGCGCCATAAATAAAGTGTTGCACGATTTCTTGCCTGGCATATATTTTGCTACATCTTGTCAGGTGCATACGGCAGAGGTACATATCTGTGTTTAAGTAGTGATGAATTATCTGGTTAACTGATAATGGTTTTTATAATAACAAAATATTATTATAGTTATGGTTTAATTACAGATAAAGAAAAGAACAAATGCATCCATACTTCAAGGGCTGAATATTGAAGAAGGTTGGCTATTAAAAACGATACAACAAAGAAAATTGAAATATTTTGGTCACTTGAAACGTCATGAAAGTTTAGAGAGAACAATACTGCAGGGATATATGCCCGGGAAGAGAGGAAGAGGAAGACCACAGAGAAGATGGGTGCAGGATGTGGTGGATGATTTCCAGATGGGTGTGTCGGACGCAAGACATCTTGCTTTTGATCGAGAAGTTTTCCGGAAGGTTGTTATGGGAGCAAGGTTCTGCAAAGGACATGTTACTGAATGAATCAGTGAATTATGGTTTATATATTTATAATAATGTCAGATATAACATGACTTTGGTGATTCAATGCTCCCTGGTATTCCCAATGTGGTATGGTCGTAGACATGTTCTAGTACCTCTCAGAGGTACATAACATTGAAAATATCAGAAATGTTGTGTACGATGGCTCCGCAATTAACAAGAAGGTAGCCATAGTAACGCAGCGGGTAGCATAATGCCTGCTATCACCCATATTGGCTGCAAAATCTATAGGAGTGCGAGAGGTAAGGTAACAATTACCTCGGTCAGAAAGAATTAATAACTGTATGTGATCAACTTTCACTCAGTTGCTGGATGTTGAACGTGTTGATTATCATCATCATTATCATCAACATCAGAGTCGTGGATCAGATCCATCCAAATATTTACTTCTCTGCCTTCCTCTTGTTCTTTTCCCATCAGTCTTGCCAGTTGTCAACAAGTTCAAGTTTTCTTTCTTCTTGTAACATGCCTAAAAATCTTCACTGTGTACGTCTAATTTCTCTAATCAGTTAACGGTTTTATTTTTTTCTTGTAGGACTTGCTCATTAGATTTTGTGTCTGTCCATGGTATTCATTGCGATTTCCTCAGAAACCACATTTCCACTGCCATTAGATGTTTTTCAGCTTGTCTGCTCATTGTCGACATTTTACATCCATACAAAAGTACAGGCTCTGTGTATCACTTCAACATTCTTTTTCTCATTGCAGTTGACATCTTTTTATAGGTCAGTATGTTTTCCATCTTGCAAAAGGCTGGCTACCTTTGCCATAGTGATGCTTGTTCTAATCACTTCAAGACACCTCCCATCAGATGTTACGACTGTTCTGAGATACCTGTTCCCTTGTGTAAGAATATTCCCATTTAATCTTATATTACATTGTGGTATTATTTTCTTCTTAGAGACGACCATAATCTTTTAGTCGTCTTAAATTTAATTCTAACCCTAGTTTTCCACTGTGCACAATAACCGCATCTACTAAATGTCGCAGATTCTGTTCGCTAAGTATATACAGCATATGATCAATTGTACAATAACAATACATAATTTGACATGGATACATGCAAAATACTGGCCACTTAATTGCATATTCACGCCCTGATTACCATTGATAATTGCCAGACAAGGGCACTAATCTCTAAGCCAGCTTGGCTGCAGTGGTCAGTAGAGATGCAGCTAAATTTGCCAGGCAACAAATCATGCAATCTGTTGTATGTGTCTTTGTTATTCAAATTCACTACGGGAAAACATTGTTTTGAATTGAGGCATAATTTTCCACACATTTTAAAAGTAACTTAAAGATATTCAACAATAATTTTGAAATTGTAAAGCGAGTTATTAAACCGATTACATATTAATGTAAAGTATTTCCATAGCCGCTACTGGTGTTGGGTTGTGAAGTGTTAGGCCTTAACATATTCTAGGCCTGTTGTAAGGTACGTCCTGGTGTCTGTCTGTGTCTGTTGTTTCCACATGTGATCTACACGCAGCTATTTGTTTTGTGTTACAATCAGTTACAAGGATGACCCCAAAAGATGTCAGTAGCTCAGTGTAACTTTTTATATGAGTGGCTGGCAACAGAATAACTGAAAGATTATAATAGTTGAATAATATTTATTGGTCTGACCTGGCAACAGAATAACTGAAAGATTATAACAGTTGAATAATATTTATTGACCCGATCTGGCAACAGAATACATGAAAGATCATAAATAGTTGAATAATATTTGTTGGACTGATCTGGTAACAGAATAACTGAAAGATGATAATGCTCATAGTTGAATAATATTTATTGACCCGATCTGGCAACAGAATAAATGAAAGATCATAATAGTTGAATAATATTTATTAACCCGAGTTGAATAATATTTATTAACCCGATCTGGCAACAGAATAACTGAAAGATCAAAATAGTTGAATAATATGTATTGCCTGATGTGGCAACAGTTGCTTTTAAAATATATTCACACAAAGTCCCATACTCATATCATTTGGTTCCCATACTCCCACCAGTTCTATCGATACCTCCATTTGGTTCCCATTTACCCATTTCTTTTCCATACCCCCTTTCCCCCACTTGGTCCCCCAGGACACACACACACTCCACCACCACTACCATTTGTTTTCAATTCCCTGACCACTGGGTCCCGTAAATTTGTTTCTTGTGACCCCTTTATTTGTTTCACTTACAATTCGATACCCAAATTCTCTTTCTTCTCTTCTCCCACCTTTCTCCTCAGGCCAACACACAGTTTGTTTACCATTCTCCCAGCATTTATTCCCCATACAATTATTTCTCTGACCCCCATCTTTGGTTCCCATTCCTAAAACTATCTGTGTCTGCATACTCCAATCATGTTTTCTATACCATACCATTTGTTTCCCATGCCCTCATCATTTGGTTCCCATATTGTCATCATTGGATGCTCCATGAGGTATAGATACTCCCCACTTAAGAACTCCTGCTCCCCAATTAAGAGCCCATGAACCAGAAATGTTTCTTGTTTGGACATGCAAGCATGTAATACAATGTTGGAAATTCTATCACATAACACATATGTTAACAATTCTATCAAATAACACATATGTTAGAAATTCTGTCAAATAACAAATATTGGAAATTCTATCAGATAACAACTGTTGGAAATGCTATCAACTAATACATATTGGATATTCTTTTAAATAACACACATGTTGGAATTTCTATCATATAACACATTTGTTTGAAATTTTAATCAATGAACACATGTTGGAAATTCTGTCATAATACATAATTTTGGAGATTCTATCAAATAACACACATGTTGGAAATTCTGTCAAATAACACAGATGTTGAAAATTCTATCAAATAACACACATGTTGGAAATTCTATCAAATAACACATATGTTGGAAATTTTATCAAATAATGCAAATTCCTCCGAAGTCGGAGAGTGTCTGCCTGTAAGGCAAAGAACCACCAGTCTGCACACCAATAAGCTAGACATGGGACAACGGATACTCACTCAAACGTCAGGTCCTGTATGACATCACACTGATGTTGGACAACAGGATGCCTTCATCCGATATACAGGACTTCGCGTTGGAGCTAGCTCAAGCCAACGAACACAAGCAAGCAAGCATATGTTTGAAACACTATCAAATGAAATATACATTGGAACTTCTGTGAAATAAGACGTGTTGGAAATTCTATCAGATAACAACTGTTCAAAATTCTGTCTAATAACACAATGTGGAAATTCTATCAACTAACATGTTTGAAGCTCTTTCAAATAACACATGTTGGAAATTCTGCCAGATAACACGCATGTTGCAAATTCTGTCAAATAACCTACATGTTGGAAATTCTAACAAATAACACACATTTTGGAAATTCTGTCAAATAACATTAACACACAAGTTGGAAATTCTGTCAAATAACAGTAACACACATGTTGGAAATTCTAACACATATTAAAATATATGTCCCTGGAAATTTGCTCTGACAAAAGTTGTCAAAAAATTGTTCATAATTGTACAGAATATACGCATATAATATATTTATATATAAATTAATATATATTGGACATATCACACAAAAAGTACTACTACTACCATGGAAAATGCTACAGTGCTACTGTGATACTTGCAATGACACCTCCCCGCAATCAGCAGTTTGCTTCTCTCTCAGTTTTGTGTACAGCAACCTGGAGGGAAGAATGACAATTTATTAGTGTTATACGAGGGGCCTTAAAAGTGATAGAAATTACAATAACTATGCCAATGTCTTTCAGTATTGTTGTTAAGGATGTTAAGAGAGTTCAGCATGTATCATCACAATGTAGATGAACATGGTGACATCACAAGGACAGTTTAAAGATGGCCGCTCCACTTTTGACATGCACCAAATAGAAGCAGCGTTCTGATATCCATGTTTTTATCAGTGGAGGGATAGAACCTACAGAAATTCATCGGCGAATGAAGGTCCAGTATGGTGATACATGCCAGTCAGTCCAGCTAGTGTATGAATGTAGGTCCAGTATGGTGATATGCCTGTCAGACCAGCTAGTGTATGAATGAAGGACCAGTATGGTGATGGATGCCTGTCAGACCAGCTAGTGTATGAATGAAGGTCCAGTATGGTGATACATGCCTGTCACACCAGCAAGTGTATGAATGAAGGTCCAGTATGGTGATACATGCCTGTCACACCAGCAAGTGTATGAATGAAGGTCCAGTATGGTGATGCATGCCTGTCACACCAGCAAGTGTATGGTGATGCATGCCTGTCACACCAGCTAGTGTATGAATGAAGGTCCAGTATGGTGATACATGCCAGTCAGACCAGCAAGTGTATGAATGAAGGTCCAGTATGGTGATACATGCCAGTCAGACCAGCAAGTGTATGAATGAAGGTCCAGTATGGTGATACATGCCAGTCAGACCAGCAAGTGTATGAATGAAGGTCCAGTATGGTGATACATGCCTGTCAGTCCAGCAAGTGTATGAATGAAGGTCCAGTATGGTGATGCATGCCTGTCAGTCCAGCAAGTGTATGAATGAAGGTCCAGTATGGTGATGCATGCCTGTCACACCAGCAAGTGTATGAATGAAGGTCCAGTATGGTGATGCATGCCTGTCACACCAGCAAGTGTATGAATGAAGGTCCAGTATGGTGATGCATGCCTGTCACACCAGCAAGTGTATGAATGAAGGTCCAGTATGGTGATGCATGCCTGTCACACCAGCAAGTGTATGAATGAAGGTCCAGTATGGTGATACATGCCTGTCAGTCCAGCAAGTGTATGAATGAAGGTCCAGTATGGTGATACATGCCTGTCAGTCCAGCAAGTGTATGAATGAAGGTCCAGTATGGTGATACATGCCTGTCAGTCCAGCAAGTGTATGAATGAAGGTCCAGTATGGTGATACATGCCTGTCAGTCCAGCAAGTGTATGAATGAAGGTCCAGTATGGTGATACATGCCTGTCAGTCCAGCAAGTGTATGAATGAAGGTCCAGTATGGTGATACATGCCTGTCAGTCCAGCAAGTGTATTAATGAAGGTCCAGTATGGTGATACATGCCTGTCAGTCCAGCAAGTGTATGAATGAAGGTCCAGTATGGTGATACATGCCTGTCAGTCCAGCAAGTGTATGAATGAAGGTCCAGTATGGTGATGCATGCCTGTCAGTCCAGCAAGTGTATGAATGAAGGTCCAGTATGGTGATGCATGCCTGTCACACCAGCAAGGGTATGAATGATGGTCCAGTATGGTGATATGTCTGTCAGTCCAGCAAGTGTATGAATGAAGGTCCAGTATGGTGATACATGCCTGTCAGTCCAGCAAGTGTATGAATGAAGGTCCAGTATGGTGATACATGCCTGTCAGTCCAGCAAGTGTATGAATGAAGGTCCAGTATGGTGATACATGCCTGTCAGTCCAGCAAGTGTATGAATGAAGGTCCAGTATGGTGATGCATGCCTGTCACACCAGCAAGTGTATGAATGAAGGTCCAGTATGGTGATACATGCCTGTCACACCAGCAAGGGTATGAATGAAGGTCCAGTATGGTGATACATGCCTGTCAGTCCAGCAAGTGTATGAATGAAGGTCCAGTATGGTGATGCATGCCTGTCACACCAGCAAGGGTATGAATGAAGGTCCAGTATGGTGATACATGCCTGTCAGTCCAGCAAGGGTATGAATGAAGGTCCAGTATGGTGATACATGCCTGTCAGTCCAGCAAGTGTATGAATGAAGGTCCAGTATGGTGATGCATGCCTGTCAGTCCAGCAAGTGTATGAATGAAGGTCCAGTATGGTGATGCATGCCTGTCACACCAGCAAGGGTATGAATGAAGGTCCAGTATGGTGATACATGCCTGTCAGTCCAGCAAGTGTATGAATGAAGGTCCAGTATGGTGATACATGCCTGTCAGTCCAGCAAGTGTATGAATGAAGGTCCAGTATGGTGATACATGCCTGTCAGTCCAGCAAGTGTATGAATGAAGGTCCAGTATGGTGATGACATGCCTGTCAGTCCAGCAAGTGTATGAATGAAGGTCCAGTATGGTGATACATGCCTGTCAGTCCAGCAAGTGTATGAATGAAGGTCCAGTATGGTGATACATGCCTGTCAGTCCAGCAAGTGTATGAATGAAGGTCCAGTATGGTGATGCATGCCTGTCAGTCCAGCAAGTGTATGAATGAAGGTCCAGTATGGTGATGCATGCCTGTCAGTCCAGCAAGTGTATGAATGAAGGTCCAGTATGGTGATGCATGCCTGTCAGCCCAGCAAGTGTATGAATGAAGGTCCAGTATGGTGATGCATGCCTGTCAGTCCAGCAAGTGTATGAATGAAGGTCCAGTATGGTGATGCATGCCTGTCAGCCCAGCAAGTGTATGAATGAAGGTCCAGTATGGTGATGCATGCCTGTCAGTCCAGCAAGTGTATGAATGAAGGTCCAGTATGGTGATACATGCCTGTCAGTCCAGCAAGTGTATGAATGAAGGTCCAGTATGGTGATGCATGTCCTGTCAGTCCAGCAAGTGTATGAATGAAGGTCCAGTATGGTGATAGCATGCCTGTCAGTCCAGCAAGTGTATGAATGAAGGTCCAGTATGGTGATACATGCCTGTCAGTCCAGCAAGTGTATGAATGAAGGTCCAGTATGGTGATGCATGCCTGTCAGTCCAGCAAGTGTATGAATGAAGGTCCAGTATGGTGATGCATGCCTGTCAGTCCAGCAAGTGTATGAATGAAGGTCCAGTATGGTGATACATGCCTGTCAGTCCAGCAAGTGTATGAATGAAGGTCCAGTATGGTGATACATGCCTGTCAGTCCAGCAAGTGTATGAATGAAGGTCCAGTATGGTGATGCATGCCTGTCAGTCCAGCAAGTGTATGAATGAAGGTCCAGTATGGTGATGCATGCCTGTCAGTCCAGCAAGTGTATGAATGAAGGTCCAGTATGGTGATCATGTCCTGTCAGTCCAGCAAGTGTATGAATGAAGGTCCAGTATGGTGATACATGCCTGTCAGTCCAGCAAGTGTATGAATGAAGGTCCAGTATGGTGATACATGCCTGTCAGTCCAGCAAGTGTATGAATGAAGGTCCAGTATGGTGATAGCATGCCTGTCAGTCCAGCAAGTGTATGAATGAAGGTCCAGTATGGTGATGCATGCCTGTCAGTCCAGCAAGTGTATGAATGAAGGTCCAGTATGGTGATACATGCCTGTCAGTCCAGCAAGTGTATGAATGAAGGTCCAGTATGGTGATACATGCCTGTCAGTCCAGCAAGGGTATGAATGAAGGTCCAGTATGGATGATACATGCCTGTCAGTCCAGCAAGTGTATGAATGAAGGTCCAGTATGGTGATGCATGCCTGTCAGTCCAGCAAGTGTATGAATGAAGGTCCAGTATGGTGATACATGCCTGTCAGTCCAGCAAGTGTATGAATGAAGGTCCAGTATGGTGATACATGCCTGTCAGTCCAGCAAGTGTATGAATGAAGGTCCAGTATGGTGATGCATGCCTGTCAGTCCAGCAAGTGTATGAATGAAGGTCCAGTATGGTGATGCATGCCTGTCAGTCCAGCAAGTGTATGAATGAAGGTCCAGTATGGTGATACATGCCTGTCAGTCCAGCAAGTGTATGAATGAAGGTCCAGTATGGTGATACATGCCTGTCAGTCCAGCAAGTGTATGAATGAAGGTCCAGTATGGTGATACATGCCTGTCAGTCCAGCAAGTGTATGAATGAAGGTCCAGTATGGTGATACATGCCTGTCAGTCCAGCAAGTGTATGAATGAAGGTCCAGTATGGTGATACATGCCTGTCAGTCCAGCAAGTGTATGAATGAAGGTCCAGTATGGTGATACATGCCTGTCAGTCCAGCAAGTGTATGAATGAAGGTCCAGTATGGTGATGCATGCCTGTCACACCAGCAAGTGTATGAATGAAGGTCCAGTATGGTGATGCATGCCTGTCACACCAGCAAGTGTATGAATGAAGGTCCAGTATGGTGATACATGCCTGTCAGTCCAGCATGTGTTATAAGGTGAGTAGGAAGTTTCAAAACGGCGTGACTTCTGTGACAGACTTCATGACAGAGTCAAGCTGAGTAGCGACCCCGGAGAATTTGTTTCTACAGGAATCCAAGCACTTTATCAGCGCTGGAGGATTTGCATTGAACGTAGTGGTGACTACATCAAACAATGATACATTTGTTCTTTACTATTTTGTTCAGAATATATTCATCACGAAAAAACATTTAAGGTTTTCATTTGAAGTCCCATCGTATTTACGAGGTGAAGTCAATAAGTAAGTCACAAATGGCTGTAGAAAAATAACTAAATATGTTAACAACTTGAAACCAGTCTTATTTTTATACATACATTGTCCCTTTATTTCTCAACATATTTTCCACGAACATTGATGCACTTATCCCATCGTTTTATCAGTCCTCCCAAACCGGCTGCATAGAACTGCGTAAAAAACGCACAATAGCACGTTGCTCGTTGGTTGTACACGCCCTAAGTACTGTCGCCATTTTGTTTATGCGCTGTGCATGCTCATAATACACCTATAAAGTTCGATGTTGCTGTCACCTAATGACACCTGTTGAAACCACCAACTACATTTACCTGCCTTCCCACAGAACTGTGCGACTTACTTATTGACTCGCCCTCGTAGAATTCATGCTTGCCTGATGGTTCGGTGGTCAAGTGTTTGAATCTCTATTGAGGCAGATTTGTATAAAAATTGAACTGGGCCCGGGGGTCGACCCAGCCTTAAATGTTTACTAGGAGATATTCTGGTAAGTAAAGATGACCAGCATGATACTGAACACAACGCCCGTTAAGTCATCATCATCATCATCTTCCACTTCTGCCGTCAAGCGTCGTGGGGAGGAATAATTTGCGTTCCAGCGCCCGGTGGACGGCACTGGATAGTGTCATTCCGTGTGGTTGTACAATGTCTCTGATGTCGTCAATCCATTTTCTTCTTGGACGTCCTCGTGGTCTCGTCGCAGATGATCTTTGATGTAAGGCCAGTGATGGTAGTTGCTGATGTTGCATTCTAACGACATGGCCAAACCACTTGATCTTCTGTCTTTCAACAAATGTGGCACAAGGTGTTGATCCCACAGGCCCGTTAAGTGCCGCCTGGTATTTATACAAAATATGAGGGCAGTCCAATATGGCATTTACAGGGTCTACATATTTAGAAATCTATTCTTACATCATCAACATCATCATGTGCCATGCAGATAAACGTAAAGGTAGTATCAACACAAGGAGTTCAAATGGCGCATCAAATGACAGAGTTAATCAAATGACAAATAGAATTATAGAGTCATAATTGCTAATCGCAGATGATACAATCTTGACTGCAGATAATGAACAGGACCTGCACAATTTAGTAGATGCAATTGTTGCACACAGTGAACAACTAGGGTTAGAATTGAATTGTAAGAAGACACAGATTATGGTCGTCACTACGAAGGAAGAAATACCACAATGTAATATACAAGTACATGGGCATATTCTTAAACAAGTGAATCGGTACAACTATCTCGGAACAGCCATAACAACTGATGGGAGATGCCTTGAAGAGATTAGAACAAGAATTGACATGGCGAAGGTAGCCTTTTGCAAGATGAAAAACATACTGACCAATAAAAAGATGTCGATTGAAATGAGAAAAAGTGTGTTGAAGTGCTACATAGAACCTGTACTCTTATATGGATGTGAAACTTGGACAATGAGCAGACAAGCTGAAAAACATCTGATGGCTGTGGAAATGTGGTTTCTGAGGAAAATGTAAAGAATACCATGGACAGACAGAAAAACCAATGAGCAAGTCCTTCACGAAAGAAATGAAGATCGTAAACTGATTAGACGTAGACAGTCAAAATTTTTTGGGCATGTTATGAGAAGAAATGGATTGGAGAACTTGGTGACAACTGGCAAGATCGAAGGGAACAGACCAAGGGGAAGACCAAGAATTAAATACCTGGATGGCTTGGCCACATGGCATGGTCGAGACAGAAACACGGAGCTGATCCACGACTCTGGTGGTCGAGTGAGATTGCAGAACATGACCGCCCACGCTTATCGGCATGGCACATAATGGATGGATGGCATCGCTAATGTCTGATCCAGGCCGGCTGTCTGAAGAAGAAGATATTCTGCAGACTAGACCTCTAATTTTTCAACCTGATCTGAGACGGCTATGTATCCAGTCTCATTACCCAAGAGATAGGTGATGTATGATATTTAAAACACCTGTTTAAAAAGTTAAGTGCATGTCCTTTACAGGACGTCACAATCAGCTCCCACATAGATTGGCTGTGTGTGATATTATAGGCTATTTAATGTTCAGCAGTTTGCCATTGCTTTCTGAAAAGCAGACACTCATAAAATTATGATAATCAACGCAAATCGATCTGCTCTCAAATCGCCTGCGGCTCATTTCGAAATCGCTATGTTGGGAGTGGGAAAGCTGCTTAGACTACCCAGACGAGTTCACCTTGGGTAGTGAGAGTGAACCACACCCTAGGTGTCTCTGGCACTCCCGTGTATTCTAGCCCCAGGGGTTGGATGAGCAGATACACCTTTTTCCTATGTGGTTGATCTCATATTAGTTAATTAAGTCTACAAGCCCCTCCAGATTCTAGACCCCCACTAACTACCTACACCTGTGGAACAATGAACACTGAGGCATCGTCCGAGACCACACTCAATCATTATACAAAGAGCAAGTCAACTTACATAAAGTTTATTCTACCCTTGAGAATATAGACTGAAATGAACATCCTGATAGAAGAATCTATTTACACAAATAGAAGATAGAGTAGAGATAGACTCAGAGATGTAGGTATCTTCATCGAGTTGAGAAGTAGATTGGATGCAGATGTCCCCGTCCAGTCGGTCCGCCACTCACCCGGCTTCCTTCCAGTGAGATGACTAGAACCTTGGAGACCACTCTGTCTCCAGAGCGTGGATCCACCAACACTAGAGTCACTGCCCCTGGACCAC